>RPOG01000021.1:749733-1218999 GCA_008086565.1 Thalassoma bifasciatum
GCAAAGGAGGAGGCGAGGGGTGAGGAGTGGGGGGTGGCTCTGTTTTGTCTGTCGTCTCCTCCTAATGCGACACATGTGAGAGGCCTCGGAAACAATGAGTCACCGTCGAGCGGGACTGTCGCCACTATCAGGCCCGGGCAGGCTCGCTGTGTGCATGAAGATTATGTCGGTGCTTGTCATTGAGCTGCTGAGTTTTTCCCTTGTGTGTGTTTGTACTTTTTTTCCTCCCTCTTTGAGCTGCGTTTTGGATGAGATTGCTCTGGTGCGGTGAACACAACTGATGGGTTTTTGGCAGAATGAGGTGATGCAGGACGTTTCTGAGAGGAATGTGTGCATGCAGGTATATAAACCTCCTAAAAGCTCATATTCATAAACACACTGAAGTCATCAGAGGTGGCAAATTACACAAACTCTTTGCCAGTAAAAGCAGATTGAAAAGCTTTCTCTTCATAATAAGGGAACGATTTTAATTGATTAATAAAATCGCAATATGGCCTGCTGCAATATTCTATATTGCAATATTTCTTTAACCTCAAATGTGTCAAAATGCCAGATAACATTTTTTTGCCACAGATATTTTATGCTCTAATATCCGTAGCTTCACCCTGCTCAACCAAAGAGAACCTGAAAGAAAATGGAACAATAAATTGCAAATGCAAGATAGGGAAAAATAATTGCAATTAGATTATTTTTTGCAAAACGATCAGCCTACATTGGTAAGGTGGAATTCAGGTTTTTGTTCAAACAGCAAAGGCGCTTCAAACCTGTTCCATTCACCATTATTTTCCTTGTTAATGTCGCTGCAGCCTCCTGTCAGTTGTTCTGTATGTCTCAATCCATCTTACCCCTTTCCGCTGGAACATTTTGTCACAACAAAAAGCTGAAATCAATAAGTTTGGTCAGCTTGAGATTTCTGCTGTTTGTCTTTGTTGCAGCAAAATGTGTTTTTCACAAACCAACAAGGATTAATCCTGATTGCAGCTTTCACAAGTTTGGTCTTGACCTTAACTGTGCTTTATGTTTGGTAACACAAGATAGTTTTATGGCTTGGTGTGATATAAACAGGAGTGAAAAAGGAATATCTCAAGATTCAGTTATAGTACCAAAGCTTCGTTCGTTCCTTTCCACCTCTCATCGCTGTAATCATTGTTAAAGCTGCATTGTTCTTCAGCGCCGCCAGAGTAAAGATACTCTGGCCATGACCTCATCACATGGGACACTGACAGAGATTAACATCAGTGTGTGTGTGTGTGTGTGTGTGTGTGTGTGTGTGTGTGTGTGTGTCTATGCATTAGCTTGGTGAGGGGGAGCTGTAGGTGAGGAGAGGTGAAGTGGGACAAAGGGGAGGGATGCTTGTAAACGCATTGTAGTGAGTAGTGTGTCATCTCTTCTTTCAGCTGCTGAAGTATTTCAAAAGTGAAAGCTCTCTTTTTTGTTTCCATCACACACAGATGCATATTGTCACCCCTTGTCACCTTTTTCCTAGTATGTGCTAAATGTTTGTGCTTTCCTTGTTTTAAAATAACACATATTGTTTTGTTGCGCTGGTTTATATGCGGTTTGCTTGTAGGTATGTTCAGGGAACATGTCGGAAGACGAGGAAAAAAGCGGCTGTGGTGGCCTTTTCTTCTGTGGGGTCAATTAGAGGGGAGATTTCCCAACAGATTGCTGCAGCTCGTCTGTGTCTGGGGCCGTGCTTTGGTTTGATCCCATGAAATTAGCCTGAAACAATAGAGCAGAGCCTTCCACCCTCACTCTGTGTGTAAGTCTTCAGATCTCTCTGTGCCTCTACTGCTTTTTGTCATACTATTAGTTGTGCTGCATCCATCTTAACTTGTACTTTTTTTTCACTTTCCAATTCTTTTCAAGTTCTTTTTTGTCTTCTCTCACCTCAGCTGGCTTTTTCTCTCCCGCCTTGAAACCCAGCCTGTCTTGGGCAATCTCACCTCTCTAGATGTTTTTTATGATGTAGCTGTGCAGCTATTTTTATTGAAGGTCATCAGGCAAATTCCTGCCGCGAACAAGAAAAGGGCAACATGTGAACCGTCTTCAAGGGGCAAAAGGAGTTAAGATCTTCTTAAATTTCCCTCAGGAGTGAGAAATATCTACCTGACCTCAAACTGAGACATGAGGGCAAAAGGCTGCACACAGCGAGGGCAAGCACCCATATTGCACTCACTAAAAGCTTTTTTTAATTGCAAGCATTGACCGAGGGAATGCAAAATATAAAGGTGTAGCCCATTATTCCTCTCCATAATAGATTAAAAGTGTTCTCCATCATTTTTGGAGCAGTGGCATACATAGACTTTTTGAGGGGCAAGGGTGAAAAGATAAGAAGTTTCTCCTGTATAAAGAAAGCACATAGAAACTATCGTGTGTTTTGGTTCCAAAGTGGGTTCTTCTGCGTGTTTTTGCCCCCAAGAGGGCATTTCAGCATGTGTTTTGACCCCAAAAGAGCACTTCAGGATGTATTTATGCTCCCAAGATGGTCCTTGAGCACGTTTTGACTCCAAGAGGGCATTTAAGTTGAGGTTTGGCCAGTCAGAGGAACTGGCCTTGTAAAGTACATATGACCTTTTCTCACTTGGGTAGCTTTAAAATTGTATTTTCTTTGGTGTTAGTGGCATTTAGAAAAGGTGATGGCCGTCAAAACAGGCAGGAAAAACAGAATCTTAGTACCTTTCATAAATAGGTACTACCCCTTTTTCAGCACTGAAGTATCAATACTACTGTCTGATCTTTTTGCCTCTTTTTTTTTTCCATTCATTTATTCGACGGTGTTGCTAAGCAATAGCTCATTCAGCCCGCAGACAGTAGGCAGGTCAAGAGAGCAGCTGAATGACTTCAGTTTACAAGACAAAGACAACAGGCTCTGTTGGTGAGGGGCAGAGGGCAGAGAGGGGTGAACAGCAAAATGCCAGGTAAAGAAGAGAGGTGGAGGATGGAGAGGGACGAAGAGGAGACACAGATTAGTCTTGTTGTTTGAAGACAGGTTTGAAAGTGTGAGGGTGATGAGAGTCACCTACAGTATGTAACAGAGTTGAAGTCCTGTCGAACATTTTGTTGTTGTGCAAAAAGATGTTTGAGAGAGCGTCATGGAGACGATGGACTGGCCTGAAAACTCTTGTTCCTGATAACTCAGTGTGTTATTGGATTCCTCTGTTTTATTGCAGATTTTAGGAGGACGCTGAGCTCTTAAAGCCGGTCTAATGATCTCACACACTTCTATGTATACTGGACAATCACTTCAAACACAAACACCTGTGTTTATTTACGTGTGCCATACTTTCTCTCTTCTCCAAACACACCCCCACATATGCCCTCATTATATTTCTTCACACCAATGCATGAGTTACCCAACAGGCACACCCCTTCATCAAAGGAGCTCCTATACATAAACATATTAAACACACACACATACATTCACCCTCCCTTCCTCTTTATTCTTATCTTTTCTCCTGCTCGCAGCCTTTACAGAAGATCAGACCAACAGCAGATACCTCCAGCTATCAGGGTTTTGCAGTCACTCAGCAGCAGTATTGTGATACAGGAGAGCAGGCAAGGGGACAAGCTTGTTGCTCAGCGGCAGCCTCAGGGGGTACTGCCTCTGTCTTGACAGATACCTCTCATCTAATGTTCCCCATGAGAGGCAAAGCTGCCTCCTTTGGTGACTGATGCAAAGAGGGACACGAAAAGAACTTGGAGGGGTGACCAGAAAACAAATTTATCCCATTAAAAAATCAAGTTAGAGACACAGATATTACACCTGGTATCACGGCATCACACGCTCACCTATCCTGTCATCCAACTCCATATTGAGGCATGTTTGTCTTTCTATCTATGATTTCAATTTAGAAACTGAAAAACCAGTGGCAGGTACCAGTGTTAGCACAGATGACGACAAAACGTCACTTACAGCTAGTTGTCCATATATTTTAAAGTGAAATGCGGAGGTGGAGGAAGGCCATGGTGAAAACGTCACATCAAGATTTGACACCACAAGACAAGTGCTGTGTCTGTGCAAGAGCTGGAAAGGCTTAGAGAAACAGTAAGTCCAGTGATTTTTTGAAGTGCACCTCATGGCTTCTTTCCACAGGTCAAAAGCCCTTCTGTGATAATTCTTGTTGCATTTGATTACAATGCAACAGGAGGCAACACCAACCTGAACAAGAAGAATAGCTGACGAGTCTTTGGCCCCGTGTGCTCTAATTTGCTGGCTGACTGCAGAAAGACAACACTGTCTATTTAATGTGGGGAGGGTCAAAGGTCACTGTATTGCATTTGTAAGGTCAGTGGTTGAGGTCACACTCAGCTCTGGGCCTTCCTGCTGCAGACAGCTGGGTCATGCCACCTACATAGAGTCCAATTATCCCTGGCAGCTAATAACATGCTCAGCTCGTTCCATCGCACAGCACACGAAAATCTCCTGTCATACAATAGACGTGCTTCCGTGTGCAGGCTTGCATTTCTTTTAACACACACACATACACAAATTTAAAGACACACCAACATTTGCAGAAATCCTAAAAAGGAAGCTGACATTAAAAAGAGCAATTTAGAGTCATTCACTGGAAATGAACTGTTGAAAAAGAAGGGAGAGAGTAGCAGATCAATCCCCAGAAAGGAGTCTAGCACATTTATGAAAATGAGTACATTCAGTTCTTTTGCTGTCTGGATGCTGCTTTGCAGGAAAACTTACTCACAACAACTTACACCTGACTTTACAAAGACATGGTTCGAGCTTGAATTTTTTTATTGAAAATGTAGTCCCACTTAAAGTGACTGTGAGGAGAATCCATATTAAGTGAATCCCAGTGACTCCCTTTGGCCGAAGGACCCACACAAACTGTTATGATGTATTTGTTGTGAAAGTGAAAGTGAAAGCAGATTGGACCTCCTTTTAACTCTTCTTTTCTTTGTTCAAGATAACTTTTTACCAGATACAATGGGATAAGGCAATGTATTGATCAACATTTACATAGTGCTGTTGTGTGAAACGTGACGATAAGCCAAACTTTGTGAGTTTGTACCATAGTTTATGAGCCATCTGTATTTAGTGCCATTTGCAGCCCGAGGCTCTGTATCCGTAACATGTAATGTCAATGAATCATGTTTATGTCCTACCAGTGCTCATCAACCAAGCATTTTATTGATTGACTCTCAGGTTTGAACAGACAACGGCAGAATAAATACTGCATATGGGTTGGAATGAACATTTTCACTCACAGATTTTTTGTTTTAGCCTTTAGTTTATGTTTTAGCTTTTAGTTTGTGTTTTGGCCTTTAGCCGGCGCTCTGTTTATCTCCTGATTAGCTTTCTTTTGCTCTTCCGTCCCTTTCCAGTCAGATAGTCAAGCTCCAGTTTCCACTATTACCACTAAATGAAAAAAATGAAGAATTAATTTCACCAGAGAAAACACAGATCTCTCTCTCATTGTTAAACTTCGTCAACTAGTGTGGCGTTTTTATAGAGACTTTAATATACTGTAGAACAATGCAGTCCAGCCAGACCTGATTGGGAAGCTAGGGATTAGCATTTTGAAATAATATATTCTAGCGCTGATATTCCCATGGTAAATTAAGGATTATGATCAGGAATATCTAGATATCAGACTTTTTCAAGATCACTTAGACAATCCTCACAGTTTATTTAAGTATGCATGTGTGTTTGAGCCAGGTCCAAGCATAGCACTCCTGATACTGTTACATCCAGCTGTGCATTTCTTTTAATATTCTCAGGGGATAACTTTGTTTCTTGAAAACAGCATTTAAGTCAGGTCAGTGAAGCACACCTTAAGGGCCAGTGCTTTGTTAAGTTCCAGGCTTTCACATCAAGAGCCCAGAAAACCAGCTCACCTGGAAGAACCTTATGATGCATTATGTAGGAGAAAAAAACCTCAGAGTTAAAGTCACAATCTCAGTTTGAAAACCTTCACCTCTCTCTGGTTTAGTTTGGAGTATGTTGCATTTAGTGTAATGAATCTTCTGCCAGACCAGTTACATAAAAGGCATAAGACGGTCTTATTTGCCTTTCTTCTGGCTTTACTTTTGGAAGAAAAAAAAGGAAAGTGAATTAAAGACTCAGACATGCAGCCTAACCAGTATATCCACATGTGAAATAAAAAAGTACACAATGCAAGACAGACAAAGAGAGGAGATATTTTGAGGTGTATCCTGGCTGTCTGGCTCTGGCTTATGCCCTCTTCAGTGAGGTGGAATGGCACATAAGCTCCCATTAATACAGGAATGAGTTGAATTTAGCTCCGTCTGCCTGCACGGCTGCCCTGGCCAGCCCCCCTGGCTTTCCATGAAGTGTGGGGCGCAACACTTACTGAAAAGCTCTGCACCGCGCTCCGGCATGCCACACCCTCCCGACACCCCCAGCGCTCTCCTTTGTTCTCTAACTATAGCTGCAGCCGTGCCAAGGCCCCCTGACTTAAATATTCCACTATAAAACAAGTGATAATGAACATGAAAAGCACCGAGTGCTGCTAGTTGACTGAGCCTCTAAGCACATGCAGCCGTGTGCACACATGTAGGCGCAGTCACTCTTACATGTATGTGCATGCTTAAATATACATTAAAGGTATACACACCCATCCACATCACAGGTGCAGAGATACACACACGTTATAGGCGTGATGGGCCTGATGTAACCACATTCTGCATGAACACTTTGTGTGGAATCAAAAGGGAAAGTGTGGAGAGAGGGGATGAGAGGTGTAGAGACCTGGGAGTGGAAAATGATTGATCCGTTTTAAGGGTCCCATAAATCCACCAGCTGATGTGGGTATAAATGGGGGTGTGCATGTCTTTCCTACCTGGCAACCCATCTAAGCATCACAACAGGGATATTTATACTGTCCATCCTCCTGTAAGACCTTGACAAACCTCTCACATGTCAGGAATGAAGAAGGAAATAGGCATACATCATTTTATTCCTGAGCCATGTTCCATGTCTGTGGTTCTTTGTGAACTGATACGAAGCGTGCTTGTCGCTGGAGTTTATGTGCTGAATCATGAATGTTTCTATTGTTGTCTGTGTGAAGCAGAGTGAGTGTGGCTATTGATGAGTCCTGACGGCTTTTACAGTAAACTGTATGTAAGTGACTGTGGAGCGTCTGTACCAGGACTGCTCCATGTAAAGCTCGTCTGTCTCTGGAGCTCCCTGGAGTGCCCAGGCAGCCAGGCACCTTTGACCAGGACCAGGGCCCCTTAGGCACACACACAAACACACCTCTCTGTGGGCCCCCCACTCTCCCTGGGGTGAGATGAGCCCACCAAGGCCCCTCCTGGAGCTGCAGCCCTGGATACCCACCTCATGTAGTGACCGCTCTGCTCTGCTCAGACGTGGCCGAAAGCCAGGGGACGCCACCGTCTGGATCGGGGGCTGAGCGGGTGGAAGATATGTGTGCACGTGCCTGTATCCGTGCATGAATGTGTGTTTTTGCGTGTGTACGCGCACATGAGGAGGGGGTATATCCCCAGACACACATTGCTCAGTTTTTTGGAAAGTCTCTGGCCCACCCAAGAGGAAAGAGGAGGAGGAGGAGGTGGTGGGGGGGAGGGGACGGAGGCCTTGGGGGGAACAAAGCCTTATTTCAAACTTGCCGAAAACAGGGGTCTTTATGCTGTGATGCAGGGGCCCCCTCCTATGTAGGGAGATGTTATCGCAAAGATGCAATATCCACCTCGGCATAGGGCCGGGGGGTGGCTGCATAGGCCTCCAGTGTTACACTAAGTACCCCAGGGCAGTGACCTCGCTAATGAAGTCTCCCTTGGCTGCTGCTACCCACTACTGTACCCTCCTTTGTCTTTCACACGGGGATCTCTCGCTCTATTTGTCTGTCTGCCTTTCCATCAGCCTGCGTGGCTGCCTGCTAACAACAGCTGTGTGTGAGACCTCTGCTCATATTTTGTCTGCTTTGATAGTTTGTTTATGCAGCCTATTGTTAGTCTGTTTTGCCCCGGCCTCTCAGTGTTTGTTTGTTTTATCTGCCGTCTTAAATCGTCCATGATCCTTTTCTTTGAGTTTGAAAGTGTTTCTTTCTCCGCCATGCGCCTATCTGCACGACTGTCTCCATAACTTGCTTTGAAGTGTCTCCCTGATTTACTGTCCGGCTGTCTCTTGTAGTCCTTTTGACTTTGAAGCATTGGTTATCTAACCTTTGAAGCCCACTCTTTTACCGTCTGTGACTTTTAAACATGGCCTTGAGTTGCATTTAAAGATGTTACACCAAGGTCTTCAGGGAATCCACAAGTGGGAAAAGGGGAAATTTGATTTTGTGAGATGGGGATTGGAAGAAAAGCACAATTAAAGTGGACGCCCTGCATTCCTGCGTGGAGCCAGTGGCCTGGGGATAGGATTTGCTCAGTTTTCCTGACAGCTTGAAAATCCAACCACCACACTGCTTGATCCTGATCTCAGCTTGCATCTTCACCTCAACCAGAAATTAGAGATTGAAACTGAAATTAAGTTAAAGGAGAGACAGAAGAAGAAAGAGAAGCAGAAACATTAAGGACTTGAGAGTTACACAGTGAAGCACATTATTAATTTGGCGATATTGTGGTCAGAAATCTCTTGGATTGATTTCAAATCTCAGCCATCTTTAAGTAAACATTACATCCCAACTCTACAAACCCCAGACTCCTTTCCTCTCTCTTTTTTTATACAGACATCATACAGGATGGATTCTCCAGCCTCCTGTTGTTGCTGCTAAGCTGTCACTGCTCTCTGAATCCACCAATCAGTCAAGGGGTGTGGCACCCTGTCTTTGAGGCACCATGCACAGAGAGCATCGCCCATCCCCGAGAGAGCCAAAGTGGAAAGTTTGCTTTAGCACCCGCTGGGTTAGAAGATGAAAGAGCTTTGAGATGACATGGGTCTATGGTTGGGGGACAAGGGGGAGAGTGGTGAGCATGAGGGAGTGTGTGAGTGTATGTGTGTGAAGGGGGGGCTTATATCTCTTTATCCCGTCTGGCGTGCTGCGGCTGGGCTCGACCCGCATCAGCTGTCCACTTTTCTCCGGCTGCCAGTCGCCGTGCAGCCCAAAGCTGGCCTGTCTGCTCATGGATTACCTGGTCGAACGAGTGTACCCCTTCATCCCTTTTTGCTTTGAGCGTGCAGCTCACCCCACCCTGCTTGAAAGCCCTCACCTGAGCACCCCTGCATGGCCCTGGGGTGCAGTTATAAAAAGATGAAGGGGTCGAGCTTTAGAGCATTGGCTGGGGCTTGTGGCTGACTGCTGTAGCTGTGTTTATGGGGGCTAGCCAGGATTAGTTGGCGGCTGGTGGTTATTGATTCAATTTGAGATGCTTTTTAATCTGCAAGCCGCCTAAGGCCAGCGCACATGCTAGCTTCCTCCAATGGGCCCTAATCCCTGCTGGTTATAAAAGGAATATGCCTTTGGTGGCGGAGGAGATGCTCTGAATGCCTGCGCTGCAGCAGAGGAGGAATCTGTCATGTGTGTGTTTGGTTGAGCCGGCGCTGGGATCAGGGGGACTCGGCATGTTGGCTGCAGGTTTTAGCTGGTGCTGAGAGCTGGAGGAGAGAATGAGTCGGCATACTTTTGGTATGCACTTACAATTTGCACTGCTAGTGGCATACATGCTTCTAGCTTTGATTGACCTACTTGTTATTGTTCGTCTGAAGCTTCAGAGAGTCATGAGCCAATTTTACCTCAGATCACACATTTAGTCCCATCATAAATAAAAAAGCAACTGCATTAAGTAAGAGATAGATTTCTAACTGGGGATGTCCTAATAAGCTAATGTTGACCCCAACTCAAGCTTGATTCTATGATACTGAGTATCTGCCCATTTCCGGTCCTTGTCAGATACTTGTTTTTACTGAGATGGCGGAGCTTATTCTTGTTCATACCATGGACTGTATAATAGATGAACATAGTTACTGTGATGTCACTCACCTGTTTCTGAAGCCGAGTTTTGAAGCAAAGCAGCAAGCACAACCATATTGGAAATGAAAGGGGTGATGAGTCCTCACACTGACAGCTGTTCAATGCTCGTCACATGATCTGAGCTGTGCCTCTGATTGGGCAAGCTTGCAATCTTAATGTCCTCTAAATTGCTGAGTTAGAAAAAAAGTGTGTGCCATTAGCAAAATTAGACATTTGTATTGGGCTGCGGACATGTTAATTTCTGCTCTGGAAATGGCTTTTTTGGGGGGGGCTTGATGTGTATGTGACTTCTGGTACTTCCAGAGTCAGCCTTAGATGAACACTGGAGGAAGAGCAGATTTTAACACTTCTGCATTGTCTCATATTTTCAGATCAGAGGTTGCCATTTGGCTCCTACATGGCATAGCATATTCCCCAATATGTTGGGATGGGGTTTAGGACATCTTTTTATCATTGCATCATTCTTAACCTTTTATGGAATGTATCACAAGGTGCTTATGCTTTTGCTAAGAGACAGGATAGTGGTTAAGGTAGTAAGTTAGATCTGTATGGGGGATAGCAAGAGCTGGAAGGTTATAGTGTGGAATTGAATCCAGTGAAGAATTGTTTAACATCTTTGTTAAGGGGAGAGAATGGATTAAAAGAAAGATAATGAATGACAGGTGCCAGAAGACAGTGAAAGGCAGAGAGCTGGGGTTAATGAGTGGACCAACAGGGACCCATGGATGATGAAAGAGTGATTCAGCTCTTTTTCTTCACCCTCCTTCCTCACATGTGTGTTTATTCTGAGATTGTCATTTGTCATTGGTAGACAGCCCTTTTTTCTTCCTCTGCTGCGACAGCCAGCACCAAATCATGCACAGACAGATGGAAGGGCCAGCAACTCAAATAGAGATGGAAAGGGGGTGTGGAGGGAAGGGGGGCAGAACCAAGGCCAGCATCCCACGTTTGATGTCTCTCCCCTGGGCCTCATCCACTCTGTCACACCCCCTCTGGACGGTGCTGACAGATGGAACTTCGAGACACGGACCCACTGGGGACGGTGACACAGAAGTATGAAACAGAAGGAGGGATGAGTGTGAAAGATGAATGGCTTGATGAATGTAAGTTGATGTATGAAACAATATGAAAGGCACCAGCATCTCAGCATTTCAGCCTTTCATCATGCACGATGCATGACTCGAATTTCATGTTCCTCAGTGGGCATTGTGTTAATCGATAACACATTTTCACTTATAGAAGTAGCCGTCAGGAAAGAATGTGACTGAAATCAAAGGCTCCCTGTCCTGGTCACGGGGTTTGACGTGTTATCATGGCTCCTCTGCTCTATTATGAGAGATGACTTACAGTTAGGAACCGCTCAAATGAACAAAAAGCTACAGTAGAGTTAAAAAGAATGAATTTAAAGTCACTGAATCATAAGTCTAAATATATATACCTATATATATATATATATATATATTTTTTTTTTTTTTTTTTTTTTTTTTTTTTTTTTTTTTTTTTTTTTTTTTAATCACAGACACCTTTTTCTTGTTCAACCTTAATGTTTATTGGTGTTGTGTGGTTCAGTAATTTAGCCGCCCCAGTAGAAGTTTTGTGGTTGATGTATGCTGCGGTTGTGTCAGTTGTAGCTGTTTGGATGTGGCAGTACCACAGGTAACCACTAGAGGCTGACAAACAGCTGTGGCCTGCCCGTGCCTGCCACAACCACTGATGTCTGTATTCCATTGCCATACTAATTAAAAGCAAACACTTACCTTATGTACACATTGATATTTGATATTTACTCCAATACAAGGGAACCACTCAGCAGCTTTTAAGCAGGATGTAATGAGGAGGCCTGGGTTATTTTATTCCACTCTGGAATCATTTCAGGCATTGGTGTTTTTCTCACTCTGACCTATTCAGTGTTTTTTTAATATCTCATTAAAGGCTAAAACCGTTGTAAATCATCCTTGAGACATTTACAGATATAAGTCAATTATATTTTTTAAAACTTTATTTTTCATCCCTGCTGTACACAGTTACCAAGATTTCTGGTAAGATGTAAGGTGATCACATTCATCAAATCCACCTCCTCGTCCTGAGCAGCTGCCAGAAAACAGAACAGAATCTGTTCACTTTTCTCTTTCCGTTCATGCCCACGCTGCCAAAGAAGTGCCAGCATCATGCGCATATGAATGGATAATTGTTGTTGTGTCTACCTCTTCCCCAATATGGAATCTGAGAAGTTGGATGCAGTGCAGGGAACAGCAGCAGTGCCAACCATCTGGAGCTTTCACCTGCCATCCTGCCCATGAGCCAAGAAAGAGACCTGGATGTTAGAGGCCTGGGGGCAGTGGGGCCAGTTGCCTGGAACAATTAATCCATGTTCATTTCCAGCAATGAAGCTGCAGATTCCCTGCAGCCCTGGGGCATACATGTCGGGCCTCCAATTTATTAAAGGGGAACTTGTATTTCACATTGTTTTATTTATTTATTTTTTTCTTAAACACGCTTCTGCAGCTAGACAAGTTTTGCACGAATATGAAAGAAGAGTCTCTCTCAGTTAAGTAGCTATTCAGAGAGTTTCAACCCATGCAGTTACAGGGATGTTATTTTCCAAAAGTTTGAATGGGTGGTTTAATTTTGAATAGAGGTAAGAAAATAATCAAAGACCAATCACAATTGATCAAAATTAATTTATTTCAGTTGGACATGTGATCATAAGGTTGGCAAATAATTTAAAACACATTTTTCGTGCTGCTTCCAAAAGCAGAGCTAGCATCACTCGCCTTCAGTCCTCCAGACACCATTGATCAAAACTGCTCTTTTACCCCCTGATAGTAGATCATTATGGCATCATGGTAGTAGTCCATAAACCAGTGCAAAACAGCACCAGCTTTCGACTCAAACCTAGTTTAGTTTTGGACTTAAACATTTTATGAGCAGCAACCAATTAAGATATTCATATTCTGGCACAACTGTATCTTTTTACCTGTTTTTTAATTATCATTATTTAACTTTTTCCTGGGAGGAAAAAGAAACATGATATTGAAAATACTAATAACTGACACTTTAATTTACCAACAGCTTGAAAAATAGTTAACGTCTGTCATAAACAGTACTTAAATCTGTCATTTGTACATGCATATGTTATCAGTTTCTACCAGTCCGTGTGCTTTACATCCCTCAGTGAGAGCAGATGTTGCCTTTGTTTGTGTGGTGGAAATCTGGATGCCTAGCAATGGTGTTCATGCTTGGGCCAAGGGGCAGGTCAAGTTTGGCTTCCCTGGCCTCTGTAGCCTGAAGCTCATTTAGCCCCCCTGTATTATGAACTGCATTTATCTGGCCTCTCTGATTGCTGCTGCAAGCCCTGTGGAACGCAGAGCACTTATGCACAGATGTCAATGCCATCTTATTCCAAAAGCTCTGCATGTAGGTGTTTGTGTCACATCCATTGCGCCCATCAACAACGAGCACAACAAGAGCTGGTGTCACCGAGTTCAAGTGTTCTGTTTCAGCAAGGAGCCAAGGGAGTCTGAGAGCCAATGTTTGCCTGGTGCTGCAGAATATAGAGTGTATGGAGAGTGTCTATGCCTTACTCCTCTCTTTCCATTGTGCGAGGACTGTCTCAACCACAGTTCTTTTTTCCACAGTCATATTCATGAGGAGTCGAGTCTGGCCTGTTACATTCCTTGTTTTGGAAGTCATGGTCCAGACATGAATAAATGAAAATGCTTCAGTCCAGTGTAATGGGAAATCACCCAACTATTACTGACATTGTGTTGCAGTTGGTTTTATTTGGAGCTTCTGAGTAATACATAGATGTATGTGCTAGCTCAAAAACATGAAAGTGGAACACAGACTCAAAGAGCTCGTCTGATGAGATTGGAGATATTACCTATATATGTGTTGAAGGAATTTTGCCAGAGATGATTTCTGGTAGTTGGTGGTGTTTGCTGAAGCAGGTATTGTTGACGTGATTGTCAACAAACCAAGAGATTTTAGTCCCTTTTCCATTTTGTCATGCCCTCCATGTGATATGTGACAAGTAGTGCTTTAGTGATGATGCAAGAGCAGGCGTAAATGCACTCCTACCTCCTTCCCTCTTTCCTCTTATCTTTCCTTTTCTTGCTCTCCCCTCTGACCCCTCCTCCTGAACTGAATAGGCACCCACCGAGCCTGGGACCAGGCTGGGGATTCTGAGGCGGCACCCAGACTCAGATTATTTGCAAGAGCTGTAGTGCTGCAGAGACTGTGGTATTTCTTCCTTCGAATGCTTGTGATGGAGAGGCCATCTACATTCTCCCTGATTCTCCCTGTTCCAGCTTTCTTTTGGTTTTTTTACTTTGTTTATGGATTGTGTGCTGAAAATTAGTCTTGCAGAGACATCTAACTTGCATGGCTTGCATGTTTTTGTTCCTCTAACGCATGAACTGCAGCCCCCTGTTGACCAGCAGGACAACTAAAGCTGAAGTGACAATGCAAAACTTTCGGCATACTCAGTCACATCTGATAAAGACTCCTGAGCCGACCTGAAAAAATACTCCTGCAAGAGATTGGCATGTGTGTAGTAGTATTCAGATTGGTGAATCTGCATGAATGCAGTCCAGCATTGATGCAATATTCTACATGCACAGAATAACCAGCGGTTCACTGACATGTCAGTACATACAAACACTGTAAATTAGAGGCCTACACAGGAAGAAAAGGTCTTGAACTTAAAGAGGAAGGGGTAGAGGGGGGAGTGCGGGGTTTGGAGGGATAGGGTTGATGGGATTAGAAGCTAACCATTGGGTGGGGGCTGTTTCTGGGGAGTGCGAGGCAGTGTGGAGTCAGCAGGGGTCAGGTTTGCCGTCTTGGGTATCAGCATCCGGACGCTGACGCCAAAACAGCACAAACTGGAGAAACGCTTAGACAGAAGGGAGACGAGGAGACCGCCTGTGTGGGTCACGCTGTTTCACGGCTACTGTAGCCCCCCGGAGAGATGAAGACATGGCAAGAAGAGGAAAGCAAAGGGGGGAGGCTGGAGAATGAGACAGCAAAGAGGACGGGGGAAGCTTTGGCGTCAGCTGGGGGTCGAGGAGGGGGATGTTATGAAATGGAAATCCCAGCCTGTTGGTCATGCTGGCCTGTGTTGGCTTTAGAGAGGGAGGAAGGCCTCAGAGTCCAGCTTGGCGGCCTCCTACCTGGCTCTGGTTGGAGCCCCGGATACAGGGAGTGAACCTGTCACTGACTCCTGCTTGTAAACAAACCAAATACCGTGGGAAAGATCAGGTGTGAGGCAGAGGATGCTGCTGTCTCCATGTCCCGTCGCTCTCTCTCCGACCTGCTCTGGCTCATCAACCCCAAACTTTTTCCTCTTGTGTCAGCAAGAAATCAAATACTAACCCCCTTCCTTTACCGATGCCCTGAACTCCTGAACTTTCAGAAAACCATGTGCTGTTTTATTTGTTTGCCACGTGGTCTGTTGAGGTTCGCCAAAAGTATAAGCTTGGCTCCTCACGTCTTAAACAGACTCTCAGTATGACTTCTCAAAATCAAGAGCTTATTACAAATGAGTCCATATGCCTGTCAACTGTTCCTGATAAAAAAGAGACGTTGGTATTGACTATAGTTGTGTATTTCCAGCATTACACTGTGTGTCTCATGGGGATAAATATAGATCTCTGTCCCTGGTTTGACATGTCTGAGTCTGAGAGTTCCAGCTAGTTTACTCTTTCGATAATAAGCAGGGCAGCACAATAAGCAATATTGCCGATCTCTATGGCAACCATGGCTTTTCCACACTAAAGATAGAGAACATGGCCATCAGGATCCAGAGCGGGAGGCAGACACTCTTAACTTTGACATTCTTGGAGAGATACAGTTACAACCAAGTCCAAAACTTCCAATCGCCAACCCAGCCATGAAACCCACTCTGAATGTTCTTTTCAGTTTTGGATGCGTGCCTTTTTTCCCCCTACTCCTCCTCCTCAGCCTCCTCATCCTCCTCCCTGATGGGTCTTGCAAACGCAGCCTGTCATTTTTAATAAATGCTTGAAACTAAGCGCTGGTTTCTGTCTTGGAGGATCTCGAAATGACTAAGCAATGGCTGGTTGCAGAGACTCTCTGGAGGGGCCCGGGGGTGAGCGAATGGAGCTGGAAGGAGGAGCCGCCCCCTGAGACGCCTGCAAGCCGTCGGGATACACACTGGCCCCGCCACAAAAATGAGCCTCTGGCCAGTGTTGGCCGCCCCTCTGGCTTTACAAAAATACACTCACTGACACACACACACACACCAGTGGAAAAGTGTGACTGGAGGTGGTGGAGGAGCTCGTAGAGAGGAAGAAAGATGATGGGAGACTTTGGGAATAGAGGGTGGAAATGAAGAGATGGGGTGTTATGAATTCATTCATATTTCTCCCCCTCCCTGCACCATCAAGCCAAACCTCACTGGGTGAATCAGTGTTCCTCGTAAACAAGCCACAAGCACACAATGGCGCCTCCAACTCTAGAGAGGAAGAAATGGGCTAAATGAGAAAATAAGGGAAGAAAACAAAAAAGAGTGACAGGAAGACAGCGTGCCAAAATGCAGACTGACATACAAGAAGGGAACATAGTATTCAAAACATACAAATAAACTGAAATCAAAAATACAGAAGAAAAACAAGGGACTAGCCAGGATAATGACTTCAAATCATGATACATTTTTGACTGTGCCTTTAAATTTTCAAAATTTGGCATGAAATTCTTCAACACCACAAACTAAAACACAGGTTGATCTGAAGTTGTGAACCTTTCAGAAACCTGTAGAACATCACTTTACTCAGTGGAGAATCAGCTTAGGCAGCGGTTACAAAGCAAACAGACACTTTGATGGAGCTAACAGTGATGATTTAGTATTCAAAGCTCTTTAACTTGTCTGAATGAAAGGAGCATAAAGCTGCTCTTGTTGCCAAAATTCACTCACATCTTTTTGATGAGGTAGATTGTAAATACATGCATTGTTTGTCGATGCCTAGTTGGCATTGTGTGTTTTATTCTTCATGGCAAACGCTGGATAGGCTGAAAACAAAAAGATTTCTAGGGAAGTGGTTCTGGAATAATAGCTAACATACAAGATAAATAATAAGGGAGTACCAGTTGGCCCTGAAGCACATTCAAACCACTACAGCACGCCAGAAATGCATTCAACTGGTCATGACCCGCTGATCAGGACATTGTTGTCCCTGGTGCCTTTGTAGACAACACGCCAAAAACGTGAGATTGACCAATTTTCAAGCTGTTTCCTGATTTAATGTTCATGTTTTGGAGGTTTTAAATGAAGTGAAATTGTACTGGCTTGGTTTGGCTGTGGTTTGATTTGTTTTTTCACAGATATGGCAGGAGCCCACCTATGCCCCTGAGAATCCAGTCAAGCATCATAAATATACATTGAGGTTTTTCCTACGTTTTAATAGTTTTGTCTTTTGCAATGTTAGTTATATGATTCACAAGCCGTGTTTTATTCAAACCCTTGGGGGCTTGCAGAGTCATACACTCTTCTTATCATCGTATTTGAGTCCTCAAGCGCAGCCATGATTGAACACAAAGGCAACAGGACCCTCTTAGCACTAATGTATTCAGATTACAGGCAATTACAGCTTATTACCATTTTGCAGGGGAAGAGGGGCTCATTTGCAGTATTTGTTCAGTGAATGTCTAATAGCAGACAAGGGGAGGGAGCCTTGTGCTTCCTGCAGTGCAAACTGTGATGCTGCAGGAGAACTGTAGCGTAGCACAAACATGAACCACTCATTTCCTCCTCACCTGAAAGATGAATGTGGAGCTAATCCAGATACATCAATGCTAATAGCTCAAATAAATCACTTCGGGGCTTGTTGTCTTTGAAGAAGCAGATATGGAAAATTACGCCATGTTGTCGTAATCATGGAAGGAAACATATGACTGAATACCTTAATTTTTGAACTCTTTATGTTGCACATATTCTCTGACCCCATTGCAAAGGTTAAATAGCTTTAAAGGTTTGATTTTTCTTCACAAAATTCACTCTCTTTCAAAACCCATCAACCCATTAAATGGTTCATTTTTCATGTACTCATTTTGGATCTAATGGCGGCTTCAATTGTAGCTTACAGAGGTTAAGGTTTGGGTTTTAAGCTGACATTGAAATGAGAAATGTCAGCATCATAGATATTAAAATAAATGGAATCTTCTGCATCAGATGAGTAACTGAATAATGAAGGGTTCAATATCCAGCTGAAGGAATTAGCTTCATAACCGCCAACATTAGCATTAGCATTGGAAGGCCAAACTGGTCCAGTTGACTGAAAAACGAAAACAGCCTCAGTAGGTCTGTCAAGTTGTTCCTTGAGAGAAGAGACAGATTTCTTCCACAGACAGGAACTTGGCCATTTTCTTTTGTAATAAAAGGTTTTTCATGGGAAGAGATGCTTTCAAGCAGCAGATTTATAATTTATTTTGAATTACAAAAGGCCTCCCTCATGCTTTCATAACATGAGATATGCCAGAATTATAGTGCACCGACATCTACACTTGCAAAATGTCCTACTACCTCTGGCCTTGTTTCGCTACATGTGGGCCAATAGAAATGTTGGCGACACTGACTGACATTCTTCTGCTCAGTGGACGATGCATCACATGGACTGAATTGTCCTGAAAGCACATCATGATGCACTGCAAACTGTAATGTGAGAAACAGGATCATTTTAAAAGTTATGACAAAGAAGTTTGCCCTTAAAGGGACTGTGAGGACTTTTTAGGTGATCTTGAAAAAGACTCATATCTAGATACATATCTGGGGCTGAGCTGTTTGTGATAACGTTCATCCTGACCCACATGCAACAGTTGTAATATAGTGGTCTCTGCAAACCTGAAATAAAATGAATAGCCAGGTTATGTTTGCTCTGCTTGGTGAGGTTAGAGTTGGTAGATGAGCACTGGTTGGACACAACCAGAATACACATACACTTACGTTACTTGGCACCGCTAAGTCGAAGACCTGTGGGTCGCACTAAATGTAGCCAGCTACTAAACTATGGTCCAAACTTACAAAGATTGCTTGTTGACATAAATTTTGATAAATACTATTACCTTGGTGCATTGTATCTGGTAAAAAGTTGTCTTGAACAAAGGAAAGTAGTCTTAAAAAGATTTTCAAAACAAGTACATTACAACAGTTTGCGGCCAAGGAGTCGCTGCTATCCACTTTGTACAGACCACAGTCCCTTCAAAATCTTTCATCCTTGAAAACACCAGAAAAATCAAGATCCACTGATTCCATAATCAAGATACTTGTAAGAATTGCTTTTATTTATCAAAATTGTTTTGAAATAAAAAAGTAAACCTTTCAAAACTGTTATTAAAATCAGGATAATTGTGAGTAAAATGATTCAACAACCCAAAACATCAAACATCAATACATATCATTGTCTCTAGAAACTAAATGTTGACATTTACTTGCTTTGAACAGTTTTGCACTCAAGCACCAAGCCTTTGTTAGATGCTTTAATGATGTTAGAAAAACCTGCCAAATGAGTCTTTCTCATGGCGATTGCACCATGATGTCAAACTCATGCTATGAAATCTATTCACTTAGCATCTCACTGCACCGAATAAGAAGCATGAAAGAGTGGCTATGTAGCTGCTCCTCTGCCCCGTCTTTGGTTTTTGTTGCGATGGCGTCTGCGTCGGTATATTTAGGTGTACGGTTTGTGACAGGAAGAGGGGAAGCACTGAGGTTATTTGATTGCTTCATTATGGTCATATATACAGCCATTTATTTGTGTATACTTTGTTACGTATGTCATTACATGTACACCAGTGAGTGTTTGTTTGTTTGTGTGTGTGTGTGTGTGTGTCTCTTTCTCTGTGTGTGTCTGTGAGTGAGTAAAGAGGGCTCAGTGTTTGGACCACCCTGTGAGCTGGGCTGAGTGACAGCATGGGCCTCCAGACTCATACAGTACACACAGACACACACAGACACACACACACACACACACACACACACACACACACACACTGAGTCAATCACATACAGTACTCAAAGGCACACGTCAGTCGGCTCATTTTTCAACATGTTTTCTACTCCATTAATGTCTCATGACCAAATACATATCAAGCTCCAAAGCAAACATGCTGCATTAAAAAGAAATAAATCATTTGGGAGCAGTAGAGGGAACACACACTCTCTGGTACCACCCAGTAGTATCACCCTGAATATATAGCGTACCTGCTGATTTAACCCCAAAACCTTTTATTTCTCTACACCTGATTCAAAGCGACAGCTCAAACATATTTAAGGTGCTTTAGAAATAATATTTTCTACATTTCTGTGAGCCTGGGGAATAAAGTAAATGTGGTGATGACATGGAGCTTAATTGAAATGAATTGTTACTTCTTCTCAGAGCTTTTTAACCGTAATTTCCCATTAGTCACCGCTTGTTTCTCTTTTTATTACAGCGTTGCTCTTGGAATGAATAGAGGCACGTGTCCAGTTATCCACCACAATGAAGTGCTAGCCGTGCTAGCCGTGTGTGTTTAGGCCAGCAGTCAGAAATTTAAAACAGGTCGGCCTGTTATGATGTCATTTATATCAAAGGCTTATTTTTCTTTCTAATGTTTCTTATTAGCCGCCCCCTGCTCTCAAATAGAGCGCACACACACACACATGCAAGCACACTCGCTCACACTAGAGGGTTTCTATTGCCTGAAGATATTGTACAGACTGACATTTATTGCATGGCTACAAGGTCTGTCCATGCGACAACACTGACAAGACTCAGAAAGGAAAAAACGTGTCACATTCAAACCTACTGATCCAGTTGGTCATCTTTTTTTTTTCTTTTTTGGTCATTCTTCCTTTTCTGCTGATGTTTTTAAAGTTATTCAAGATAAGAGGTGTCTGTTTCAGGCCTAAATGACATAGTTGAGCGGCAAGTAAGTTTTCTGATGATTTGCAAAAGAAAAACCACACTAGCACAAAACACAAATGCAAATGTGAACATGCTTTCTTTTTTGACTTCAGCTATGATAAATATAGCTATGATGCGAACATTATAGCATGACTAATCCATTTTTTCATTCATTCGTCTTCAAAGCTCATGTGTTCAGGGTCACAGGTGACTGCAGCCTATCCCAGCAGTCTTACAGTGAGGGGACAACCTTCACACCCACACTCACAACTACAGTGAAATTTTGAATCACCAGTTAACCTGATGAGTACGTTTTTGGACTGTGGGTGGAAGCCATACCCTGGAGAGAACCCACACATGTACAAGGAGAACATGCCAAGTCCACACAGAAAGGCCCACCTTTCCCAAAATTTAAACTACTGATCAGTGCACCACCTGTCTGTGACTGATGCTTAAAGCTAGATATAAGATGATTTACTGGTAAATATTGCAAAAATACAACCACCAAAAGGTGTCGCAAGATGAGAAAAAAAAGTTTTATTTGCTTTCACAACTTTTCTGTCACTTGACCTTAATCAGATGTGATCATTTAATACATCTCTCTAATTTTCAAACTGGAAAAACTTCCCAGGGAATGAAAATGTTAAGTTTGACGTGATCCATACAACGTTGTATCAACATGTTCCTTTCTTTAAATGTTTTCTAGTTTTCTGACAACCTTCCTATATACCTTATCTCTTAATATAGATCCTCGTTATTGTTCAGCAATGTACAGCGTATGACAGGCATTCACATGTATGATTCCTACTGTAACCTGGCTAAGATCGCTCATATTCACTGTGAAAGCTGCATCTACATGGAGCATTTAGCAGAAACACGCAGGCAATCATAAGTGCACTTTAATCCCACTAATTAAAAGACATCAGATTACAAATTACACTTCTTTGATGGATGTATGACTCATCTTTGAAGAGCTCTGCAAAGTGCAGCGGGAAAGGCAGCTGTTTGTGGCAGCAGAAAGTGAAAAACGAGGAGAGACACGAGCTGCTGGTTGGCTCGCGGGCTGGCTGAGGGACATCAAAGTGGATGGAGCTAACGCTGATCTGAGCTCGCTGCCATGATTAAAAGCAGGGGTTACAGTAATGTGTAGATGGGCCATTTAAAGCTAATGAGGGCAAATAAATAGAGCCATGGCCACTGGCATGTGTAGGCGGTGTGAATAAGTGTGTGTATGTGTCAGTCTCTACCTTTGAGCAACACATGCTGTGTGTAAGCAGCTGGGGAAGGATGTTTAGCAGGGAAGTGTGACATAATGAAATAAATAATGTGACATCCACCTTGAATGTGACACAAATGAAGACAGGTAGAGTCAGCCTCCTCAATGATGTGTCATCACCTGCAGATTCATCCCCAACCCCATACATCCGTAGATTCACACGCTGACGCTGATGGCCGACGTACTTGACATGAAGATTGACTCATGCTGCGTCGCTGTCACTGCCTGTTTATGGCATTGTTTGTGCTTTCGCTGTGAAGGATGTAGGCGGGAGGCGTCGGACTTCATGAATGACTCATGTTACTCCAAATCATTTGTCCTTTCCTCATGCCGTAGAGACACTCGCAAATAGTAACATGCGTGCAGAGTGAGGCGTGTGACAGGGGGTGGAAGTGAAGAGCTGATATGAGCACATTAACTTGCAGGCAAACAACAAAACCACGTTCTCTGATTCATCTGAGGTGAAGGTTTCGGGTGTCTATAAGAGACTGTGGTCGTCACTAGTGACATCAAGACTTAACACGTCACAGGCGTTCATTAGTCACATCATTTCCTGCTTGTAATGAGGTAAACAAAGTGCAAAGATCTTTACATTCTTAGTTTAACATGAAAATCCGCTTGTAGGGCTCATTTTTCCATTTCTCAGAGGACAACTTTTCTTGTCATTCGTCTCATTTTCTTATTTGCAGTCCTCTTCTTCATCGTCTTCTTTTTCCCCTGTTGTCATCATCTTTTCCATGTTCAAAGCAGCTTAAGCAAAGGCCCAGACTGCCGAGCTCCTTCAACATGCCACAGTTTTCTTTGTTGATAATCCAAGTGCTTGGCTGTGTGATAGCACCAAAAGCCAAGCCATCTTAACGGATTCCAGGCCCCCCTTTCACAATGTGACTCTTTTATTATTACAAGTTGCATTTAGTGTCAGACTTGAATTATTTCTCGATTCCAGTGCTCTTCCAAGATCTAATGGGCAAATTATCTGTGGAGGAGAACTTAATGGGTGTCCCATTTCACAAAGTCCCCGGTTATTTATGTCAATGAGCGCCATTGTGTGGAAACGTGGCAGACCCGTGCTAACCGCTCGACTTGTTTAGATTTTCTCTATGGAATCCCACACCCATTGTAAGCCAGCACTAACCACAAGGCCAGTGTGTGTGTGTGTGTGTGTGTGTGTGTGTGTGTGTGTGTGTGAGTGCGCGTGTGCACGTGTGTCTGTGTTTTTGCATCAGTGTGTGTTTAATAACCGGTCCAGTCTAGGATATAAAATACAAATGTGTGTTTGTTTTAAGAAGTACACAGACCCTCAAACAAATGCAGACGTAGTGGGAGAATACGGAAGAATACACACACACACATATACACACACACACACACACACACACTGGCCATCACATTGCGTAAACAGACACAGACACCACAGACAGTCAGAGCCATAGACCTGCCCTCACATACCAAGACACCCCCCTACACATACACGCACACACACACACACACATACACGCACACACACAGACAGACAGACAGACAGACAGACACACACACACACACACACATAATCAGGCATAGCTTTAGATTCACAGCTACATATGCAGACAAATCACACACACACACATACACACATAGAACCAGAGACCCACCAGAAACATCAACACCCACAAGCTTAGGCTCGCTGACATCATGGCTTGGATGACAGCACGTCTTCCAGCCCTATTAGTTTGATTGTAGGTGGCTCCGCCGCACTGATTTATGGGTAAATATCCGTAGTCACTCTCCCTCTCTTTCTCTTTCTCTTTCTTCCTGCTGTGCTGATTTATTAACCATGTTTTGGTCCCTTTGGTCCCAAACCACAAAACTTGGGAGGGGGATGTGTACAAATAATGACATTACAAAAAAAAAAGTGGAGACAAAGCGGGAGAAGACTCGCCCTGTCACTCTCTCATCACCCCAGCTGTTGACATCTTTTGATCACTAAGTGTCAGCAGGAAGAATTAGCCAAAGTTTCTTCCAGTTTCTGTCTTTTTGTGGACACCTGCAGACCTGTTATTTTGTACCTGTCAAGCTCCATTTGCGTGTGTCTTTTTATTAGAGGGCCCACTCAGTCTGTCCACTTATTTTCCTATTGATGTCATGTATCTGTCTTTCAGCTCTCTGTTGTCATCTGTTTTCTCTCCGTCTTTGTTTTTGCTTTAGAAGTGTCTCATTTTTTAAGAGCCCCATTAATTCTGTCTAACAGCACAGTGGAAAATGGATTGGCACAAGAATGAAAGACACATGACATGTTGTTTCTCTACGGCTCCCTTTGCATTAGTGTTTTTCTTCTCAGACTATTGTTTTCATATTCTGCAAAGGTAAAAGAAATAAGCATGGGAAGTTTTTCAATTAAGTTCTTTGGCAAAGGCCGGTTAAAGTCATGGTGTCACAGTGTGTGAGTGAATCTTTTATAGGACACAACCAAAGCTTGCAATTTATGTGTCTGGTCTGACTGCTAAGTAGGACTTCAGTGAGCACTCTGTACGTGTTGAATCAGAATGGGCAGACTTTGCTTTGACAGAAGTTGAGTTCAGATAATACAGATGCAAAAAAATATATAATTCTCACCTTTCTGAAGTGAAAACACATACTGAAAACACAAAAGTCTTCTAAAAGTGATGCCGTATTTATGGTCATAATATATTTTGGGGCATTTCTTTGTAACTGTTTTGTTTATGTTTAACGACATGTTGCAGCTGTGCTCTTACTATTGTCTTGCATGTAGTCCTGCAAGTCTGGCAATTCAACTGACACTTAATGCTGACAAAGCAGAAATTCCCCTAGAGAAAGTTGAAGCACCCGATTGTGTCATCATCTTCAATGTGCACTCAAGCTAAAAGTTAGCCTGACTTCAAAACCATTATTTCTAGAACTGGGCCATGTCATCCTCATTTGACACTTAGGGCCATTTTCGAATCATTTCTTTCATTGACTTTCTGTTTCTGTCTTAAAGTTGCTCCATTTTTCAAATCTTGTCCCTTTAAGCCTCAAAGTCTTTGTTGAATTAACTCTAGAACCACTGTGCTCAATTTTCCACATCAAGGCACCCTTTTCCTTCTATTTGTACCATTTCTTCTCCTTTTTTAATCTCCACTATTTTAACCTTCTCACCCTCATTTCTTTCTTTAAACCTTCATGCCCTCAGACGATGATGAGCTGTCGTTTTTAATTGGGTTGTGCTTTGGTACGTTAGCATGCAAAATGTTGCCCTTGGTCTAAATACCAAATACAAATCATGAAGCACTAAAATGCACTGACCCCTCGCGACTTAAGCCTTATTTACTTGTTTAATTTCGCCCACTGGACTCAATGTTTGAAGGGTTGTACTTAAAAACTTGTTGAACATAAGCACCAAGAGGAATATGTCAGATAGCCACTCTACAGTTTTGAAGGCTTTCATTGCTTTTGTTTCTAAGCTCCACCATCGACAGGAAGCAAAAAAACGTAGCCACAGACCTCATGGGGGCATTTTTCTTTTACTAATTTACCCTAATCACTCTGGACATGCAGTGCTAAGTCCTACACTGGATGAAACATAGTCAATGTGTCATTATATGTTGGTAGCAGTACTTTTACATAGGTCTTATAGAATGGCTCAGTGCTGCAATGTGTGCGTCCTTAAGCCCGCTGTCATAATCCCCTCCCAGGAGTGTGTATAGGAAGGATAAACTGAAAGGCCAACTGTAACCCATTGGGAGCCCTTCAAGAAAGCAGCTAAATGTGTGTGCTGGATGTGCTCGTATATGAGGATTCACAGTGTGCTTTGTATGTGTGCATAATTGTGTGAGAGCTAAAATTAGAAAAGCTCCTCCTGACTGACAGGTGTTGGGACAACCTGCTGTGGCCCCACAGTGGTGCATGCTGGGTGCTTGGATCTCCCATAGTCTCTGCAGAAACTGGCAGCTGGAATTTATAGACAGAGTAGAGAGGGAGAGATGGATGGATGGATGGATAGATGGACCAAAGTAGGAAAGAGAGGTTAAATTAAGAAAGTATGACACTGTTTCTTGTTTCCTTTCAGAGCAATGGTGGCATGTTTGACATTTTCAGCAGCTATGAGTCATGTTCCCTATATCATTCTGTCCTTAAACTGCACCACTCTCGCTCACTGGACAGTGTGGTGGTAGAGATTTGTGCCCACAGCCAGACACTGAAACACAATGTGAGTCATAATGTGTCGTGCCAACACCATTCCACACCATACTGTCTTGAAATCATGCATACGATACAAGATATACACACACACTCATCCAGGGCAGACGTCAAGACGGGGAGCTCATTAAGTCCATCCAAAACTCTATTAAAGTGGAAAATAACTGTGTAATGCACAATTTCTGAGATATAGTCAAAAGACCTCTGTTAAACTGTTAGAAAAGAAAAGGGTAAAGGAATGTCTCCATACTAATGATGTTAATTTGCAATGTGAATGCTTTTTCAAAAAGGACGAGGTTCACCACTTTATGAGAGACTGTGTGAGCGAGTGGTTCACTAATTGCACAATAATATTAGTGTAAAAATTCAAGGATTTTGTCATCTACAACATTTAGCATCATTGAAAGATTCAGCAGATTCAGATTCTGTTGAAACCTCCTGAAACCAATTTTTAGGAAGATCTTTAATTTTTCAATGAGACATTGCCAAAACACCTCCTCCTGTATCACAACAGTATGGCTCTGTAGTAGAATAGTCCAGTTGTCAAGTTTTTTAGCCTAAAGCACCAATTTAGAGATTTCAGTGCTATTAAAATGTGTGAATATGGAAAAAGTCTGAGCAGGTGCACCCCTGCTAACAGGGGAAGCATGATATTTTCTTTTCAAATACATTTTAATAATACTCCTTTAAACCTGATACTTACATATGAGTCAACATATCGCTCACCTGAAGCCTTTTTATTTCAGGATTATTCCCCAAAAGGATGTGCTGTTAACCACTGGAGATGTGGAGATCTGTTTGTTTTGCAGCACCTGCTGCATTTTATATCACTTCTGTTTTTTCCACATAGTTTCCAAGTGTCTACTCTAATAAAGCTGGGTAACATGTCTGGAAACAGGGCACTTTTTAAAGTCTGAAGTTAAAGGTTTTTTGTTTATAAGTTTTGCTGTATTATCAATGACTCAAACCCGTTTTCATCAAGAATGACCCAGAAGAGATAACAGCTCCTTTATAGTTCCAGAAAATGGCTGGAACTCAAATTACGAATGATGAGATGATGACCGATAATTTGTGGGTTGCAGCTGAAAATCAGCATTTCATCACGACATCTCTCTCAGAAAGGTCTTTGGGGACATTACTGCATTGATGTTGTGCATCCTGTGTGCGTCAGCTTCATGTGGATTTCACAGATTCATTGTTTAATAAGGGTATTTGGATGACGCAGTGATGGTAGCTGTGCCTTGGTTGGGTAATTATTACTTTTTTTTTCTTTGAAAGAAAGATGACTACTGCTTTGTGTGATAGAAACTGTCCAAATTAAAGACAGAGTGGGCTTTTCATTTGAAGTTAATAAAAGCCCAGGTTGCCAATTGAAGTTTATGGGGATCATTGCTCTCCATTTCCACTGTGAAAGGCATAATGTTATAGCTGATTGTTTTATATTTAAACTTAAAGAATATGTTACATCAAACCTATATTCTGATAACCACCTAGTGTTCCTTACTAAAAAGACTGAGCAAATTTTAAGTACAGACAGCCTCGTGGTTTAGGTCCCGCTCCATGAGGTTCGCCCTAGCGCAGGCAGCCGGGGTTCAAATCCAGCCTGTGGCCACTTTCCCGCATGTCACTCCTCCAACTCTTCTTCTTACCCCTACCCTGTTTCCTGCGCTATCCACTGTCCTCTCCTTGTCAATAAAGGCACAAAAAGTTGGGGCGCGGATGGCCAAGTGGATATGGCTGCGCACTATGAGGCTTGTCCTCGAGCGGGCGGCCCCAACCTGTGGCCATTTCCCGCATGTCACTCCCCACTCTCTCTCCCCTTTCCGACGCTATCCACTGTCCTCCTCTATCAAATAAAGGCACAAAGGCCAAAAAAAAAATAAAAAAAATAAACGCACAAAAAGTAAAAAAAAAAAAAAAAAAAAAAAAAAAAAAAAAAAAAAAAAAAAAAAAAAAAAAAAAGAAACCGGAAAAAATTTTGCTTTTGATCACTTGCTTATTTATTTGTGTATGAAACATAGAGAAAAAAGTCATTCAAGACATTTTTCAGCTCTAGGCCACATTGTTGGAGACACCAATTAGTGTAATCCAGTTGAAGTGAAGTGCCCCAATAGATTGTTAGCTAATTGTTTATTTACTGCTGACTTTGGATGTGAGTATTTTCACCTAAACATAATTAGCCAACTGTGCTGTGATCGCAGTTTGAGTTAGGATTCAACAGGATTATTTGTGCACAAGCAGGAAAAGATAAAAGGCAAAATCAATGGATCCACATGAATTCATCCAGATTTTGTTTATTAAAAGCATTATGGTAATTTAGTAATTCCCCGAAAAAAAGAGGTTTGACTCTGTTAACCACTGCAGGTTACACAAGGTGGGCCCAGAATAACACCTGCTATGTAACACGTCCTCCTCCCCATCTTCCCACCCGTGTCTCTCATCTGCACAACCTCTACCCATTCCTCCCCACCGATCCCAATCCTCAGGCTACTGTGTCTATAATGAGCATTTCCTCCAACCCCCCCCCCCCCCCCCCCCCCCCCCCCCCCCCCCCCCCCCCCCCCCCCCCCCCCCCCCCCCCCCCCCCCCCCCCCCCCTCCTCCAACTATTCTCTCACTTTCTCCCCCCTCCTCTCCTGTCCTCCCCTTCTCACTGTGTGCAGAATTGGAGAAGCTTATCGCCTAGCAACCACAATTAAAGTACAACAAGTCAGTGGCGGTAGCAGCCACCATCGGAGAAAGCTTCACAAACCTTCGTGTGACCAACGGCTTTAGAGAGAGAGAGAAAGGGAAACAGTAACAGTTGGGTAGGAAAGGAGAGAAAGAAGAGAGCTGAGGAGTGGAAGTTGGACAGGTGAGCAGCAATGAGAGCCACTGCTGGAACAAGACAGAGAGGACTTTTGGTTTAGAGCAGAAGAAAAAAATAGAAGAGAGTGGAGTAACGCTCTTCGACTCTATCCACTTCTTTTGGCTCTACAGGTATGTGTGTCTGTGTGTGTGTCTGTGTCTGTGTATGTGTCTGTGTGTGTGCATGTGTGTGAAGGAATTAGAGGATGCAAAGTGAAGGTATTTGGTTGTTATAGTGTTATGATTTGTTTTAGAGTTGCTTTTGTGTATTCCTGAAGCAGATTCATGCTTTGGGGCATGTTTTTTTAGAAAACAGCGTCTTTTATCAGTGTCGCCTCACAGCTGTGAAGGAAGCAACAGTTATGTTTCACCTGCTGTGAAGATATGTGTTCATGCACCTGCAGGCTCACTGAGACAGATGCATACATAAGCCTGTGGGCAAAACCGCAATCTGATTGACAATTGAAACAGTTATCCCTGCATATTTTCAAATACAAAATAAATTTCTGTTTTTTAATGGTTGTAAAAGTCCCTGTAATTTGCCAAAAAAAAAGAAATAACTATACTAAATGTTTAAACCCAGCTAATTACCTCCCATGTGTTCCTCAACATCATTAAGATAATTGACTTAGGTGTAAAGAATAGCTGTCAGGTGTGATATCTCCTGCTACCATCAAGTTCTGCCTCATTTTTTTTGGCTGAGGGCATTTAAGGACTACATGCTGCAGCGGCATAGATTTCACGCAAGCATAGAGAAGGTTTCATGTGAGAGGCTGAGTTTCCAAATAAATTTACACAAGTTACACAAGTTTTCTGGAGCGACAGGTAGATAAAGGCGAGGAGATGCTGCATATATTTCACTGAGGGGAATGATGTACCTTGACGAGTCGGATTCAACACCACTGATTTGGAAAATGAACCTTTCTAAGGTAGGTGTGCCATTTAATGGACTCTGAAATGCACATAGAAACAGAATTTACTAAGGGCCTGGTTTCTACTCTGTCAAATTAGGAATGCTTTTATATCAGGGTGTTATCATTATTGTCCGTTTCTACCTCTTGTGCATTTCTGGGTCTTTAAAGTAAACTCCTCTCGGCATCCGGGATGCACGAAAGCTCAAAGACACTCTAATTGCATGCTTCAAAAAGGAAGGTCAAACTTTTATTCATTCCTTTAATATTCTGAAAATCAACTGGTAGATAAACTGTGCAGCAGCATATTTAGATGACAAATAGAACATATGCTTAAAACTCTGTGATAAAGCATTAAAATCTGCCTCAAGCAGCATATTTTTTTAAATCAAAGCTGAGGGGAAGCAGGATTAAAACAGGATCACATTCTCCTGCAATGCAACTAGCGGTTATAATCCTGCATTAATGGAAATTTAAAGCACAGGCCCTACTTAAACAATCTAAAGCACACAGTGTAAAGTCCATTGAAGCATGTCTGACAACCCTTTGCTACCTAAAGCTCCTGATGTCCGTGTTTAGCCTAAAATGAAACAGTCTCAAGGGCAGTCATGCGGTCTAAAATACAAAGAGCTGCAGCTACAACTCCTATATGATCACTCTAACTGCTGCAGGTGAGTGTCAGGAGAAGTGATTGACAGCTCACTGCAGAAACAGCCTTTGTATTTGTTTCCCACAGCGACAAACACTCTGATTGATGCATTTGACTGTTCAAGGGATTTTTTATTTGCGTGTTTGGGGCATAGCAGGAATCAAGCATGGGCTCAATCTGGAGCTGAAGGTTTGACTCAGCTTGTAATCCCCTTAATATGAGAAGAAGGAGCAGAAGAGGCAGCCATGAGTGGTTTAGGCCGTGCGGCATCTTCAGATCTGCTTCATTCTGACTGGAAAATAAAGACGTCAGATAAGTAAAAGCTTTAAGTTAGTAAAAAGTAGTGCTACAGGCTTGGTGTCAGGATTTCGTGGCTCTATGGGGAGCACTAACGTTGCAACAAGCTCCTTAGCTTTTAAGGCAAAGTGGGTGCTCAGTGGGTTTCTAAGAGCTATGACACCTGCGAGTTAAAGCCCCCAGTTTCCACCTTTAGATCATGAAGCCTGATTATTCATGCTCTGACACTGTAATGAAGTCAGACAGAGGTGGCTCTATTATTGCGCTCTTTCACCCCCCACTGACCTATTTTTCAAACGCAGAACACCCACCTGTCCTCCTCCCCTGAGGAGCAGCACTACCTGTGCTCGCCGTAGGGAAGCAGGGAGGTGATAGGTCAGTCTCTGTGTGGCCTCTCCTGTGCCCACCAGGAGCATGAAGCTCGCATGAAGACTGGTTGGCGCAGTGATGTCAAAATGTCACTGCTCTGCACACAAAAAAACACACACACACTCTGAAAAGTCAAAGTGAGGAAGTGTGACGCTGCGGACATGAAAGCACACTCCTAAAATCCTCTTCCTCTGATGTTTAGTTTGTGATTAAAGACTTTTAAAACTTTAAATGCTTAAACACCTCTCACCTATTATTCACCAGTGCTGTTTTAGTCTGACCCTCATCTATTTTTAAATGGTTAGAGAAGGTTTTCTTGGTAAGGGAAGTGAGTCAACCAGTCACCACCACCTCTTTACAAGCACTCACCCTGGATTCGGTTTACCGCAGAGTGCAAAAGGCCACACTGAGTAAGGAGTGGATTACGTCCACGAATGACTGATGATATGGGCTGATTAAAGGGTCCGGATGCTTCAGTCAGTCCCAGGTGCTTCTGGTGATGAAACAAGGCAGGTGGGATGAGAAGTCTGAATCATCATAAGAGATGAAAATGCTAAACAGGAGAATTTCACTCCAAAACTGTCTCCTGAAGTGTTTCTGTATGGTCAGATGTCCACTGAGCACAGGATGTCTAAAAAGTGGGGGTAACATATTTATGGGCTGATTTTGTGAACCCACCACTATCTACTGCTGTGTTGGTTTTCTGAAGCCAGTGGTCACAGTATTTTGAAGAGGTGTTGGCACTGAAGGGGGGGTTATGAAAATGCCAAGTTTCACACCATGGCATATGGCTATGTGATTAGCTGGTGAATGCATAGATATCTTTGGTGAGAAGAGTCAACAATAATTCTGACTATGGTGCCCTGGTTACCACAAATACTGTGAACTGCTACTCTCTTACAGATTAAGTGGTTATTTCTCCTGATTATCTCCCGATTTGTCATGTGGATAACAATTAAAGCTTGCTCATAACTACTGTGCAAGCTTTGTCATTACAGTGTTATCAGACCTGGCAACCAAATTTGGCAGCACCAATCATGCGCAAATTACCACTTGGCACACACACCCATGTCTTTACTGAATTGGCTCTCTACTCAGCATCACTTGACATCACTCTTTCAAAGTTGCTGTCAAAGATCTCTGAATCAGTCATTTCCTTTTCTTATTGCTAGCTGTCGATATTAAACGTGCATTTTGTAAGGTTTGTAAGGGCTTGTATCTCCTGCTTTGTCAAAGAATTATGTTGGCAGATTTGACTCAGTTAACTTTACATGAACACCTACAAGGTTTGTATAACCTATGACGGTCTCAGAGGGTGATTTTAACGTTTGTTTCTCTTCTTCTATTTCTAGAGTCTGGGCTCAGCTGACCGAAAGGAAAGTCAGAATAAAAAGTAAGTGCTTCTCAGTCACCTCTTTGTGCCTCATTCTGTCCAGCGTCTTATTACTGTCTTTATTCCTCAAAATTATTTATCTCATAACCCTTTCCATGTCAGTAATACTTGTCATAGTGATGCACTGCAGCAAATCAGCGATAGGATTTCTAAGAGAGGCATTTAACTACCATTAGTACAGACCTTTAGTCACCCATGAAAGAAATGTTTTTTTTTCCTCTTTTGGAAGAAAACTGAACTTTAAGCAAAGAGACGTCCTAGTCAGAATAATTAGTCTGTTTTACAGAAGCAGGAAGTGATGTGAGATGTTCCTTGTGGTTAAAGCTCGGCACCTTTTCACTGTTAGAGGACAAACCGAGCTAACCAATGGACTCTGTTGTCAGCAAAACAAACACAGTGAGGAAAATTAATAACATAACACAGAGAGAATCATTAAGTTTCTTGATATAAATCTTTATTCCTTCACATACTTTTTATTACAATGTAATGAGAAGCCTTTGTGTGATCTGCTGCAGTGAAATTAGTCCATTGCTGCTGTTTGGCCACAGTGAACACTCAGTAAACATTGGCTTTACTAATTACACCATTAAATTCTTAGCAATAACATTTTCTGCACACCACACATGGAGCCATTTATAAAACAAACAACAGGATGTTTGATATAGAACAAGCCTTTAATGTGAAAACAACTGAATCAGATTCAGCAGTGTAGATCATGGACAATGAATAGAGGGTAAATATCTAATGACATGAGAGGTGGAGACTCAAACCAGACTAAATTACCTGTGTACCTTAGTTGCTCAGCAACCAAAGCCATAGTCACCTATATTTATCTTCACTCCATATCTGTTTTCTGTCCGCCCCTTCTTTACGCTGCAGTCAACACGGTCAGCATACCTAGAGTGTCTCTGCATGAGTAGATGCTTCAAAACACTATAGAGGTGGTTATACACCATATTCCAGGGCCTTTAAAAAGCCTCTTTCTCATCAAATAAACCTCTTTACTCCTTTGAGGATTCTCTGTAAGCCTTGAAATTAAATCAACGCATCAGTCAGAGGTACTTGTTTTTACCGCTGAGTGCATTTAGGTCGTCTCCATTGATAGTTTACCTTTGTACAAGCAGTCTCAAGGTGTTCTGTTCAGCTCCTTATTTGAGCTGTCCTTACTTAAGTGCTCTCACATAGATGTTTTAGGCGTCTGAACATGGAGGATGACATGATGACATGAGAACAGCATATGTGTGAAATTTGCGTGATATCCAGAAAACATGAAGCAGTATTCCACCTTAGAAAACAAAGGATCAGTGTGATGTCTGTTTGTCAGCCTGTATGGGGTGTGCTGGCTCAGTGTTGACTCAAAATAGTTTTATGTCCATGTTGGAACTCTATGTGCCTGAATGGAGACATCTGTTGCCAGGAGACAAGCAGCTGTATTCTAGAAGCAGCAGAGCCATTCTGGAATGTGAAGTTACAGCAGACCAACACCAGCAAAAGAACAACCTTACAGATGAAATAGTGAGCATTTACACAGCAACGATGAGTGTAAATACAGAAATACCGAAGGCCAAATGTCAAACAGTGAGAACAACGGGCTGTTTGTTTTGTTTTCATCTCTAAATTAACCTGAGGGCTGAACGTGTTTCTTCTCTGTTCTGATTTGTTTTCTGCCCTCTGATCTGCTCTCATTCCACAAAATACCTAATACCTTCGGAGCTGTGTGGTAACACGGTTGTGTTAACAACATTTTGTCTGAAAAGGTTGGCGAAGTGATTTAATGATGGCATCATGTGTTTGGTCATTCTCTGCATGTCAATGTAGAGTAAATACTTGTTGTGGTTGCAGTCCCATCCCTCATAGATAAAGAAGCAAGTTCATTATATTAGAGTCACGTGTTTTTTCTGTTATATCAGTTAATTTATTTCTTTTCTTTTTTTACTTATCTAGAGTATGAATGAAACACAACCAGACCAGATTGGTGGTGGGGCAGACTTAAAGAGACAGCAGCTAAAATGAAACATTTGAGGCATAGAATGAAATAAGAGCTCTTTGAAACACCAGAGTGACAGAATAAAGACCAATAAGAAGGCCAATGCCCCCACTTTAAAATATAAAGCATCGTTTGTTAATCAGTTTGAAGATGGTTGTAGATACAGCTTAGATTTGATTAGAAAAGGAAAAACGCTCCTTTACTTTTACAGTCTATAGTGCAAATGGTACAGGAAGGAGAGGGATAAAGGAAAGACAGAGCGCTAGGGTCGTCTTGAAGAATGGGGGATGCTCTGCTTCTTCATGGAGCAAAGGATTTAGGTACGGATGTCAGGAGAGAGAGGACTTGATTGAACTAATTTATTCACAGGAGCAGGCCGTGTAATTGTTCTCAGATGGGGGATGCATAGGTGTGTGTGTGTGTGTGTGTGTGTGTGGGTGTGTGTGTGTGTGTGTGTGTGTGTGTGTGTGTGTGTGTGTGTGCGTGCGTGCGTGCGTGTGTGCGTGCGTGCGTGCGTGCGTGCGTGCGTGCGTGTGTGTGTGAGGTGGAATAACTTAAGGTTAGTAAGAAAGGACATTTGTTCTTCAGCACTGTGCCTTTCTTAGTTTTGTTTGGATGGAAAAACCACCTTCTAGCAGACTAGTCCTCTGTTAACTGACTTCTGATTGATGTACACAGACCAGGTCAGCAACAAAGCAATTAAATTTTTTCACAGAGAAATACAAATAAAACGTTGAAAAGATCTAGACAAAAAAACAATTAAAAATCAATAAGAAAAAAATCATTTTGGTCCAGGCAAAAAGTAGGATATGATACAAGAGAATCGCAAAAACAAATATTGGAATACTGAGTAAGTACCTGAAGACAAATGTACATGCTGCTCTATCACCCACAGTTTTTTTTATGCCTCATTATTGTGGAGCCAACGGTCAGACCCCCTCTCCCTCTGAAGACACAGCGCCCCCAGACCCTGCTGTTATTCTTCTGCCACGCTCCCCACAGTTAAGACTTTTCTCCCAGCAGTAGCTGCTTGTTGCCTTGGTTACAGGTGACACAAGAGCCCAAAGCCCTGCAGTATTTTTATCATGTCACAATGTTTGTGACATAAAATGTTTCATGACTGTTTAATTCAGTGCTCAGTACACAAAGCCCTCAAGCTGAATGGAGACGGGGACTTATATCTCACATCAGACGGACTGTCATGAGAGAAAAGAAAGAGATATCAGTTATCTCACAGATCAGTAAGCTTCATTTATGTTCAAAGCTCAAACAAGCTAATGAGCATTAGCTTGGAAGAAGTTGAATTTGTGCAAGGCTAAAACGCAACAAAGGCTAAAATATTTTCCTCTAGAGAAAAAAAGTCAGAATCAAATTCAGAGGTACAAAAGTTCAAACAAGATGTAAGAAGGTTAAACGTGCTGCAACCAAAGAAATCCAAACACTGAGTTCTTGATTCATTGAAGGATTGTGCAGCTTTTGTACTTGCCAAACCTGTAAATGAACCTAAGACATACAATTTAATGCACAAAGCAAGTTTGAAGAATGCTTGAAGAAACAGCAGAGCAAACCACATCCTGCCTTTTTTTTCTACTCAAAGTAGTTAAATATTTATAATTTTCTTCACGATGAGAACATCTTTAAACCCCTGGATGGCCTAAAAAGAATGATCTGTATGGAATCTGTTCACAAGAGTTACTTTTTGCAAGCTACACATACTGTGAAATTTGTGCTACATGCCATTAATGAAATGTAAATGTAGTGCCGTTAAGATATGAGCACACAGAGTGGAGATGCTAAGAGCTCCTCCAAGAGACAATCAGGTGTAATACTGGAGCAAACTACACAAAGCTTCAAATCTTTGTGATTGTTTTTATGCCTGAATAACGCTTGAGTAATTTTCTTTGAGACAAATAATGCACAATCATTCCTTGTAAATTCCCGCTGAGAACTTTTCTGTTCCTATTTCTACACCACCATGAGTGAGGAGAGGTTAAAGTGACAGAAAGAAACAAGAGAAGACCAACCACATTACCCTCTCCCTCTCATCCCCCACAGAGACAATCCAAGTCAAATACCAGCAGAAAGATAATAATGACTGAGGGTTCCCACTGTCTGACCGACGTGAAACACATTCCTTCTTTTTTCCACACGCTTTTTTCTCGCTCTCTAATTTTTTTCCAGGGCTCTGAAATCCAAGTGTAAATACATATTGAGGAGTATTTACAATAGTGGTAATGGTGGTGGGAGAGGGAGCTAAGTCAGCGGAGCGACGAGCTGAGTGTGCGAGTGTTTGTACAGCTCATCTCTTAAACTGCAAAGTGTGTTTGTGACAATAACTGTTGAATCTGTTTATATGTTTTACAAAAATGGAGGGTGCACTTTGGTGTATGTTAGCTGCATTAATCCATTTTGTGTGTTACGTATGTGTGTGGGTTTGTGTGTGTATATTAATGTGTGTGTATGGGTGTGTGTGCTTGGCTGCAGTGTGGTTAGGTTGTTAAAGAACTGCAAGCACACACTGCCAGGCCAAAAGACTGAGCGGGTAGCCATTGTTTTGGTATCCTGACCGTTAATGTGTGCTTTTAAGTGTGTGTGTGTGTGTGTGTGTGTGTGTGTGTGTGTGTATCAGTGAAAGAAAGAAGGAAAGTTTAATTTGGAGTACTTGAGCTGAAGCAGTGCATCGCATTTTCCATTCTGCTCCTCCAAACAAAAGCATGCACACATATTAGCTAACACTCAAACACACACACACACACACACACACACACACACACACACACACACACACACACATACAGCAGCATACAAACACTCCATCTTTACACCGCACTAGCGAAGGGAATTCTCAGGGAAACAGTTTTTCCGTTTTATTGCACAACAAGCTGAATCCTCCACCAAACCTCTCCCTCCAGCTTCAAACCACAGATAGAGATCCGATCAGCTCTCCCAAAAGCATCTCAACACTTTAAATGAACACATTTTGTTGGCTTATATTTGTGAAGCAAATGTGATTTCAGGGTTAAACAGCTTTTGAAGCAAACAAGCTGACTCAGCATCTTAACTGCGGTCACAGTTTTAAGGTCATTTTCGGGCACTTTGACTGAAGTTTGTCCTTTTTTTCTTACCACAAGTCTACAACATTTTCCTTCAATTAACATTAAAAAATCTTACTGGCTTTGCTCAGAGGGGTATTTTTAAATGTCTTTATGCTCGTAATAAGGGGGCCATGTTTCAGTGGACATGGCTGATGATTTTTTGAGGGGTGGTGAGTGGTGTAAGCTTCAGCCCGGCACCCTCAGATGTCAAAATGAAACAGAGGATGTCTGCTTTTAGCCTTAGAAAGACAACAAAGTGGAGATTCAAGAATATTCAAGTAACAGGTTAATGATGTCACCAGGAAAACACATTGCCTTCCATAGAAACCGTTGAAATGTGGTTTAAGACAAAGATTTTCTTACCTTTAAAGGGTTAATTTCAGACTTTACTTCAAGCTTGGTATTGCAATCATATTAAGATTATATTAAGAGTAACGTCAAACATGATGGCAGTTAATATATGTAGATTATGTAACATATTTAAATTATTTTCCCCCAAAATAATGTGTAGACTTGGGACAAAATCTTTATTGGCAGGGTTAGATAACATCACTGTCTTTTTTTTTTCTTTTCTTTTTCATCTCTGTCTCTTCTCTGCTCTTAAATTGGTCTGCAAAACACATAAGTTTACTGCATGCATATTCATGAGATACCCAAAGGACAAAACGTCTGTATTTGCTGACCTGTGAATAAGAACAGTCAGCGATATGGTGTCTCCGACAGACGGTGAAGCAGAAACACACAGCAGGACAGAGGGAGTGTGACTTTAGCTACAAACAATCAAAATCCAGCACCTTCTCTTGTGTTTGAGAGGAGGTGTTTCTGAGCTTTATGGATGATAAAAGCTGTGAAATAACCAGAAAACAACATCCTGTATGTGTCTCTACTGCCTTGTCCTCATCACTAGAGTTCTCTCTCTCTTTATTTTATTTCTTTTTTGTCAACTGCCCGCTGCTGCTGTTTATCTCTCCTTAACGTTTTTGTACCATACTATTAAACAGAGAAATAACAGTTGACCTTAAGCTAACTCAGACCTCTTTCTCCTTAAGTGTGTTAGTCTCTGAATACATGCGTGTGCCCCCTGATAGTTGGCCCATCCCTGAATGCTTTGTCAGAATTCTTTGCCAAACCTTAACCTGATCCCAGTAAACCAAACCATAAACCAGAATCTAACTGTGATTATCTCTTAATTGTAACCAGGAAAAGTTGACTCTCAAGGACTCTACTCAACCTTCTATCCTTAAGAAAGACTTTTAGTCCTCAAAAGTATAGAAACACAGTAACACAGACACACTCTCTCTCCCTCCTAGAGGTTCCCTTGTGCTTTCCAGCATAAATAATCCCCTCAGTCTGCTGGCTCAACCCTGATTGGAATCTAGACGCCGTGCTCAATTGTGGGTAGATGGGGGAAAGTGGGGTGCCCTTTGCGTGTGTGTGTGATTGTGTGTGCGTGTCTGTGCTTCAGGCTGCTTCAAGGCCATCAACAAAATAATGCAGGGATGCCCACCTCTGTGCAGCTTGGCCTCTAAAAACCTCAGTTTAGACCTGAGGCTCAAACATGGATCCACCACAGTGGATTTATATAAGCAATCCAGACTCATTCTCACAAATGATAACATATTTTCTGCAAATTACAAAGAGTACATGCACGCCTTCTTTTTTCATCATTAGCTAGACAGCCAGTGAGCCTGAGAGAGCAGCAGCATTGCTGTAATACTCCGAGTACCAATACAGGGGGTTAAGATCTCGGCTCCACAAGGTTTTATCAGCTTTTCTGTGTCCTAGCAGAGACCAGCTGGAGTTTTATGTGGAGATTCTGCAGAGAGTTATGAGATTCTGTGTGGAATTATTCGTGGGTTTCGATATCATGTGATGTTATGTGTTGTGTATGGCAACTGGTGACTGTTACCAAGTTTATGTAGATATTTGGCAGCAGTGATAAGGCTGTCAGATTCGATCAGATAAGTCCAGCTCTCCAGACACGTGGACATTATTATGTTACTCTATGTGTTTCCTGGATTTTGGCCCACCAATAAATCACAGTCAGTGCCTCAGCTCACCTTGGATTCCAGATGACTGACACTCGAGTTTATGTACCTTTATTCAATGTATTTGTTCGTGCAAGTAACTTACATGCTGTTTTACATTGTACAACTGTGTCCAATTCTCTTAACTTAACATTGTTTTCTAGCATTGAATTGCTCAGAGGTGAGATCTTACATGTGTACAATCCCTGCTGTGTGTGGTTCATACAAACAGCAGGTAATGGAGAGGTAAACAACATAACAACATAGCCATGTTTACAGTCCAGATTAAAGGCACTCTGTGTGAGTTTAGCAACACCAATCTCTTGGCTTAAAAGCTTCTCTGTGTAAGACTTTTCCTCTCTCTTACCACAAACCCTGACTGTTTACCACTTTTACCAATATTAAGTAACATCTAGGTATTTTTTAATCAGTGAATCATGCTGTGACTTTTAAATCAACTGGAAAGGTGAGCAAGGGATTGTGTTGACGATGTGGCATTCGGCCACATGATACCAGGTCTGTAACTGATAATACAAGAGTAAGAGAAGATTTCACAACAACGGTTTAGGAGCTCAAGAAGAGGTGAGCTGATCCTCTAGTATATATATATTCAATGCTGTTTTGCTGATCACAGAAATAGTGCAATTGGGCATTTCACAACTCTCTGTTTAGATCGGCTAAAATGCTGTTTCTGTGTAACTCAGAGGCTGAAACACAACAACACCTTTGAGTTTCACCTTAAAGGCATTAACATGTAAACAGTCCCTCAAGCAAATTTCCCTTCTGTATTTTCACTCACTTCTGTCTCTTTAGTTTGATTTTGATGATTTTCAGATACCACTTGTTTCTTTTACTCTTAACTCAGAGCACAGCAGTATAAAACTGCATTGAACCCTCACCCTGAGTTTGACCCCAGACAAAGACGTCTGCTGTCTGAGTATCAGCAGTATCGTAGCATATCATTGTGGTGTCTGCTGAAGCTATACTGCAGCTGTATGTTCGGCTGGGTGTCATCACATCTCTCCAATTTGATCGTCATTAAATTACCCGGGATCATTTTCCTGTGAGTCACATTATTATCTCATCCTAGCCGACTGAAAGTGAATGGAAAGAGAAAATTGCCTGTGGTACGGGCTGCCTCTTCGCCCTGTGGTACTCCATCTTCAGTCTCTTCTACTTTACTGGCTTCCATGGGCTTGTCAGCTCAATTCAAGTTTAATTTGACTGCAGATCCATCAATGGTGTATCTCAGTGTGTTGAGTCAGCCTCATGCCAGACATCAAACGCAGAGGGGGACACACAGGGAACGGTATCAAACCCAACACCACGGGGAGCCAACGAGAGGGAAAGAGGTGCTGAATTCCTACCTCATTTTTGTCCGCTTGACAAATCCTGAGCTGTGTGTGCCGATTCTGTGGAAAGAGGACTCAGACAGTGTAAAGTTTTTTTTAAGGGAGCTGAGACGTTGACTGAAAATGTAACAAATAGAGAGATGGTGGAAAAGATGCCAGGATGGAAATATCTCTGTTTACTGCAGTGGGTGGATTGGTAGCATATGAGAAGAAGTGTGTAGGATGATAACAAAGTCTGTGTGTTTGGCATGTAGCTTTATGATTAGCTCATAATTAGCATCTGAAGCTGAGGGAGTTTTTGTTAGCATTTATTAGTGAAGGCTATGAGCTAGCACTTCCTCGTTGTACTGAAAGGTGCTGAAATATTATCCTTACTATTACTAACCATGCCCCTTCAGTAGACATCTTTTGTAGCAATGAAGAGTCAAGTTTTATAAGCAATAGGGTGTTTAATGAAAGGTATTGGTCCTGGTGAAACAGTCTCCAAACTTCATCAGGCGTTATGAAACATTCTGCCGTAAAATTCCTTTTCCTTTGTTAACCCCAACAATTAAAAATTACACTTCAGGCAATTCAAGTCAACACAGCCATATCACAAATGAAGGGAGAGCTCGTTAGCTGGAGAAATATCCGTGCGTTTTATTGGTCAGACTTCAGTCCAAGTGAAATAAAAGCAGCTTCGACATGCAGGGAGCCGTACAAACAGACATGGGTTTGGATGGCGATGGCGAGTGGAAAACAAGGCTTTCTTTGAGCACATTTTAATTAGCAATGTTCATAGCCTGGCTGCACTCTTTTATGATTGGGCCGCTGAAAGCCTTATTGTTTGCCTAATGAAACACATTGAGGGATATGTCCCGGAATTAAACCTTGTTTTTGTATGTGTGCACGCATCCATTACTTCTGCATGTATCTATTTTACGGGTTGTTGCCCACATTCTCTTTGGCGTACTAGACTTCCATTGGCAGGAGGAAAAAGCCAGAGAAGGAGACAGAGATGAAAGAAATCCTAGAGCTTTGTTTTTCCCTCCAATCCTAAATAGTTGTTTTAGGGAGGCAGCCATTGGCCATAATTGCTGAAACGGGGTCAGGTATTCGTCTGTCCTGCTTATGATTCACTATAGTGTCTGTGTCTTAGTAATCTGGAATCAGATCTGCGGTTAAGGGCAGCCCAACCTCAGACAAACCACAAAGATTGTGTTATGCATAGCGCTCTGCTGGTTTCAGTGGGATCCCTTTATAAACACGTCTCACACTGAACCCTCTGTGGGATGGGGGAACCTATGCAGAGCAGGCTTGTGATATTGTTCTCAATCAATCTAATGGGTAAATATATTGTATGATTTTATCCAGGAGGACAGAAATGAGAAATATGTTCCACAAACAAGAAATAAAGTGGTGCAGACTTCAAATTGTGTTTATTCTTTTTCAATGATGGCAGAAAAGGCTGATGTAGCATTTAAGTACAATTTCTTTCACTCATGTTACGTGCTGTATGATAGCATATAATCATCGTACAGCAGCCTATGGAGCAGAGCTAATTTATGAATGTTATAAGTGTAATATAGTAGCAGAAAAAAGCGTGTAATTACGCCCCTCTCTGTGGCACTATTTTAAAACAATCTTTGAGCTGGTGTGGTTTTGCGAGAATTCCATGCAGTCTTAACTCTGCTCTCAAATAGCAGTGGGTTACAGGGGCTGCGAGCAGGGGTCAAAGTTCACAGCCGATGGCTTTATGTACTGTGAGCAAGAACAATCAGTCCTCTGGCAGAGTGTGTTCTGCACATGAATACCTCTGAACAGTTAATTGATGCCATGGCAACAGGACAGAGAGGGGAAGTGACATGAGGTGAGTTCTTCACAGGAAGGTGATCCTGCATAGTGACAGAGAAAGTGTGTGTGTTTTAGGGCTCTGAGTGTGTATGTAGGTAAACTTTCTGAAGCCATCCAGTGACAAAAGCACTCTTGTGCGACTGGATCAGGGAAAGTTACTAACGCTGGCGAGATCATAATCTAAGTCACACCATGTAGAGCCAAGGGACTGGAGCACTAGAGGGAATACGTTAGAGCTGTTAATGCTTCTTTTCCTTACTTTGATCATAAAAATAAGAGTTCAGAGGTTGCAGATGAATGAAACAATATTTAGAAAGTGGATATTGAACTAGAATATCTGTTTAACCAATCAGCAACAGAGAAACTGTTCAGTTTGATTCTTTGGTTAAAGTTACAACATTAGTAGTTAGAGCTCACTTTTCAAGAGCAAGCACTCAAGCAGCCTTCTTAGGTTAAACTTGATCTCTGTAGCATCACTGGCTAAATGTGAACCTACCATCAATAATAAAAAAAAATCATATGAAGCATATTCAACATATTAAACCTTTTTATTGTATTATTTAGTGTATAAGAACATCCAAATTAAAGAGTCCTATGGAAAAAAAATAACCTTTTTTTCATAGGCCTTCTCTTTAGAGATGCAGAAAATAGAGGCAACTCAAGAGTTCCATGGGGCCCTGGGCAAAAATTCACAGGGGGCAACACCAATAGTGTCCATCAGCCTTATGTAATGAATAATGTGATACTAACAAGAAAATTGGATCAGATTTCTAAGAGGCACTCTACCTTCTTCAGATTGTGGCACAAGAAACTTAAAAAAATGAACCTGAGGAAAGACAATTAAGTCATATTGCATACTACAGTAAAATGTTAACAGTGCCATCTTACAAGGTTTTGTTGTTACAGAATTGAATCTCAAAGGCAACTTTGGAATATTCTTTGACAGTATTCTTCTACTTACTTCCACTGAATTATTTAGTTTGTTGAACCAGAGGCAATAAAGTTTCACATGGTTCCTTCAGAGAGGATTAAACTTTGTGCTGAAGCCTGTGTTATGACACTAGATTTACATTATAACACAGGACATAAATAAATACATCTTTAAAAAGCATAAAGCCTACTTAACATACATAAATAATGAAATGGATGGAAGCTATTTGTTATATTGTATGTTGTGTGCCAATGGCGTTTAAATTCCATGTACCCTAGTAATACATTATCTAAAAGTCTTTCCTATGAAATCTATAACTTTCCATTCTTAGCTAGACAGTTAGGCTTTGCTGGATATAGCTTTCATTTGATATCGAAAGAAAAAGTGTTACCCAAGTTAGCTTTAGGGAGTAGAGTTAACACAATCATTGCAGACTCTCCTCATTGCCACTTCTCTGTAGTGATTCAAAGTCGATCAGCTCTTTGGAGCCCCCTTCTGGCCCGGGGCCCCAAGCACTTGCCTGTCTTGCCTGTTGGCATGCCGCACCTTTGGCAGCAAAGTGTGTTAATATTTGTTTTCCTTTACTAGAGAGTGTGCATCATAGCTTAACAAGAACTCTGGATCCACCCAGCTTTTATTTTAGGATTTAATGACCTTTGTTTCTGCTCAATAAGAACAAAAGCTACAAAGGTGTGAGATGTGATATGGCAAGGGTATAACACACACAGGTGTTTCTATTTTGGGTGTGTACAGTAGGTCTTAAGGCCAGGCAGTATAGACTTTCCTGCTAGAGATATAAATCAAGTCTTATTGGTCATGTTTTTGAAGTGTCACATGGCTTCAGGATCAGTTAATTTGTAGGGATTCAACGCTCCCTCTTCAAGCCACAGTGTAATGAGGAAAAAGCATCCAATCTATTGACAGATTTGGTTAAACAGTAATGCACACCAGGAAAAATTAAAGTCAAAATATAATTCTGATGAGAATATAATCGGCCGGGATATCCTGAGCAGGCCTCAGAGGGGATTGCATCATCACAGTATGCCTGCTGTGGTGATGTTATCTGGGACAGCTGTGGGGGGGCGGAGCCAGAGTCTGGGCTCTCTGAGAGCCAAGAGGCAGCCAGTTGCCAGCAGAGACCCACCTGCTCCGCATGTCCATTTCTCCTCTAAACCCCTCAAAGGGATTCCCTGAGTCCTCCTCTGTGTCCACTGGCCCCCGCGTCTTTGAAGCCATGATCCTATGTGTTTTCATGGCATTGAAGTCATTATCCTATGGTCATGTCGTGTCATGTGTGTGATCCGAAAGTTTGTTTGAAGTTTTACAGGGAACTCTTAATGTAAGATCTATTAAAACCAAGGCAATTACAACAACCAATGATGATCCCAACCAATCACTCCTGGAGTCTATTTGTGAATCCGATTTTCATTTAAGTCGATGTTTAATGTAAAGGGACATCAGCATCAATGGTTGGCGGTAGCTGGCAGGCACATGGCAGTGCTACTAATTCAATTAAAAGCCCTTGAAGAAGAAGCAGCCCAGCCCAACTTAATACCACCAATTAGGGGTTGCTTTGCCATCTGACCAAAATCCCACACCCCATTTGTGTGATTCATACGGGAAAATATGCCTCTTTGTCCTCGAGGTCAACCACCTCTTTGGAAAAGCTGGCGTAAGGTCAGGAAACAGTAGTTGAGGGTGTAGGAGTGGGAACAGAGGCGGGAGGACTTGACCAGATAAGCCAGAGTGTGAGGTCATGTTGAAAGGGAACTTTAGTTATGACAACTTCTTTGAACAAAACAGCTGGTCTCAAAGTCTCAAATACCTGTTTTTCTGCTGCTGTCTATATGTCGCCATTCTAATTTGGTTTCTCTAATCCCTCGCGCCTAATCCCACTGAGTAATATTACAAAGAGAGTGACTAAGACCTGCTACAATCTAAGTGTCGTGGGATAACTTTTTTTGTAATGTAGTGCAATGTAAATAAATATTCATATGATTGTCAGGATTTCCAATTCTGGATAAAAGGTTAAGCGTAGCTGTTTTAAAAGCATACGTTTGTACGATTATTTACACTTCATAAACCTAATGCCATGGTGTCATGCCTAGTTTTGGTATATCTGATGTCAAAAAGGTTGACTTTGTTATTTTGAAATGGGATTTTTTTGAAGTACGTGTCAAAATAAGTGTAAGTCACAGGGGATTCCAGTCAGCTCAGGCTCTTTGTCGAGGAAGAATCAGAATTTTAAAATCATCAAAATCACATGGTAGTCCCTGTCTGTGACGGTTCTCCAGCTGACTTATCAACAAAGGGCAGAACAGACCGTCCCCTCTGAATGATGCACTGACTGATGAAAAGTCCTTCATACAACACAACTTAACAAAAGACACTGGCTATCTTTTTAAATTTACTTTTAATAAGACACTCATTTGTATTGGTATAAAAACAAGTGATTTATGAAGTGTGTCATACATTTTGGAAGTCTAATTGTCTGCTTAAGAAGGGGACATGGTGTTCTGGGTACAGTAACACAAAACCAACTCTGCATGGATTTTCTACCTTTATGACTATCCCAGCAATTTTTTCTCCACATCTCAAGAGGTTTTGAGTGCATGATGCAAGAAACCTCTTGATATATTTCAATCTCATGAGTAATTGTCTCAAATCTAGTTGGCCTCTTGTATAAGCACAAAATGTGATAGGATGCTCTCAGACCGACTGTCCTCTTTGTTTAGTCAAGCCGTCCACCTATCAGGTGCATATGGATATATCATTTATCTGAATGCCAAAAAGCTGAGCACGGGACATCTTGCCAAATTGGCAATTGCATTAGGCCTAACTGGACGCATCATCACACTGTCGTCCATCTATGTCACTGCTCGGTAACCAAAGCTAACAGCATGAACTCTTGTGTAGGATTTCATCAGTCTGGTTTTATCAAAGCCTTATGTGAGCTGTTATTTCTTCAGCATCTCACATAAACTGACGACAGTGATGGCAAAAACAAGCTTTGTATTTGAGTGGCAGGGTGCACCCCAGTAGTCCGAGCTCCCCTCAATCCAACCATCCCTGCAGTTTGTCTCCAACAGAGCTCACCATGGAGACTAAAACACTTTTTGGCTCAGGTTGAGAACAGATCTATGTATGTGTGCAAGTGTGTATGAGTCATTATTAGGAACATTTTATCATTTCATAATGGAATGGAAACAGCATGTGTGTGAGATTAGAGCTGCACAATGCCTGGGCATCATTTTATGTAATCCTGTCATTTAAAAGAAGTGCTCAGGCAGAACCAGTAGGAAATGAGTCAAACAAGGCATTTTATACTCCAGTTTGGTTTAGGATATACAGCTTTGCACTCACTCGTTCTGTATTTACCCCTTTTGGCTGAGTTTATGAAAACCCTTCCTCAGTAAGTTGTGAGAATTTACATCACACACTCCTCTGTGCTGCAGCAGTGTTCCTCTGTGAGCCCGGCTCTTTGATAGAGAATATTATTACGTTTTGATTAGTCCCCACCGCTACTACCGCAATATTGCAATGCTGAGTCTCATCAAATGTGTCCCGGGTTAGAATGGAAGAAATATTACATTTCCTGTTTTTAATTTTGAACGAAAAGTTGAGCTGGGACATTGGCAGCCCAGTAGAGGAGATTAAAATGTGTGTGACTTCACTTTTTTTTCCTGCGAAAAAGATTTGGAGAAAATTAGGCAGGAAGTATGCGGCTTTCCTGAAACCTAATGTTTCCTGTGGGAGCTGCAGCATTGTTACGCAGTTTATCAACTTCTTGGGCTGCATTTCCATCGAGTATTCCAACAAAACTCAGGTCATGTTGTTGTTAAAAGAAAAGACAACTGCTGAGTTATTTAACCATGGATGGACAGACTTACTATCTGGCATTTCTAAGTTGGACCTAACTGTAGATAATAAATTCACTCTTCAAATATTAGTCCCTGTATGTGTGAGCAATTACATAGCATCTTTAAAAAGCTGCACTATCACATCTTGTATGCTGAACAGATGTTCATATCTGCCAAAGTTGATTTGGGGTTGTTTATTCAAAGAGCCTTAAAATTTCATAAGGTGTCCCTTGTTACTGATGGTGCCAGAATATGCAGTAGAACAAAACAGTTTTCCCAGCATCCGTCTTCTGTCTTTGGTAATTTTTGCTCTCAAGACTTAATATCTGGCCTGTATATTTCACTTTAGCCAACCAACCTCACATTGTTCGCTATGTATAACAAAATAGAACCAAAAAGAAGAGAATTATCTACAAAAAGATGGACATTGAAGTTGGTAATTGGAGAGACATTATTATCAAAGCAGAGTAAATTCAAGCCGAAGCTTAAAGCACTCAGTGGTCTTATTCTGTCTGTTTTTTTTTCTTATTCTACCATCAAGGTCGGAGTCGGGGATCTCCAGATTTACCCATCGTCTCTCCCTCAAAGAGCGTGTGTCAAAGACAGAGAAGACAGCATCAGACAGACCCTCTTCCTACAGGAGACGTTCTCTAAGCGTGGACTGGTAAGACTAACTGCTAAATAATTCTTTACATTTGTTTCTGATCTTTGAAAACTGAAGGTTATTCCCCCTGCCTCTTGCCCTAAGACAAACCTATGACCCTGAACAAGATAAGGTGTAGAAAATAAATGAATGAATGAAGGTTATACAGTGTGCTTTTCCTAAGAAATGTCGTGCAGTGATAGACATTCTCCAAAGCAGCATCTTGAATTGCCCCCAAATCAAAATATGCCCGATGAGAGCATAGACCTGTAACCAGGCCTTGCTGTGTGAGTACAAAGCTAAGACTGAAGTTGAGGCGAATTGGGGGGCTGGTGTTTGGGGCGTGGGCAGAGAGTGAGCCGAGTGGTGATAGGCTCCTGCTCCGTCTCTGCGTCTGGGTTTCGTTGAAGAGCGCCAAGCAGCTCTAGTGGCGCCGGCTCATCTTGCTCTTGTAAAGCTCCAGTCCTCAGGCAGCTGATGAAAGGAGTTTGAAAGCTTTCCATCACGAGGGCTGCCTTCCCGGTCCCCACCCATGGGACTCTTTCCCAGTCTCCCCTCTTGTTGCTTGGCCTCTGCTCGGTTATCTACCCATCCATCCTGCCGTGCGTCCGTCCATCTGGCATCCCCCTTGAGCTTCCTGCTATGTGTTCTTGGCTGGTCTTTTATACTTCTCTCACCAGTGGGAAAATAGACCTGGATTAAAGCGGATCTCACACTTCCCTTACACTTAATTTGGTCAAGCAAAAAATGTCCAAACAGTCACGGGTTTCAAACCATTTCCAGCTCTCTAATTGCTGCGCAGACTACAGTAGCTGTTCAGTTGAGTTACTTTGTGGTTTCTGGAGTTACAGGTGTGGGATTCTCTGAGGTCCCATCGAATCATGCTAACACCCAGTGTGAGGTCTTACGAGGTCTTTTGTCGGCCTTACGAGACCTACTGTGTGGTCTTGGACTGATGTTGCGTTGTGTGGTCCGCCAGCAGAAGTGTGGTGTTAAGTGTATGAGCATTGGGAGTGTTATGTGCAGTGTGAGGTCCTTTACTTTAACAGCTCCGTGTTTTCCTCCCATGCTGTCGGAGAGGGGGACCTGGCCTTTAAAGTTCAGGTCCTGATTGATGTAGTCTGGTTTTAATGAAACGCAGTGGGTAGATTGGACATGCTCATTTACGAGAGTGACGGTGGGGGGCTCGGCTGCAGCTGGATCCTGACTTTCTCCGGGGCGAGCCACTGTTACAGGAGTGTGACTGGCCTTTTGTGACATAATAAACAAGGGACCCCGGGAGGAGAGACTGAAGACTGGGGGCTGAGTCATGATGCTGGGAGGTGAAACAAGGTCGGTCCGGTTCCTGACGAGACCGGAGCTGCTCCTTTGGAATGCATAGTCATCGTGGTGGTCAGTAGGAAAACACATGTGCACGTAGCATCAATTGAAAATATCCCATGAGTCAGCTTTTTGCATTTTTAGGATTGTTGAACATGTGTAGCACTTCCTGTAGTCCTGTTTGCTAATGGTCTTATCATTTCACTTAATTCTCCTGGCTGCAGCACTGCCTTGGTGTGAAGGAAAATATTGCTGCCCAGTATGATACAATAGCTCTCCTATTACAATAAATTTCAAACAGGGCTCAAATTAATAATCCTAACACACGTAAAAACACAGACTGAGTGCATTTTTTTTCTTTTTTCCTTTTTTTGTTCCAATCTGTTTCAATTTATTTGTAGTGAGTCTTCTGTGCATTTAGACAGAGGCTGAGAGGCGGTTAAAGATGCTCTCACTGGAATGTGTTTGTCTTTAATGAAAGTGAAATGTGGAAAATGTAGGGTTATCCACCAATATGTCAGGAAACCTCCCAGCAGCTCTCAGCAATAAAGCAGTCTCAGGTGACTTAACACTTCACTATCTATTTAGTGGACCGCTGCTGTTTATGTCGATTCCAGTCAGATACCCAAACAAAGTGGGGCTATTAAGGGAATTCTGAGCAGCGGCGGCTCATATACAAGCTTGAAACAGGAGGCGTTTTGTAGCTCTATCAAAGTTTGTAAGAGCTGGCAGGGCCATGGGGAGAATGCGATAATAAAAGATAATGGCAGTGTTATTGTTATTAGTAATCAAAGTAAAAGGCCTCTAGGGTTTGAGTGGAGAAAAAGTAGAGAGAAACAGAGAGAGTGGGAGTGTTGAGGGGGAAAAAGGAGGGTTTTTTCTCCTCGTTAAGACATGTTTTGATCCCAGAAATCATTAGTGTTGGAAATTACAACAAACGTGACGTAATACAGAGAATTCTTTCTTGAGGGGAAAAATAAAAGTATGTTTAAATTGTCCATTTCACATTTCTTTTTAATTTGACTGAAGTTTTTACTCTGATGCTAATGGTTACTACAGGAATTCTTTACATTACAAAAAATAACTGTAATATCACTCAGCTAAAAAAAACATGCCCTCAAACTCTTTAAGCTACCTTGTTCCCCTGTGTGTTGAATGGACACAGGAGACGTCCTCCACTGACAGTACACGGGTTATAAAGGGACGCTGAACTTGCTCCAGAGTAGGGCCAGTAAATAAGTCTTTATTTCCATATCCTGTCTTGGTGACAGAGAGGTAGTTCCAGTCATACACCCCTGAGTACAATATAGAGGCAGCCACGCATGTCAGCCAAGCAATTTTTATTTCCCAGAACAGTTCTCCACAGAATGTCTGGAGAGGAAACTCTATACATAAATACTTAAACATTGACGTGTGCTATACAGCATTCAATACTTGAACCTGGTGGAAATGGAAGACTGGAGTTGGATGGTATCTTTATTTGGATGCTTAAAGAAAAAGTGACCTCCCCTTCCTATGACTGATACTCACACACAAACACACAAACACACAAACACACACACATGAGGGGAAAGGTACAACCTCACCACATCTAACTCTCCTTTTGATATTCATGCTCACATACATCCACCAGCAAACACATTGTTATAGTTAGCATTGTGTTGAGCTGGGTGTGTAATGGGGAGTAGAGGTTACATCGTGCTAATCCGAATGAGCTGTGCTCAAAGAGAATCACAGAGAATCCACCAAAGTCTGGGTGGAAAAAGGAGGGCAATGCTCGAGAGGCCCGGGTGTAAAGTGGTTTTGGACACTCTGCCACTCGCCTCATTTGGTTCTAATTTCATTTAATACTCCCGGCTTTTTCTTTTTCATCCTCATTCTTCAGACTTTCCCTTTCTTCAGCGCCTGAGAGCTGTCAGTTCAAACGAGACGGACAAATGAGACGGTGATAGATCGTCATCATTTTTCTTTTAAAAAATTCTGATCAGACTTTACTGTCAGAGACGACAGAAGAATGGGACTGATTACTGCTTATTCTGGCACGTGTGACATCTTGCTTTTGCTTCGTGGCTGATTTAAAATTACATCATCCTCAGAAAGTGTTTAAGGTTTAAACATTTTGACACAGAGACTTAGATTTTGCAAGGTTGATATAGTCATGCAGTAAGTTAAATATCCTGATCCAAATATTTCATTACTTGCTGTTTAGACAATAGAAGGAGCATATTTTTTTCTTGTCTCATTTATTTAACTCAAAACCATAGAAATGTTCAAAGTTTCAATCTGGATGGGGCTAAAAGTTTGACTGTGATAAGCCAATATGCACATGCCTGAAAGTTGTGCTCACCTGTTGGTTTTGGAAGCTTTCTTTATTTATTTTTTGGGTTAATTCGTTGAATTTGCATATACAACATCATACATGCACACACACATATGTGCTCTTGAATGTTATCACACACACCAACTCCTGACTCTGGATGCTGCAGGCTGCACTAACAGAGATTTATGAGGCTGGCTCCCTCCTGTCCTGTGTGTCTCCGACTTGATACTCTGGTTTCCACTCCAAACCTCAAGTCAGCACACAGACACAGAGACACGGGGGGCTGAGAGGGTGGGAGGCTGTAAGGGAGGGGGGGAGGGAAAGAAGTGGGATGTTAGAAGAGACTGAAATAGGTAAGAAGAGGAGGGCTTGAGAAGGAGGAGGAGGAGGAGGAGGAGAGTGAGAATGATTGAGACTGAAGTGGATGAAAAGACAGATTGAAAAGTTGATGAAGAGAGACCGGCAGAGTGAGTGACGAAGAGCCATGAAAACTGGACTGCAGGGTTGGAAAGAGAGGAAAGAGAGAAGTGAGGGAATGAAAGTAGGGGAGAAAAAAGCCACTTAATATAGAGTGTCTATGTGTATTTCTGTCTGTTTGTGTGTAGAGACATACGGCTTGTGGGTCAGAGGGTTAGCATGGCTCCATGTGTTGTGTATAAGCTGAGAGAAGACAACTAAGGCAGGGAAATTGCACCTTTGTACCCTTCGTGTGTGTGTGTGTGTGTGTGTGTGTGTATGATAGAATAAGGGCTACGTTCAGGGTCAGTAGCAGAGAGAAAATCAGCTGAGGACCCAGGAGGCTTGTGGTTTGAGACAACTCTCGGAAAATGGTTAACAGATCGAGATAGGAAGCCCAGGTATTGCAGAGCTCCACACCCACGTCATGCACAAAGGAACAGGAGCACGGTGAGGGCCAGTAAAGTGGAAGTCTTTGCACTCTTGCCCTCTCTTTATTTATGATTTCTTCTTCCCACTTCAAACCCAATCAGTCAACAGAGTTTCTCCCACAGTCTTTGTTAAACTTCTTCCTGCTAACTTGTTTAACAGAGGACCATCAAGAGGCTTCATTCAGGATAAAGTTTATTCTAAAAACATATGAAATTGTTTGTTAAATGTAATCAAGAAGAAAAGGGATTATTAGCTCCGCTGGAAAGAAACATAAGATTTATTGTTTTTATATGAAGAATTGAGGAGGAATCTTTGTTTGAAATGGACATGGCCACAAACCAAAGCAACAGTAGTGATCTCTAGGTTCTCAGGCAATATTGCAATTAATGCAGGCTCAACTCTGGAGTGGAAATCACTACATGAACTAATATTTGCTTCCTTGAAAAACTTCCAGTGGCCATAGTCTGTCACTGCAAGCAATAAAGATAGTACCATGCAAAGAAGACACAATGCAAGAACCAAGCAGCAACCTCCGGTCTGACAATGCGAGACAATGCTGAAGAGCCAAATTCTGCTGTTTGTTAAGAGTCCACTTGAGGTTGGCTCTAGAAGTACCCCAAGTCACACTGAGCCAAAAGAAAAGGCTCAGATGACTGACAGGCGCTCTGTAGCTGTTAGTGTGGAGACCTGTCACCCACCCCATTTCCAATATGGTCTCACCAGCTGTTTTGCTTCAAAACTCTGTTTCAGACACAGATGGATGACTACGTCCATTCATTTTACAGTCCATGGCAATAACACAATCTTGAAACATATTTAACTTGTCTGGGCCTTATGTAGATCAAACTAGGGGTGTGGAAACCTGTCCTATGGTCTGAAAATTAAACAGATATTTTGTCACTCTTTTTTGGAAATCATGGAAACACTGTCATCTGCTGAAAGAGTCACTGTGCAGCCTGACGTGCTGTAAGAGCACAATTCAAATGGTGATGGTGAACAGGTTTCTCTGTGAGAGAATCGAAGTTGCCCTTTTTACAGAGGATTGATCATATTCAAGATAATTACCCCTCCACCCGTGCACCACCCTCCATCTCCATCCCAGATAAACAGCCGTGGGACTTTAAACATGGCGCCCGGCCGGCGTGTGACTGAGAGAATTGGCCAACTGGTGGCTTCAGTGGCCAGGGGTCGCCCCCACCCCTCTCCTCTCCCTGGCTGGGTGGGTGGCATATGGCGGCCCAGGCAGAGACCCCTTTGGTGTCACACACACACACACACACACTGAGAGACTCAGAAGGCCTGGAGCCACCCAGGCTGGGCCCACGATCGCCGTGGGAGACATGGTGTCACCAACCCACTGACAGAGGAGGGGTTGTGTGGATGTTTGTGTCAGTGTGATCCCACCTTAGAACCCCTCCACCCCAGCCCCATACACCCCCCTCCTGAGAACGTCGGCCGCTGCTCGCCGCCACATCCCCATGGTGACTCCGCTGTTGTCTCTGCTCATCAAAATTAGAGAGATTTACCTCTGCGTGCACACACACACACAACACACGCACACACACAGAGCCAACAGGTGGCAGGCCTTGCTCAGCCCAGCGGGAACACTTCAAAGGTTAAACATACAGCGGGCCGCCCACTCTTTCTTTGCCGATGTCCCAAGGGAGAGAGAGAGAGAGAGAGAAGAAGAGGACAAGATAAAAGGGAGGACAGAAAAAGAAGACAAAAATAGGAGAGATAAAGAGCGGCGCGAGCACGGAGCATGGTATGGAATGTACCTGGCGTCCGCCGGTTCTTCTGACTCCCAATTACGCACACATCTCACACTTCAAAGTGAGTCACGTATGAGTTGAAAGCATAAATAAAAGCAGGGTGCCTACAGGGTTTTCCACTCAACTTACTCTCTGACTAGGTGTGACTAAGAGCAGATGTGGAAAAAGTAACCAAAGATGGAGGCAAGTGCTTATCATGATCGAGCAATGTTCTCAGATTTTCATAATCTAATGGAGAGAGTCAGAAAGAACAGGGTGAGCTGCTTTAAACAAACACAGACAAATATCAGTTTGGGAAAACAGCAGTGAACACTCTCCCTGTACATGAGAAAGAGAACACAGAGGCTTCAGTGGTCACTGGATCACAAAACTTGATGACTCAACAGCAGTAAAAAAAAAAAAATCCTCTAAGTGGTGTGAACAAAACAACAACAATTCTCCTGCCTGGTGTGAGTTTGCTCTAATGCCTGCGGTGCAAGATTTAAGTGTTTACCAATCAGCTCGTATCAAAAGAACATCATCTGAACACCACAGTCCATGTCAACAATCTGCTGATAGTGACAAAGCTTCCAGGCAAGTTTCCAATGCACATCTGGAAGTCTCATCCATCAGCAGAGACACCTCAGGGCTCCAGAGACAGAGGATGATTTTAGCAAATGTTTCGATATCCCTCAATAAAATCTCATCCTTAAAATATGACCCAGAAGAGTGATAGAGGGAATCTCTGCTCTGCGCTGGACATTAGCATGCATATGGTTCATTATATGAGCATGAATATGTGTCTTCATTTGTTGTGTTTCCATGCCAACTTAGTGTGCACGAGGGGCTGCAGGTCACAGTGCTGGTGTGGCCTCATGTTGCCTATAAGCTGATAAGAGCCAAACAGAGGAGACTGCTATATGAATTCTAGTGATACTGCCCCCCAATCCCCATTTCCCTCTCTCTCTCCCTCTCTCTCTCTCCGCGTCCAGCAGCCTGCCTGCTTCCAGCCTGTCTGGTGCCAAGACTCAGATTTCAGAATTTCCTTCTACAAGCCACATTTAGAGCAGCCAGCGTACTCTGTCTGTGTGTGAGCGTGCATGTGTTTGAGCGTGCATGTGTGTGAGCGTGCATGTGTGTGCAATTTTCTCCTCTCTCACTGTCTGCCTCTCTGACCCCCACCACTCTGTTTTCAGCGCGCACTGTCCTTCTGGTGCCGCTCTCTGCCTTTTTCCGTGTCTCCCTCTCTGTCCGTCCAGTCACCTCCAGTTCTTTGTTTACTTTACGAGACTTGACCTGAGTAGACGACCGGTGTAGGTCATGTCAGCGAATACAAACGGTCATCTGTGCCTGTGTGCAATAAACATGATTAGACACACACCAACAGGCAGCAGAGATGAGTCTGCAGGGCAGTAAAGGAGACTCTGATGAGGGATTTGTGAAGCGGGGAGTCCTGTCAATCCACAGCTGACCCTTGAGGAGGGGTAGCATCAGTAAACCGATTGTGGTAAAGAGAGAGGAATTACAGTAAATGGTAAAGACGCAAAAACCTGACACCAAGTCGAGGAGGAAGCTGTTGGAAAGATATCTGGATGTCAAATATAAGTCTAACCCTCGCAATTAAGATATCTAAAAGCATAAATCAGTATCTGAGCAGTGTTTCTCCCACAGTGCATTTGGTGGGGTGACCGAACAACAAAAAGAAATGAACAAAATACTTCATTAATAGAAATTAAGAAAGTTGTGTGCACTTTTCTCATTTCAGTGGCATTCACACTGTCCATCTATGACATGCACTGTGAAAATGTCTGTTCATTACTTTTCGAGAGAACGAGGTAAATGGTCAAGAAATGTTCAAGAATTTCTATTAACTGCATGAACCTGGTCATATAAATGTATAAATATTAAACATTTTGATTTGTTGTATGCAGACATGCGTGCAAACATATCAGTTGCAATATTTTTGAATCACATGATAAATAGATTTTCAGGAATTTTTCCCTTCTTGGTCTAAATGTCATGAATAAAAACACATTTGTTGTAGTTAGCCTCTAAAAGTTACACACATTCTGATGAGCATGTGTAAGTTAATCCAAAATGTGTCCATTGCTTATGAAAGTTACATACCTTCAAATATATCGACCCCAGTGCTATCATCAAAACTTAATCTAGCAGGACTTCTAGACTCCAAATCCAGAAATGTGGTCTTAGTCGACATGCTGTAGACTAGTGAAGCAATGATCGAGGATCAAATATGCTTGGCGTTTGCATCTATGACTCATCACAGTTGAATTTGCATTCAATCCTGTTGTTTCAACCAAGATCAGTTTTGAAAAATTCATTTAAGTTGATGACAAAAAAAATAAAAATCTAAGGAATTCTTCAAAAATCCTTCAAGCCGACCACAACAAAACCCAGTGTCCCTGAATTAAAATTCCTACAGAAATTTTCAGGAAACTTTCCAGATATGTACCAGAAACCTCCCACTACAAACATGCCTTGTTAGTGCTTTAGCATCTTGCCCAAGGACCCTTCAGCATGCCAAAAGTGGAACGTAGAATTGAACCCTAGTCTTATAATGCATCAACTGACTCTACTACTGTGCCATAGCGGCAACACTAATGGGTTAATTCATGACACAAAAACAGGTTTAAAACCATTTTGCTGCATTTATCAAAACCTCCATGCCAGTGTGAGTCTCAGCAGTGACCTCCAAATTCTGTTTTTAAACATTTTCAGTGATTTACAGATTTTCTTTTTACAGAAGCAGTTATATGTAAAATCATTAGACATTCAGGATTGTTGAAAGTTTTACCATGGAAAAAAAGTTTGTTGTCTTTTGATAGCCCTTCTTATCACACTCTGCCAGCCACTGATGGAGGCACAGGACCTACATGCTTGCAATGGGTCACGACTCTGCCTCCAAACTTCTCTTGATTTTTCTCTGCTTCACTATTTTCCTGCTGCTTTTTTTGGAATTTCAATTCCACCAACTTTCTTTCTCTGCCGAGGAAAGCTGGAAATCTGCCCTTCGACTGTATTTTAAAGACACTAGTATCTCTGTCTTTGTTACCTACATATTCTTTCTGTTTGTTTCTTTGTCTACAGACACTCTCATGCACTCTTTCATGGGCACCAATCCATATATTTTCCTGGCAGCTACACGCCACTGCAAACACACAAACACATACCCAAAGATCCCCACCACGCAACAAAACATGGCGCTTTATGCTCATTGTGCCTGTTTTTGTGTGTGGTGTAAAAAAATATTCTATTGTTATCACTTAATGTTATCTATATTTATAGAAGCTTGAAGCTTTAGCCAGAACTTTTTTCAGCTCACATGAAATTTCACATTTTATTATCTTTTACCACTACAAACAGCTTGAAAAATTGAACTTGTTGTGATCATCTGAAAAGGTTTTCATATATCATCCAAGGTTTGCATCAGCAAATGTCAGGACTGCGTAACGTCAAATGACAGCTTGAGTGGTGGAGACAAAAGTATATTTCATGAGAGTGAGCAAAAAAAGAAAAACGAGAGTCCTATCCAGAGTAAAATGAACGACCAGAACAGCACAGGTGTCTTGTTACTGTGGATAATTTCATTTCAAATTCACCAAGATACAGATTTGAATTTGGAAACTCAATAGTATTGACAGTTGAGTCAGATATGTGAGTTTCCATGAGTGAGTGTGTGTGGTTCAACCTGTGCTGATGACAGCAGATTGGATGGATTCATCAGGTCTTACAATTCTTATCGTGTCACTTAAATGTTGAAACATAAACCGGGAGTCATCTGACTTACCAACATTTTCCACTCCGCTGTCAGTTTGCTGATTTGCTTTGAAGTGTTTCTAAGATTTCCCTCTGAGCACTTTTATTACGAGCTGTTATGTGCATACTTGTGGCTGCTTTTTAGCGTGCAAAGAAATCCCAGCGATTTTGCAATCCAGGAGCCAACAATTTTCTTCAACATTTTCTTCAATCATAGGTCTTTACCATCTTGACTCTCTCTCAAACTTCAATCTGCTTGGACTGTGTCTGTGTATTTAAGTGTAGAATCTGCTGATATGTGACTCACTGTCTGGAGGACTAAACTGTTTGTGTAAACAGGCTGATATGTGCTACAGTAACAGAGAATGTTGTGTGAATGTGTGTTTGCTGCATGGGGGTGTTGATTGTTTGTTGGGCTCATGCAGTCTGGCTGTAGCAGGCTGGCAGTATTTGATGTGGGATTGATTTGGGGCCAAACATGGAGTCTGGGTTTTGGCGGAGACTTTGGTTTCCCAGAACAATTCCTTCCTGTTTCCCAACCTGGTAAAACTAGAGGAAATTGTGTGACATAGACTGTTAAGGGCTTTGATCTCTGGTCATTTATTCAGATTTTTGCAGTGGTGGTCGTTTTGGTCCAACAGCAATGCCTTCAAGATGGTGAAGGTGTCAATAAACTTGTGTCTGGTTTGTAGCACTTCTTTAACCTCCACAGCCAGCTTCTGCTGTCATTTTTCTTCAGTTTGAAAGCTTGACTTGATGTCAGAGTTAAATACAGAGTGACCTTGTTGCTTTCAGAAATTCTGGGTTGTGAAGTTCCCTTGGGTTGTCATTGGATCATATTTTTTTTTCTTGTAAGTAAAGATGGCAGAAAAAAAAGCCCAAAAGGTTTTCAGCTCCACTTCCCTCAACAACTTTAGCTGCTCAAAGCAAGAAATTAAAAATTAAAACAAGGTGGAGACTGAAAGTCCAGTCACATTCAGTCAAGTTGATAATGATCAAGATTAAGAGATGATCAAGAAGAACACTGTAGCTGAGGGGTTCCTCAGGGTTCCTCCTTGGGCCTCTTATCTTCTATTTGACAATGTTCCACTTCTCAACAGAAAATAAAAACCAGACCCTCATTCCATTTATTTTGAAAATGATACCCAGCTAAACACATCTTTATTTGTTATCTTCAAAAGAGAAACAGTCATTTTGAAATACCCTTCATGTTTTCTGCCCATGCTACAGGAAAATAAATTTTGCAAAGATTCAGCTGCACTCAACAGAGGTGAATGAACTCTTTATGTGTCTCTTTGTACTATTTAGTGCTGAGAAAAACAACTTAGCAGTAGAATTTGAAGGTTATACAATTAAGATATGAATACATTATCTTTGCAGAGAAAGTGAAAAGTGGAGTCAGTGGAAAATACCGGATCACTGAAGCAATAGATACGAAAGAAGAGAGAGTTAAGACTATCCCCATTAACAAACAACGTTACGCTGACTTCAGTGGCTAAGGAGCCGTGGGAAACCCCATTCATATTCCCTCTTCCGTCAGTGCTCACAACAGTTGTCCAACAAATGTGAGTCTACAAGACATCATTGATAGAATTTATTCACAGTAGATCATGGTTAAATCTTGCTGGCAGTAATGAAAGCAAAACGGGCTGTTAGATGAGGAGCTGTGGCTGATTGGCTGCAGAACACGAAGCCCTCATCAAAGAAACCAGTCCAGTCTTATATGTGTTACAGTGCTACAGAAATCTACTTTCATTGTAAATTAAATGGACCCAGACTGAGGTTTGTCAAGGAGACTGAAATTGAACTGTAGAAATAAAGGGACTGGGATTGATTTGTCAGCATCTTTAGTCTCTCTGGTACACCATGATCAAAATTCTGAAGATGATTTATATGACTTTTTTGTACCTGAAGACTGTCTTTAATTTTCACAAGCATAGGTGACATGTCATGTGTAAATGAGATCCAAGTCTCACATGTAGGATGCAGCGTCATTTAAAAAGTGAATGCGCACTCGCTCGCCATGTTACACTTCCTAATGTCGTCAGAGAGTGACGGGGCACTGTACTGCTGGCAGAAAAGGTTTGTCTGTTCCATCTCAGGCAAATAACAATAAGCCCAGGGCTGGATTCCAGTGGGCTTTCTCTTTGAAATGGGATACCGGCACACGCATTACAAATATATCTCTTGTTTTATCTTCCGGGCCAGGCCCATGGAAAAATTATTCCGAATACCTGCCGCGCTTTATCTGGAACCCTGGAATAGGTTAGGCCCAGCCGGGAACACGAGGATGTCTAAAATAAAACCTCTATTACGGGATGGAGTGGAGATGGATGGGACAGAGCGGGAAGGGACGGGGATCGGGGGTATTTTAGGTGTATCGGCGCTGTGAAAAAAGGCTTGTTGCGGGGGCTTGGAGCTACTTTAAAGTCTACAATGTGTGCCGCCATCAGCTGTCGTACAAACTGCATGTGTTGGGGAGGGTTTGTGTGTATTAGTGTGTGTCTGTGCACTCGTGTGGGCTCACACGTCCGTAGTGGAGCGTGAGTATAAATAACATTTTTCCTACAGATGTTCTCACCTTGACAAATCTGTTCTTGGCCTGTGTGATACTTCTTGGCACATGGTGCGATGGCCCAACGTAACTCAACCTTTATTTACTTTGCACAACCCTGGCCTTCCCCCGCTCATAGCATTGCTTTTAAAGAACAACATTTACATTTGCGGTATTTGACTGATGATGTTTTCCAGAGTGACTGATAGCAAGCCACCATTTCCCAAGGATTTCAAAAGAACACAGAGTTTGAAATGCGTTGACCTTTACAGGGATTCAAGTTATGACCTTTTTGTTTCTCCAGAGACTATATGATTAGGTCAGGGAATCCCAAAGATGTTCTGATTTTAATTAGATATTTTACAGTTATAATCTCCTTGATTCCTGTTATACTGCAAAGAAGTGCAAGAAAGAGACAGTTAAGATGAGGAATAATATCAGAGAGAAATGTGGGGCAATCCGGTGATAAGAGGAAAGCACGAGAGGAAACAGGAAAACAGAAAGGGGATAAGGCGATAAGAGGATAAAGTTCAAACGATATCCAAAGTTGGGGGGGCAGGAGGTGAGAAAGCTGTTGAAAACTACGTCCTCAAGGAATTCAGTTGTCTTTTAATGGGACCTGTTAAGGAGTCTGTCAGCATGGCCTGTAGGGTCCTGCTGACATCTCCGTCAGCAGTTTAGAGTGTGTGTGAACGCCAAGCACCAGACTCACCCTACAAACACCGTGTCATGTATGTAGTTCCCATGGCAGAGTGGAGAGGGGCGGCATAGTTGCAATACCAGCGATGCCAAGACACCAGTAGCGAGAGATGCCGATCTTCAGAAACTGAAAAGAAGGAGATGACATGATGGAAATGGTATCAAATGAAAGGATAAAATGGAGCTCAAAGTCAAAGTGCTGATTCAGGAAGGACTCCAGTTTCATCAGATGTCATAATTGCTCTTTTTTCTTACTTGTTCCCCTTCCCATCTCTTACCCGGCCATTCTTCCTGCAGGGCTGACTCTTCCAAGATGACGCAGCCCATGAGAGGGGACCAGGCCCACCAGCCGGCCCCAACCCGCAAGGCGGCCAGCTTATCCTCGCCAAGCGCGGCCCGCCGCCTTTACCGCAACTTGTCTGGAAAGTTCCGTGTGGGCACCAACCCCCCTGCCCTGGAGGACAGTGTGGTGTCAGGACGGGGGGGAGACAAGGAGAGGCTGCGCAAAACCACCATAGTAAGTCAGAGAGAGGAGAGAAGGGAAAAAATAATAATCCAGGGAACACTGAGGACTAAAAATAGTCTTAGAAAACATATAGACCAGGATGGTTCTAGCCTCAGAAAGCAACAACATGCCGTCATCCAGCTTACTTCTATTGGACCAAAAATATATGAGCTCTGATCTTTTCTGTCTTTGTTGATCTTTCTTTGTTTATCAGTTCCAGAGCAGTGACGCCTTGTTTGAGGCCGTGGAGCACCAGGAGCTGGACCTGGTTCAGCTGCTTCTGTCACAGTACAGTCTAGAGGAGCTGGACCTCAATACCCCGAACAGTGAAGGCCTCCTCCCTCTTGATATCGCCATAATGACCAACAATGTGCCCATGGCCAAGCTGCTACTGCGAGCAGGTGCCAAAGAGAGCCCCCACTGTGAGTATATCAACATACTGTTACAACTTCTCTAAAGCTTCTCAAGATGAAAAGATCAGCAACTGACAAAACAATGGGGGCAAAATCTTAAACCTGAAACATATTTGAAATTGAGCTCCCACAATCAGGCCTGTTGTTATATTTCCTGTAATTCCACAAAGATCATCAGATGAACATGACGCTAGTTTCTCTAATCACCCTTTTCTCTGCTCCAAAATTTCCTTTTGGGGTCACCGAATTTTCTCCATGCTCATAAGATCTGTATTTCTTCTTTATAATGAGTCTATTGTATTCAGTCAAAGTTTCTCTTATAAAATCTGACAGCTCTTTACTTTTGTTGGAGAACTTTGGCTTACCCACAGGTGAATCACACCAGAACAAATGCTGCCTTGGCTTTGTAAAGATATCAAGTTGATTTGCCTGATCCTCCAGCCCGAACCTATCCAATGAGCAGCCCTGAGGCCGAAGCAGGCCCTTACATGACCTCAATCAGATCCTGAAATCATTTCTCAAGAAGATCTATAAAAATGCACAGAGGTATTAAATTTTAAAATAGCTCTTATGAAAAAAAGTTTTTTCCAGTTGGAGATTCAGTTCTTTCATTGGTGCTCTTTTTAACTTTTTGATGGTCATTAATTTTTCAAGGGGTTATTTCAGACGTTCATTAATCATTTTCTCATTTCAGGCAAAAGACCTTTCTTTAAAGTTTATAGCTGGGACTAATAAAGCAAACATGAAATTCAAAGCCACATGCCTATACAGAAACAACAACCCAAATCTATTTTAGGCTTGTATAAAAGATTCGTTAACCATATTTGGATTGCTTGCCAAAACTGTGAAGATTATTAGAAATGCAGACCCAACCGAACCTTTGATCATTCCAGTCATTCTGATGACCTATAGAGTAGGTCCCTCTATCCATCCAGGAATAAAGTAACAGAACAAACAAAATAGAGAAATGACACAATGCAGAAATAAAGAAATGGGATCCCTCTAAAAATATATCCTGACCATGATCTCCAATTCTATTGTTTCTAAATGCTAATTCCTAGCTTCTTGATCAGGTTGCACTTGACCAGATTGATGTATGGCAAGTCACAAACTCCGTGACAATGAAGAATTTAATAGCAAGAAGAGAGATCCGATTTTTACATGACCTCATTGTATTGTATCCAGTAACAAGTTGTGTTGAACAAAGAAAAGTCGTGTTAAAAAGAGGATCCAATCGACTTTCGCTTTCACTATCTAAACAAGTACATCACAACAATTCACCGGAGTCCTTCGACCGAAGGGAGTCACTGCAATTCACTTCATACAGATTCTCTTCAGTGACTTTTAAAAACCAATAGCTACTTTCTGTGCTGAAGAGTTAGCAACACTGTTACAAACAGCCAAGTGGACATTCAAGGCACTCCAGGCAACTGTCCTTTCATGCTGTTTTCATTTTTCAACGCTAAAGGATACCACATGATCTGGCCCTTTAATAAGTGTAGTTAATTAACCCTGCTTTTATCAATCAAATCCATGTATGAAAGCAACAATTACACAAACCTCCAGTCTCTCAATCACAACCTGGGCGCTTTGAAAGTGAACAACAGGAGAGCCAAAACCACAAATGTCACACAATGACAGATCAATGATCGTGTTACCTCTGTGGATTCAGAGCTGATACCAGGCTATGTTTTGGTTTACGCAGCCAACCTGTGGAGGCCAAAGCTGCACAACAATAACAGCGTGCTGCCAAAGTTTATGCCAACAGATGCACAACTCATAGCACCGTCACGTCAAGCACAACAGTAATGCTTTCATTCACACGCCATTTACAAACTCACACATCTCCCTTTGCTCTGAGCGCGTTCTATGAGAACACATTAAAGCTAATGAAGGGGGAGTAATAGTGATGCAATATTAGTCATCTTTGTAAGCACTTTTCACTGTCTGTGATCTGCTGAGCCTCAGCTCCCCTCCTCTGTTAATGATTAGAACTCGCCAGTGAGGCTCCTAAGCTGTTTACACACACACACTTACACACATTTCTGCAGCGCTGAGCCAGACGTCTTATAAAGGTATCATTAAATTGAAAACACTTGAATGGAAAGTGATGTTTACTGAAGTTTGCTCTTTGATTGTGCTCAAATAACTCTGGAGTGTGAGTTGTGTAAGTGTGTGTGCATATGTGGAAAAAAAGCAAGAAAACAACTTCACATAAAGAAATAAAAGCTGGCCTTTGACTTTTCTAAGCCTTTTATCAAGCACCATGTGTGCAGAATCGACATTAAAGATGCCGCAGACTTTCCCTTGAGCTCTAGAAGGACCCGATCTTGATACTTATTGATATTTCTCGCCTTTATTGTGTGTTGTTACCAGAGAGACATGGGCAGACAAAAGCAATCAAACAAATCCTCTAAAGGAACTTCACACACACACATAATAAACCCTCATCTTATTGGATAAAACCACTTTTAATGTGCTGGAGAGGATGCCAGCCTCGATGTGAATTAAGGACAAGTCATGACACACGTACACACTGGTGACAGAGTCTGGACTGCTTTTTGAGCCTGAGAAAACTGGAAATGTACCATAAAAAGAGCCCACAGCTGGCACAACTGTCCGTAGAAGAGTTTCTCCAACATTTCGTAACTTAAACCTCAAAGTCCCTCCCTTAAATAACCTGTTTTAGGAGTGATAAACAGCCTTTTAAGTCTTCACACAAAAGCTTGAAGAGAACAACAAAACTGACACCCAGAAGAGAGGCTGGGATTCAAAGAGAAGCCCACAGCCGCCGAGGAGACACGGAGGGAGCCGCAGAATTAAACACCCAGATGGACATTTTGACACGGAGCTTTAAACTTACTGTCAACAGTGGAATCTAACGCTCAACAGTGGAATCTACAATGAACAAACACAGACCACACAGACTAAACACAGACACACACCAGGCCCCAAACGCTCTGAGGATGAGCAGCCACCAAAGAAGAAGAACAGTTCGCCACTGTCCTGCATGACCTCAAAAGCTTTACCTTAACACGTCGACTCTTTTATGTACACATTAGAGAAGCAAGCCAAGCCACTATCTTTGACACTGCCGCCATGTTTGGATATTTTCATCAGGCGTTACATCTCTTCAACTGCAGCGATGTGTGTTTAGTTAAAGTAAACATCATCGTTCACATTGTTAAAGTAACACCCTGAGCTTCCTGACAAACAGCGAGGGAAAAAACATTCCTCTCATCGAGGCCGTGCGAGGCTGCGGTATATGATATAAATAGATCTATTATACAGATTTTTCCACAAGTTTTGCAGAATAATACTTTTACAACCTGAGTTTAAAATGATGCCGATGCATGTTCCCACCATTTTGTGTCCCATTCAAAACCGCATATAAGGAACACTCCTCCCTCTCTCTGCTGCTCTCACTTTCATTGCCACATTTTCTGTGTCATTTTCTCGCTGATGTCATCCCCAAAAAAGGGTATTTGCTTAGTTAAATGAGGTTTATTGAGGAATCTGCCGCAGCATTTTGGCAAACAAAGGCATTAAAAAGAGAGGCCTGCAGAAGTACTTTGCAATGTTACAAAGCAGGGAGAAGCTTTTTTTTCCATTATCAGTTTAGACATTGTCAAAGCACTCAGTAAAGTAAAAACAAGGTTATTTGGATTCAAATGAAATCTGTGAAATCATTTTTTATCCTTGAAAATAAAAATAATAGTTGGCAGCCATTAAGTTTCATGTAAAAGTAAATCTTGGGATTTAGAAATGTATTAATATTAAAGGGTGTTTTTTTAGAAGTAGCCTTTTGATATTTTTGAAGGTAGTTGATTGAACTGTGCTTTTGTCAGGAGTTGGAGATGTGTTCTCCATCTTTCTTTGCAGCCAGTGATATTAATGAAACCTTTGTTTGACCCCTTTCTCTTTCTCTCTCTCTCTCCCTCTCTCTCTCTCTCTTTCTTTCTTTCATTTTAGTTGTGAGTCTGGAGGGAAGAGCGGTACATTTGGCCACCTTGGTGCAGGAAGCAGAGCAGAGGGTGTCAGAGCTCCAGGCCCAGGTTCGCAGCGAGGGTCCTGCTGAGCGGGAGGGCTCAGACCGGGAGAGGCAGCTAAAGGCCTGGGAGTGGAGGCTGCGACTCTTCAGACGCATGCAGACAGGCTTCGAGCATGCTAGTGAGTCTGGTTGAGGGACGTTTGCTTCTCCAGTCCAGGACTCAGCTTTGCTTTTCCTCTTTGCACCCTTCTCTCCGTTAGCCTTCTGTCTTGGCTGACTTAATGGCTTCCACACCAGGCATACAGCTTGTGTGTGTGTTAACATTACGCCTGTATTCCTGCTTTAATTTTTTATTGGCGTTTCATGACACGCTTAGCGGCGGGGTAGGCAGCAGACTCAGTCACACGCACACACTCCACCCTCCCACAGATCTGCACTTTGATGCACCAACTTTATTTTCCCTCCACTAACTCCTGTAATTTAACGGTTTAGCTGTGTGAACATGGAAGGGTTTTATTCACCACATGTCAACGCAGTGTTTATGTTGTCACGTTCTCAGTCTGTGGCACCCTCACTGTTACTCAGTGATGATAAATTTTACAATAATCTGCTAAGATAATAGATTTCAGATCCATCCCTGACTGTGAATTTCTTCCCTTTTACGAGCAATCTATTACTTGACAAACTTTTCCCTCCTCTGAGACTTGGCTTTATATTTTGCAACACACCCGGAAGACCAAGTGAGGTAATTACAGGAGGCTGCCAGTTGAACATGCTCACTTCATACTACTCCTAATAATAATAATGTTTTTTATATACAGCGCAGAATTTTAGTCAGTGTGGGTTTTCTCTTGACTCTCTGATTATTTACTTTCTTGCCATGTTTCTGTCTGTCGTCCTGCTCAGACCCTCCAGACGCTCCCAGTGAAGTTCGTCTGTCGGTCAGCAGCAGCACCAGTCTGAGGGTGGACTTCCAAGAACCGCAATGTGTCAACTCTGCTGTGGTTACCAAGTACAAAGGTCAGCCTGAAGGCCTATGCCAGGGCCTAATTATAACCAAACACTTGTATTTAAATGTGTGAAGCTGAGGCACAAAATGACTAAAAAGGATTTTCACACCTGTCATTTTTTAACTTTTTTAAATACAGTTTTTAAGATTTGTGTTTCAAGACAGTTAACGGTTTTGTGTATTTGTGTGTTTGCAGTGAGCTGGAGCAGTGCTCCTTCTCTCAGTCCTTTGTTGGGTGAGCTCCTGGTGGAGGACACCAATCTGCTGCAGGGCAACATCACTGGTCTTACTTCTGTGAGTCTCCTAATGTTCCTAATGTGTTTTTTGATTGATGTTCTAACAGCATCTTGGCAGGTTGAAAACTGGTTGAGATTCAGTTGGTAGATCTTTCTGTCAAACTGTTTTCAGGGTTGAAATCTCGCTTTGTGCTCACCAAGTTTAGAGATGAATCACGTCGGCTGTTTTCTGAAACCGTTGTAACTGTGGTTATCCAAAGATTCAATAAAGGATTTCTGGGCCCAGACTTTCTTTCTGTGTTCTGGTCAGTGTTCAGATTTTCGACTGGCAACATCAGACGCCAGATTTGAGCTGGAGTTACCACACGACTCCTAGATGATGTCTGGATTTATAGCTAAACTTTGATGCTAATGCCTGTTTGATGGGATGAAGCAAACCCCTCTGACACTCAGAATCCAGTTCCTCAACCCAGGTCCTGTTGTGTCTTTATAGAGCTAAATCAGCTGGAAGCAGAAAAGTCCTGTCATGATTCTAGTATAACAGAACGATACATCTTACTTGAGATGCCTCAAAAGCAACACAAAGGTTAGCAGTTCCTGGAGAGAACAGATGTTCATGAGAAGTTTTCCCACCTCGGTCTTTGAACCTCCAGAGAAAAGGACAGAATCCTGCACGTGTTAGTTTATGTGTAACAAAGCAACACAAAGAGCCTTAAAGCCTCAGCTTCTCCAGCTGTTGGTGTTGACTGATAAAAAATCTTGATCCTTTCCCCTTCACAAAGCTCTGGGTATTATTTACACAGAGCTCTAAGGGTTCACGTTGACCACATTTGAAGGCATTTCCCAAGTGACTCTTCTTCATTACATACATCAAACTCCACACACTAGTTAAAGTCACCATCAGTCCTCTTTAATGGGGATGAAGACTTATGTCCCTTCCACAAACACAATCAGAAAAGTTAATTTGTTGCTGCAACAGTTGCAAAACAGCCTCTGAAATGATAAAAAGAGCAGCTTGGGAGCCTGCAACCTGATTTATGTTTGGCGTTTTTAAGCGGCGTGTAGACAAATGGACGCTCTGAAAGTTGTTTGTTATTGTGTGGGAGAAACCCCTCACCCCTTTTTCAAGACTCCCGCTGTCAGCCAGAGCTCACTCCTGTCACATGACAGGGGTCAAGGCGAGGTCAGGAAGTGTCGGCGGCTGGTTTGATTAATCTGGCTGAGAAAGGAGAGACAGGGGCCTGCTGTCTGCACACTGGGCACGGAGACAGACGAGTCATCCACACAGACACTTCACTTTACATGCACGCACTCACACAGAAATCTGACCTTATGAGAGACAAACGGATGAACTGACCCTCACACATACATATGCATGTTTATGCTTTTATATCTGCAAACACCATCCTCTGTCTTGAGCTTCATAAGTTTTAAATTTTTGTCCTCTTATTGTCCGTTTTGCCGTCCCAGGGAACTTATTACTATGTCCAGGTGTCAGCCTACAACATGAAAGGATGGGGGCCACCACTTGTTTCCACCCCAACTTGTGCTGCACCCTCAAGTAAGTCTAATGTACCATTGTGAAACTCAAGCAGCCAGTCTGTCTGTCTGTCTGTATCATGGAGGTCAATTAGCCTATGAAATCATTCACAATTTTAAATGTACAGCAGGGTCTCATCCTGTGTTTCTTTCTCACTCACAGTGTAATGTTAGGTTACACTTCACAAAGGCATTCTGGCTATAATTTGAAAACTGCAGCTTCACTAGACAGCTGGGAGGGGTTAAGGTGATTGTCAAGACAACATGCATTACTGATTGATTTGGAAACAGAATGTCAAGCTGAAATATATCTTGTAGTTGAGGCAATTCCAACTTTTAATTCAGTATTGTCACAGCAACTTCAGTAATCTTTTGTAATACTGATAAAGAATAACATGCTAGGATAACAAATGGGCATTTTACAGTGCAGTTGAGCAAAACTCACAACCTTAATATTTTTAATACCAAAAAGAGAAACAGACTGTTCCAGTCAATGCACTTTGTACCAGGCTGAAAACATGAGGCATATGGCATTGGCTTCACTTCTCCAACTTGCAAAACCATATCCAAGCTCCCAGTCAACAGCAGCTTCAACAAAAGCCCTGAAAGGCTTTTCTTGTCTCAGTGAATTAACACGGCTGCAGAAAATTGTGTGAAAGTGTGGAGCGTGTGCGTCCTGCATGACGGCTGAAATCTCTTCAAGCTTTCCCACACATAAAAGGCTCATCGTTCCACATCACACGACATCGAATCGGTTACCTCGACGTCATTCTGACGTGGCTTTGACATCATTGGGGTGGGTGACAGCTGGAGTGGCAGGCTGGGTGGGTTTTGGGACCCCCTCTGCAGACGTCAGTGTGTGTAACCGTAGCCTCAGGACGGTGTTTGGGGCTGGCTGGCAGAAGAAGGTGCCCGGGTTCAGCCAAAAAGTTAACCGTGAAGTCATGTGCAACAACAGCTGAGGTGTTGAGTCACTGCAGCAACTCTGACCCCTTTCTCCCTTTTCCCCATCTATCTATCTATCTATCTATCTATCTATCTATCTATCTATCTATCTATCTATCTATCTATCTAGACTCAGATTACTTCATAATGTTTGGTCTGTGGCTGTTTTTCGTTGAGGCTAGGCAATATAAGATTACATTTGTTTTTTGGCAAGTGGCTGATTTCATTTGCGTGGATTTATTTATTCTGCATATTGATTTATGAGATCAATTTCATGGACGCTGTTTGTTTGCTGCGTGTTTAGTCTGTGCCGTTGGTACACACCTCCAGTACGAGAGTGAACATAGTTACTGTGTGCGTGTTGGCACACTTAGGGCACATCTGGGGAACACATGAACATGTTTATCCTCATCCACACACCGTGTTTTTCAGCAGTGTGTGTGCGTCTTCATTTTAGGAGTCTGGGCTTTCCCTCTCTTTTTTCTCTACTGTCCACCTCCCTCCCACCCTCTCTCAGTCCGAGCTAATTTCGATGTTGCGTGTTTGTGTTTTCCATTTGGGCCTACCACTGGAAATATTTGCATGTCTGTGCTGTAGCACGCGGCGCGGCCCCAACAGTGGGGGCCTTATACCGGGCCGTGGACGCCCATTAAAGGGCCCGCTTGTGCTGCCGGGACAGGCACCTTTCCGGGAATAGAGCGCACCGTGTTTCAGCCCCACGCACCCTCCGGGGGGCACGAGGGGAGGGAGAGATGAGGTGGCGATGGGGGTGATGGGGGGGTTGGGTGGTGGTTGATGGTGGTAAGGGGGGGTCAGTGGGGGGTGGGGGTTATCACTGACACAACCAGCAAGCAGGGATGCTGGCTAAAGAACAGTTCAGGCAGAAGTATGGTTTTTAGCAGGGCCAGTAATCTTTTAGTAAGGCAGCTTGAATGTATGTGTGTGAGAGATGGAGAATCTGATGAAAAGGGTTCAACATGAGGTCCTTGTAGAGTCCTGAATGATTTCAAGTCTGTTTATGTGTTTGTGTGATTGGTTGAGGATTACACAAACAGAGATGATCAGAAACAGTCAGTTTGATCTTAAAATCACTTGTATTTGTTCTGTGCTTTTTGATTTTGTTCCTGTGTTTCGAGTTAATTATCTTACTTTATGTCCTTACTTAATGTAATTCTGTGTACTATTGTGTGTGTGTGTGTGTGTGTGTGTGTGTGTGTGTGTGTGTGTTTACATATGTACAGGGGCAGCCATTAGCCATGCTGCTCAGTAGGTCTGTCTGTCAGCCAACCACAGTTTTCTCACACTGGGGTGGGAGCTCTTAACCACAGTACACACTGGATCTATTTGGGAAGCTGCTCACAGGCATCGTACTCCTTGGGAACAGAGAAATTTGAGAAATTTGGGGGGGTCCCAAGCACAAAAGGCAACAACTAATGAATGTTTGACTGCATGGACATAGGGTACAGAGCTTCACAAGGGTTGCAAATAGCATTGTCAGGTTTTCACTTTGTATTGTAACATATGAGGAATGTAGACAATCTGACAGTAAGAGCTTGTTTGGTTTTGTATGGTATAACTTGGTATCAAATTGCACCCCATGCATCAATTTTTTTTTTTTTCATTTTGTATTGCATCATATAGCTTCACATTGTACCGTCTGATATACTGTACCATACTTTATCTTGTGACATCATATCTGAAAGCCCTATGGCAGTGGTTCCCAACCTTTTCCAACTCGGGGCCCACCTCATACCTCATGAATATGGAGGCTATATAATGGTTTCAACATTTAAAACATTATTCTATATATTTTTATCCATGTATAAACCCCCCCCCACACACACACACACACACACACAAATTGTACTAGTTTTGAAATGATTTGGGGCCCACTTGCAATACCTCCGCGGTCCAATCACTACCTTATGGTAAATACTTCTTTGATGAACATGCTGTATCTGGCAAGTTTAACTTAAAGATTCTTATTTACTTCAGAACGTGGAATATGGACCCTTATTTTGAAAGTCTTAGGGAGCCTACAGCTTGGCTCTGCGATTCAAAGGCATGCTCCAAACGTCTTCCAAAAGTATTCCATCATAGTCCAAAGTCAGGTTTATTTTCATCTAAACAAAGTTTGTGCTCTGCAGCTCATTGATCCAGGTTTGCCAAATTCAAAAATAAACTATTTAATGTTGATGTATTCAAATTTTCCACTGTGAGAGCAACCTGTCTTTTTCCATTGAACAAACCCGCCCTTAATAAAAAAATCAGAGAAGGCTCAGACACCATAACACAAGACATCGACAGACAGTAGTCAGTGCTGGCTGATGTTGCAGAATTTGTAGATAAAGTATTAAAGTATTCTGGACTTCTGATCAGATGCAGACTGCTAGTCTGGGTCTGATCTGGCGTCTGATATTTTCCTCTGGCTCCATCACAGAAAATATGATGAAAGATGTCTCTCTTGATTTTACTCATTTAAAAACACTGCTGTTTAGGATTATTAGAAGGTTGCTGATTCCAAACTTTGGAGAAAAGATATGAGTTATCAAAGTGAGAGAGATGTCTGCCCCGAATGCCTCAAATATTTATAAGATTGTATAATTTTAAATAACAACTCATCATAAGAGTGTTGAGATGTTTCAGGCTTTATAAAACACTCTTCAAGGCTTCATGGCTGAACATTGGTCCAACACAAGGTTGCAAAAAAAAAAACAAGGAACATCATGCATGCATTGCATTTCGATCTAGAACAATACATTCAAGACAATGCTTCTTTCTCTTTTCCGTCTGTAGGTTGGAGGGATATCGACGGCCGTGCTCCACGTCAGAGAGGCCAAAAGGAGGCGTTGGACCAGCTGCTCGGACAGATAAAAGAAGCTCATCGCCACTGTGTCTGCCATGGTACAGTATTTCTTTTTTGGCTTGTTTACCTCAATGACTGGAAAGAAATACAGGCCCTTTAGTGGTTTGTACGCTTGGTGAAATCAAAATCTATAACACAAGACTTTTAGAACTGCAGTTTAAAACTTCTTTGACAAATTTATGTTTCGACTGCCCAGCAGCTGTGGTAAAAGCCTCACAGCAAGTGTAAAGAAATGATCAGCCTTGTTGCTAGTGGTCTTTTTTGCTTTTGTAGGTCATGTAGGGGCACCAGTATGAATCCAAGTTAGTTTCATAACAGGCTAAACCCTCCTTACAGGAGCTGTAAGCCAAGTGTCACCCAGCCTGAGCGGTGTCATAAGCCTCTGACATTAACCCGAGCTTCTACCGTTTTCACTACGCCCGTCACATTTTAAACAAACACTTGTGAATTTTTAGCCACTGTGTGGCGGTTCATGTTTCAGAAACATTCTTTGTGTAAACAAACACAAACATGAGCGATGGACGCTTCGTCTCGCAGGTGCAGCAAGTCTCAACACTTGCTGTTTTTCATCTCACCTTGACGGACACTTTACAATCTCAAGCACGACAAGTACTTCAGGAGCCGTACACCCAAAGACAGCATGCCAGCTCAAAAATAATACCCTCCCCTCACCCCCTGTGAGCGCCTTTCCATGACTCAGCCCTTCCTCCACTGCGAAACTTCTCTCTGTGACAAAATGCAGATCAACGTCCCTCACACTCGGGCTGTTTATATCCCCAAACACTGCCGGCTGTAAGCTGCTCCTTCAGTGTCAAACCTGTCCACACTGACTCTTTTACATGACAGCTTTTACATGTAGCATTGAGCAGGTTGTCTCCCCTTTCTTACCCAAACACACTCAGACCCACTTACTATTGTCCGCTGTGGCCAGACCGTATTTGCAAACAGGCGAGACGCAGTATAATAGTCAGTATTGAGTGGCTCTGTGTGCTTCAGACGGCGACTGATTGAGCTCTAGAGTTCAGGCACGGTAGCCGAGGTGGCGTGTCCTGGGGTCATGTTTGTTATTCCTGTAAGAGACGAGTCCAGGGCTGGAGTCAGGAGAGGGCATAAATTAACACTGACTCCCCCTCCTCACCCCCCTACAGCCGTCCTGTCTACTGTCCTTACATATACACACATAAAGATAGACAGGCACACACAGATACAAATACCCAAGTACATGCTCCCTCTGTCGAATCAGTCTCCCCCTCATGTCCATGTACGCAGGCCGGCTTACGGCCCACGCCACATTCTCCATCTTGTCCAAACACTATTAATTAAACTGTGAAAGGGGCCTTGACTAACATGGGCACCCGCGCAGTCGGCCCTACTTGTCTGTCTTACTCAGTGTCAAACAGGGACCTAAGCCAAGACGACTGGAGCTCAACAGTCCTGTGAATAAGGAGAAGTTTAGGGAGGTGAGAGGGGTCGAGGGGCGCTGTTTTTTCACATTACTCCACCTTGACTCGTCTACCTGAAGAGAAAATTAGCTCTTTTTGGGTCTGAATGGGGGGATTTATTGACTCTAAGTGGCCTGGGGGCTGGTGTGTGATCACCTGGGAGGGGAATCTGTGCAGGGACTTCGGATTTCTAATGAGCTGGGAGGTGCGTTATCTCACCAACAGACGTCCACACACACACACAAACACACACACAAACACACATATGCCTCCCTCTCTCGCCTCCAACCCCCTCTGGGCCCACTAAAAATAAACACGTCCCCACAGACTTAACTGACCTCCCTGTCAGTGAGTGGCAAAGGGTTAACACACATACACACACTCACACACACAAATTACTACAGCTCCTTGGCTCCACTCACATGGCTGTAGCTCAAGACATGCCATGCTCCAGCAGTCATAGTATATGCAGGTAAACACACACACACACACACACACACACAAATGTACACACAGTTAGTGTCCCTGTGGGATGTAAGAGCTAGTGGTTCCCTGAAGGCCCATAGTCTGCTGCTGGCTGCCAGCACAACTGTCAAACAGTGACGCGCCGCTGGAACGCATGAAATGTCCAAAAACATTCCACTGGACCCGTGTTGTTGGACATGTCAGGTTGGTTGTCAATTAAGTAACAGCCTGTCAGTGCAGGAGATGTGTTAGCATTTGTCAGGACAGAGGCTTTCATTGGTTTTAGCACAGAAATCACACAACCAATCATAGTCACTCCACAGTTTGCTCCATGTGCCGTGACTTTAAGCGGGCAGATAATCTGAAGTTTTCTGACTCTGTAATTCCTCAACTGATAAATTAACTGAAGCTTTGTCTCTTTCTTGTCCACACAGAGCAATGCAAAGCTCCAACACAAGGGAGGAAACACTCAGTGTCCAAAAGTCTGCGTCACCTCTTCCAAACCAACAGCAAGTTTGTGAAAAGCTTGAAAAGGTAAAAGTTTAGTTCAGCTGTTTCATTTGTCAGCTGTGGTTATTTTGATTCTTGACAGATTTTTCACCCCATATCAGTGAATCATGAAAATGATTTTTTTTTTAGGTTTTTTATACTGAAGTAAATGTGAAGCAAAAGAGTTCAAAGTCTTTGAATTAGTGGTTAAGTTTTTTGAGGCTTCTCTTTGGCAGCTTTCCCCTCATACCAGAACAGTTAAAGGTTCCAAACCCAATCCAATTCCCACTGTTCATGCATGGGACCCCCTCTAGAGAGTCATGTCATAGACAAGCTCATTAGGTCAACTAGTGACACTAACATTGTCCATAAGTGTGAGTGTAGTCATCTGGTTGTTTGTCTTTTTATGTCAGCTCTGTGTAATTGTCTAATACCCGCCCAGCTTGGACGGACATGTGAATGTGCTTTTTTTCCCATTGAGTACTGAAGTGCATTAATGTTTCCCATCTTAACACACGCGCTTGTTCTTTGTTACATTCCAGAGGTCTCTATCTTACAACCATATTCTACCGAGATGACAACGTGTTGGTGACTCCAGAGGACCAAATTCCTATCGTGGAGGTTGAAGACTCTTACCCAAGCTCCCTCATGCAGGACTTCCTTTGGTTTACTAAGGTAGACTAACAGACAAAAAGAGAGGCAGAAAGAAAAGTTGGACACATGAATGAAATGAAAAATCCTTTATCAGTGCCATTGATAAAAAAGTAAAAAACTCATCAGACATTAACGTATAATTGACTCAAATAGTAAAGTGCTGCTGAAGTCAACCAGAATTTATGGTTTACTTTAATTATTTTACTCGTATACTAGTACTTATTTACTTAAATGTTTATTTTATAACTTTATTGTGTTCTGGCCCATGTGTCAGGTGTCATACCTCTGGGAGGAGATCCCCTGGCTGCAGCAGTGTCTCAGTCCCACACAGTCGTCCTGCTCCTGTACTCTGCAGACCCGCCTCAAGATGCTGCAGGCTGTCTCACTGCTGCAGGTCAGTATGATGCTCAAAGACTGATGTTCAGTCATTAGTGATGAATGGGTGGTTTATACTAAGAGTGAAAAAAAATCAGTTTTTGGATTTGCATGAGCCATGTTAAAGCCCTGAAAGAGCTTTAAATAGAATTGTAGTGGACCCTTTGCAGACGCTAACGGCAGGTTTACCTGTTTGACTGTGTATGTGTAGTTGGAAAGGTATTTTCCAGGAGGTTCCCCCGGCATATGACGTAATCTGCCCCTGCCTCACTAACATGGTGCAATTAGTTAAATGGTCAATTATACACTTGTAGTATGGCCAAACAGGCCATTCCTTAATAGTACATTTACACGAATGGTCCAGTTTGTTCAATGACTGGACAAGCATTTGGACCCAGATTCCTTCTCTCGCTCCATGAAAATGACCCACAATTCAGACTTACTTTTGAATCTCAACTCCTATCCCACCTTTCAAAACAAAAGTTGATCACATCTGTCTTTAAAAGTCCTTTCAGGTATCATAAATCTTTTTATTGTTTTAGGATCGAATAACAGCAGTTTTGATAACTCTCTGACCCTGTGATCTAAAATATATTGCTGAAAATTATCAAACAACTAGTTGATAATAATCTGTCGTCTTCCCTCAGGGCATGCTTGGTACCCAGGACCTTGGTCAGGTGTATTTTGAGCCAATCAAAGACAAACATGGTAATGCTCTCCTCGTCCTCTTCAAAGACATGAACACCTGTCCCAACCTGGACGGCGTGCGCTGGACGCAGCTCTGCAAACTCCAGCTCCAACGTAAATCTATTTCCTCGCCTGAAGAACCCACCGCCTTGGACATGCTCCTCATCACGCTGCATGTGAGTCCAACAAGACAGAAATTAATCCTGTGTTGATAAACGAGTTATTGTCTTTGTTTGTTTTGGCGACAGCCTTCTCTCCATACTGGGGGGCTTTTGGGTTTTTTTTTTTTCAGGCTCATATTTAGCATTTTAGCACGATGAAACAAAGTAGAGCCAGTAATGACAAAATGCTTCCAAATCCCTGGAAAAGATTTTATTTATTGTTGTGACTCTCATCCACTGAGCAGCAGTAAACACGAGACTCTGCGGCTGAAACAAAAGGACTGTAAATTAAAATGTGCTTCTAATTATGAGGCCAGCTTGTGCAGACACTCTTGATTTAGACAAACATTAATCATCATGACTTTCCTCCTTCTCTTCGTCTGTTGCACGTTCTGAACACTCATGCCATCTAATCAATTAGGATGCCACATGTTAGGTCAGATAGTGGAGCTCTTCCAGCCCAACATGAATCTTAATCAGCTGAACATCCTTTATGTTGAGAGGCTGCTCACTCAGGCTGCTCAAAGTGGAAAAGCTACATTAGTTTTAAACATCACTGTGGGTGTTATGATGGTTATCGAGCTAATTGTTGTTGTTGTGTGTTTTGTAACTCATGCTCTGTGGTTGTTTTGTTCAGAGCGACCACAATCTGGAGCTGAACCACAAGTTGATTTTGTCTATACAGCCGGTAAACCTGATCCTGTTGTTGCAATGCTGCTCTGTCTCCAGTGTAACTTGGCCTGGCTGTGTGGCTCCAAAACAATGATGGAGACTCCCTTTGGCAAAACCACGTCTCACTGAAATATTTGTTTTGTGGCCAGTTTTGAACAAATTGTATGATGAAATATATAAAAATGTGCTCCTGGGCCTGTTTTCAAACCCGGCTTCCACTTTAAACATGTTGGAACGAACACAGATTGAAGTCTTTAAAGACAAACAAAAACAAAACATGGAAAAACATAATTGAAATGAATACAAGGATGCTTACAGTTAAGGGTGCACGGAGTGCTCTCTTCTCAGCTGATCCTGATCTTGTACAGACTTTGTCCTGCTTGTGCAGATTTTTGTTACACCCAAGAAACTGCATAAAACTTTTTATACACTTCGAAATAAAGAAAATATGTAATGTGAAAGGGACTGAGGACTTTCCATGTAATCTTGAAAAAGTCTCATCTCTAGATATGTGACTGATAATAAGCCACAACTTAAAATGAGATTATCGGCACTTATTAGCTCTGCTTAGTAGATGAATACTGGCAGAACACAGCCAGGATTCACCAGCGTTACACGTGCACCAGGCAATGAGTAGTGCTTAATCTATACTAAACTACAGTATAAACTTAGCTCGTAAAGATTCCTAGCAACACAGAACACATAAATACCAATAGCCAATGGTTATCTAAATGTTAGTGAAAACCAAGAGAATGTGACCTCCTCAAAACTGAAACTAACACGTGCCTTGGTTTGTGACAACAGTGGGGAGCAGAAGCTTATGGGAAGCATAGTCTTTATAGCTAGCACTAATGTTAGCATTTCGAAAACTCCTCTCAAGTGGTTAAATAAATGAGAACAATCCTCATAAATTGCCACCAATAGCAATACAAGGTTCAGTGTCCTGCGCAGCACTTCAACAAAAATGTTGAGGGAGCTTGGTTTTGAACCAGCAACCTTTGTACTGAGAGACCACTTTTCCACTGAGCCTCAGCTGCTGCTTTAAAACCTGTTCTGTTTTCTCAGGAGAAGCTGGCGTATCACAGGCGGAGCAGGAAGATGCTGTCTCCTGGTTTATACCTGGGCTATCTGAAGCTGTGCACGTCAGTGGAGCAAATCAGAGCGCTAGTGCCACAGAAGCTCCCCAATGTGCTCTGTCACACCAAGATCCGCGACAACTGCAACGTGTCACGGTTAGGAAACATGGATCTTTCACACCAATACCTTGATATGGAAGTTAGAGATACACGTGATGTCAGCAGAGCACTGAGCGTGTTCTTAATTTCTGTGGTCGCAGGGAGGAGTGGCAGTGGCTGCAGGCTCTCAGCTCTCTGGATGAGTCACTGGAAATGGACCAAGAAGAACAGAGCCCTCCACATCGCCTCCTGCAGGATCTGCGCAGCGCCATCAAAGACCTGATGGCACACATCAACATCCCCGGCAATCAGGTCAGAGTCCGAGTGTAATCTAAAACTGTGTGTCTTTACTGTTTTTATTCCTATTATAAGCACTTCTTTCACAATCTGAGCCGTTCGACTGATTTCGACTGATGAAATGGAACCAGGAGAAAGTCCTCAACAGATTTTCAGCCAATTTCTTGGGGGAGGCAGTAGCGAGAGCTCAAAGAAATGAAAATGGTTCCAGTGAATAGTCAGCCAGTTCTGGTTAGACCACTAATTCGACATGATTTTTCTAAAAGGACATGGTTTGAATTCCAGCACAATGGCAACCATTGTACATTTGGCTATAAACTTTTACCACCCACTGTTTGGACTTGGTCTTTACAGAACTTCACAGACTGCCACACAGACCAGAGAAGAGTTATTTTCATGTAAACATGAATACACACAATAACTTACATATCAACAGACTAGACAGTCATCAGAGTGTCGTCTGGAAGCAGTAATTTGATGTTTTCTTGATCTGCGACGGAAAACAGCCAATCAGTGATATGCAATAACTTCCAATCACAGAGAACCGTGAATCTCAGTGAACCCACTGTCTTTTTCCAGTGTTGCAGTTGGAGCCTCTTGTTTCGCTTTCGAACGCTGACTTCATGGTGGCCCTGCTGTCCGTGATCAATATTCTTTAACTGTGACTGTTTGAGGTTTGAGTGCAACCATGAGCTTGTAATTCTATCAGTCAGATAAAAACTTCTAAATATAGACATTTAGAAGATTTTTAAGAAAGATGGTAAAAGACACACAGACTTAAGGGGTCAACGTGGCCTCATTCTGTCAAAGCTCTGAGGTCAGACTTAATGTGACTTGTTTTCTGTGGATTCAGATGTCAGCTAAGGTTACTCGTCTTTGTGTGTCTAGGCTCAGGACTTCCGTATCTACAGCCAGGAGGTGGTGGAGTTTGGGGAGAAAGTGTCCTTCCTACTTCTCCTGCCTCCTTCCGATGAAGTGTGCACGGCTCCTGGACAGAATAATCCATACTCTCCTCGCTCTGGCTTCCTCACCCTGCCCCTGCAGATCTTTGAGCTGGGTTGGTTTATCACACGATCAGTAGAGAATAACTGTAAACAACCCTAAATTTAGCCAGCAAAGATCCTTTTGTCCACAGGGGGCATCAAAATCAACACTAAATGAAAGTTCTCTTTAGAAAGTTCCTCTTTGATTTTGCCGCATTGTTCTTACAATATCAGGGTGTTACATTTCTTTAATCTTGTATCTCTTCAACAGTCCACTTCAACGCCTATTGCCCCAGTTTCATTGGTCAGTACTGCAGAGTGTCAGCGCTGCTGGAGCTGGAGTCCCTCATGTCCCAGCAGGCACTGCGGGAGGCGTTCTCAGAGGCCGAGCTCAACACTGCCAAGAAGAAACATCAGCAGGTCCAGGAACACATTCAGGTCAGAGCAAAGGCCAAAACAGAGCTGAACTAATATCACATAGACTGAGCTGCAATATTAAAAACTGAGATCTTCTGTTTTGATCTTGATGACTCCACACCAGCAAATGGAGGAGGTGTGGCGTGATGCCAGATGGATCATGGATGCTTTGCAGTACGCCCGCTACAAGCAGCCAACTGGAGGAATCTCCATATGCTGGATTATTGACTTCTCCAAGGAAGTGTTGCCCGACAAACCTTCCTCCACCTCCTCTCAACTGGACTTCATGCCTTCCCCGATGCCTTCACCTGAACCCTGCCGTAAGCACTCAGGTCAGATTCACCTCTTGTTGTACTCACCTGTCTCTTCTCTAATGTTGGTTTTAATGTAAGATCTGGACTGTGTAGATTTTGCCGGGCTGTCCGATGAGGAGGGTTCATCTGAGGTCTTCCTCACCACCGACAGCGACTACGACTCCAGTCGTGCCCAAAGTCCCCGTGAGCTGGACCTGTTACCGCCCTCTCCTCTCTCGACCTCCGCCCCTTTGGAGCCTCGTGGGTACCTGCGCAGTGACGGCAGCAGCTCAGGAGGAGGGCTGTGTCTTGGTGGGGGTGGACGAGGCGGTGGAGCGCTGAGGGATTCCACGCCTGATGTGCTCCAGGCCTCAGAGCCACAACATGGGAGGGAGAGTGAGCGCTGTGGCATCATAGGGGGAGGAGGAGGAGTTCGGTGCGTCGGTGAAAGACGTCGAGGAGCTCCTGAGCTGTTCGACAGTGACTTCATCCTGCCCAGCCGGCAGATCGAACTGCTGCACATCACAGAGAAAAGACAGGCGTTCTGTGTGAGAACCAGCAGCTTGGAGTTCCCCCCATCCACATCGGCCCACCACCAGCCCAACTGCCACCACACCGCCTGCCCCTCGCCCTCCACCTCACCACAGCGAAGGTGGCACAGGCCTTCGTCAGTGGAACGCTGTTGCTCAGCTGAGCATTGTTTACCGCAGCTTCCACCAGCACGAACATTATCAGAGGACAGCGGCACACAGAGGCTCTCCTCACCTTCACCTGCCGCTCACAGGAAAGGCTGTCACGCCACGCTCAGAGTGTATCCACAGTATCGCACAGGCCTGCCGAAGGAGACCAGTGTCAAGGTAGAGAAAACATTGTTTATCTTTCAACTTCAGAGCTGGACTGAGAACCCAAAATGTCTTCCTCATACCTGTTGTCCTGCTTATATGGAAAAGAAAAAAAAAATCACTTTTATACATGTGCATCTAATAAGGCTTATAAGTTTTATACTATCATTGAATCTTGAAATTGGACGCTTTTGCAGTTTGTTCATCAATATAAAGAAAGGACAAAGTATGATACAAGTAAAAATTATGTGTAGTTTAAAAGAAAGTTGCATAGCATATTATGTTTTCCTTTCATGTTTTGTATAATTTTAATTTCAATTTCAATTAGCAGATGCTTTGTCCAAGATGACGTACAATACTGAGCAGTTTGGGGTTTGTTGCCTTGCTCAGGGCATCTCAACAGTGCTCAGGAAAAATTATACTAACACTTCTCCAGCTTTTTAGAGTTGACTAAAATTTACTGTTGCTCACATGGTCATCTCATGTTTTACCATGTAATTTAACCATGTAATTTTACACTGAGATACTGATCTTTTTATGAGTGTCTCATATATATGGTTTCTCGTGTAAGTTTTGTAAGTGTTTTTTTATGATACTTCCAAGGTTTTAGTTTGCACTGCTGATTGCCCAACATCATATACGTATACTACAAAACATTTCTCCCAAAGGTATTGTTTGTGAAATTACTGTCACATATTGTTCTCACAAGTTCCCAAATCGTACAGGATTCATATTGTGTGACTTCATGAAAGAGCTCATACCTAGTTTGACTGTCATATGCATGACTTACAAGGTTTAAATGAAAGTGATACAAAACTTTAAACATTTATCTGTTTCTTTTCCATATGGGTGATGATGCAGGTAAAAGCCAAATAATACCTTCTCTTGTCTCCAGCTTTGTGTGACTCCAGGGACGTCAGCTCAGGAGATGGTCCAGCTCGTGGTGCAGGAGATGAATGTGGTTTCTCGGCGAATGCTTGGCGGCAGTGGAGGTGGGGGCGAGCAGGAGCAGTGTGTGTACTACAGTCCTGAACAGTTGAAGCACTTCGGCCTTGTGCTGGTTTTGGACAACAGAGAAAAATGGCTTCAGGATGATTTCTGTCCCCTGGAGCTACAGAACCCCTGGCTAAGGGGGAAACTGTGCGTCCGCATCAAGGAGTATTCCCCGCTGGCGCTTAAACACAGCCGGGCCACAACAGTGTGATTCTTCCAGGAGAGAGAAAGTGATGAAGCAGAGTTCTCTTGAACTGAGGAACTTTTATATTTGTACAAACAGCCTCAGACAGTTTTCTCTCTCGTGGTGTTGCCGTCTCCAGTTGCAGCTATCTGTTCTTGTTATCTGAAAGGCTTCTGTTTCCATGAAATGTGTTTGCCTGTACAGAAGATATTTTATACACACATCAGAGACCCTCATATGGACACCAAATGAACAATAACAATTCAGAACAATGAGGAAGGAATTTCTGCTGTAAGAGATTATTGGGGAAAGGTTCGTGAGGCTAGGCGTCGTTAACGGGATGTCACCCTGATTTCTTGGATGTTTGACGCTCTTGCAGGTTGCCAAAGCGATGTGAGCAGCATCGTGGCTTCCCCTGCCACATGTGGACAGCTCTCTCTCTGAACTCTCTCATTGTGTCATTCCCAAAGAGCTGTCAGCTGTAGCTGCCCGGCCCTCTGTTCCCAGGATGTGGGCTCTGGACCTGGCTCAGAGGGCAGGAAGGAAGGGAAAAGTATCAAAGGGGGGCCGGTGTCTCCACTTAGGGATGCGATCGGCTGACGATTTGGCCTGTCAGCCTGTCGCTCAACAGCTCTTGGCCACTGTACTGTCTGGCAGTGAAGCAGCCAAGTGAGGGAGAGAGAGCCTTACAGAAAGCTAGAGAGGGGGGGGCGGGGGTGAGGCATCTTTGAACCTGGCACCAGCTCTCTGGTGCTCCTTTTCTCCCCCTGTGCAGCAAATCCACTGTATAGTCGACTCAGCTGTAGCGTAGCTAAAAACAAAAAAAAAAGTACTGTCATCTCCTGAAATAAAACCAGCTCATTGGAATAATCAAAACCGAGAAAAAACAAGCAATACTTGACTCCTTCTGTTCTTCTAATCGATGTAGAAAAGCATGTAATTCTTCCACAAATGTGCTGAGTACATCTGAAGTACTGTTTTCATGCCGTGCTTAAAGTTAACCAGTCCAGTGTTTTGTTGTGTTTGCTTCAGTGGTTTTCCCAGATGCATCAGAAATCGGTGCCCGTCAGTCTAGAGCAGGGTCTCCCAAAGGGATTCTGGTGTGAAAGAGATGACTCAAGTTGTTAAGAGGCCTGGTGTTTGTTAGCACAGCATAAAAAAAAACATTGTACTGCAGACTGTCTCCTAAACCGCCTCAAAATAAGCTGCGTGTAAAAAGATTTCACTCCAAGATGGAAGAAAAATGAGTCTCCGTGACACTGGATCCCAAAGTAAAAGTGACAAACACGAGCACTGTGGGGATTATGTGACCACTGGATACTTCGCAGACTTGTAGAAAGAACTCTGTCTAAATGTACCGTGCCATGCAGTTCAATCATTTATCAAATCAATGAGGAGGAATATTAACAAGTCAACTTGGACAAAGAAAAGTAGTATTAAAAATAAGATCTGCTCCATTCATTTGCTTCCAAATCAAATGTCCTTACCACAAGAGATGATACTGCTCATGGGAAATGAAGTCCTCATTCAGCCAAAGGTGTTGCAGCAATCAACACAGAACAGATAGTCCTCACAGCGTCTGCAATGAGACAATGTTGTCAAGCAGGAAAAGAGAACAGGTCAAAAAATGCAGCACAAAAAGTAATCAGTTAAAGGAGGTACAAACAGCTACGGGTACCAAAAGTGTTCATTTCTTGAGTGCTTTGCAAAAAGTGTAGAAACTTGAAGCCAGTCTTCTCAACTATCACCAACTCATAACTAACTTAGAGTTAGTAGAAGAGAGAGTAGATGTACAGTATATTGAAGGAGAAATTTTACAAGCCACAAGTTAAAAAAGACAGTTCTAAAAGAATAAGATGATTTGAGGAAAAAGAACATTGGGCAGTTATTTCAGTTTGTAACATCATTCCACTGCTGCTCCAGTTGTTTCAAGTACAGCTGCTCTGAGTAACTTACAAACTTATGAATGAAGAATAATCTTTAGACTTTAAGGTCACACTGCATCAAACAAGTGCTTCAGTCACGCCTTTTTGCTGCCACTACGTCTGAAATGTATTAACCTCCTGTACCCAACTACTTGACAAGGCCTTTTATCCACTAGGCCACTTTTCTTAAAGGGACAGACACTGCTGTCATACTGTTGTTACACTGCAGACAGGACTAACAAACACTTTAAACAAAGTTTTTATCCTGAATCAAGCTTAAGGATTTTTTTTATTTCCTGTGACAAACTTTGGTCAACATAAGCTGTTTTTATCAATCAATGTTTGGATGAGTGTTTGGGCCCAGCTCTCTTATAAACCATCACTTTCTTACTCATGTTTACAAAACTGTGCCACAATTTTCTTTCTGTTAACACCACACAGTCTGTGAGACCTCACAGTAGAGACAGAGCAATGAGTCTCTACTGTTTTGATTTCGTTTTGTTTTGAATACTTTTAGCAACTTTTCTGCTTTGAAACATAAGACCGACTCAGCATCATTCAATTCACCTGTATTTACAAATGTAGCACACACTGTTCAAAGCAAAGGCTGTGACGGGTGAAGTTTGTGAACCTATCCTCAGTTTCTGTAGCATTCCAGGTTCAGAAGAAGAAGTCTCTTAGATAAAAAAAATGGCGCCTCTATCAGTGTTTACAGAGTTTTATTCAAAGATGTGTCTACTTGTAACTACTGTACAAAGAAGTCTTAAGACAAACTAATGTTGTAAGCTGTAATTGGTTTTACTAATGGCTTGAACTCTTGTGTTGGCGCTTAGATGTCTTCTTTATTCGCACTGTTAAAGCTGTTTTTACGAGGACCAACCGCAAAAACAAGACACAACAAGAAACCGACGGTGTACATAGACAGTAAAGACTATGGGATGAATGTACTGTATCTGCCCTTAATGTGAAATAAAGCTGATATGGGGCTGCAGGGGTCAAAGGTCACTGGAGTTGACGGTATACAACTGCCTTAAGATTTTGTTTGAAGGGGTCAAAGGGGTTTAAATCCCCCTCTAGTTAAAAAGTAAATAAATAAAGCAGTGCCCCGTGTTTACAAGGAGCCGTTGGCAGATCTGTCAGGCAAGTCATGAAGGAGACATCACGTCACTTTTTTAAAATCTATTTTTATTGAACAATAAATGAATATTACAAAGTAAAAGACTCTGTTTATGTGTTTTTTTTTCTCTCTAACAAATGTGGGAAGTTTCGAGCCTGCTTGTGTGTCCCACAGGGCTGTCCTAAAGAGGTGACACTGACCTCTTTGTGCTGTTTTTTGAAAGAGAGACTACTTACAGTACTCAAAACTTGAAGCTTTTTCACTTTAAGAATCTTTGGGAAATTTTGGCACAGCTCTCTAACTTATATTTCAAGCGTGTGCAGATTTTCTTTGGAGCTCATTCTTTTGGTTTGGAGTTTCATCCACATGTACGTGCCTGTGCCCAAAGCTGCTCATTCATCTGATTTGAATGGGAGCGAATGACAAATAGAGAGCACTTGTTCTTACAGATGCTATATTGCAATGACCTCATTAGTGTTTGACACCCGGCTGATGAAAAGTGAATGGTGAGCAGCTGCAGACAGAATCTCACAGTGTGAGCGGTGGGTAATATAGCAACATGAAGCCTGCAGTGTGCGCCCGGCAGAGATGAACAATGTTGTTACTATTGAACATGTTGAAGGAGTGTTTTCACCCTTAATTTGGCAACAGGATTGAATGGAGTTTTTTTCTTGGCATGGGGGAAAATACTTGACATAATGACATACACTACAGCAAATACATCAGCTTTATGTTTCCAGGGCGCAATAAAGACACGATATGCATGTTTATGAACCTCAACAAACATGGAGAGTCCTGAATCTTTAAGCTATCAGGATTTTTATATATAGTTTAATAAACCTGGTGCTGTAAATCTTAATAATATTTTGCTAAAATTCCATTTCTATTTCTAACATTGACAAAACTGAAAGTTAGGGTCTGTTTTCACTAAAGGCTTTGACTCTTTGTGTTGTCAGCGCCCACAGCTATTGGTTTTAGAGCTTTTCTCACTGATGCTTGATCCAAGTCACTTTTGCTACCCCAGGTTTTAAGTCTGTCTCAAATTGCTGTGCATGCTTAAACCGTTTATTCATCATTAAAACACTGAACTTATTTGGTCTGAACTGGAAAACTAGTGCAGCCAATGCAGATCACACCTAAAGTGGACACAGGCCTTAATCAAGCAGACTTAAAGTATCAAGGAAGAAGAGAAAAAGTCAAACAAGATATTTGGATAAGAAAGCAGTTATTGTAATTTGACACCTTTAAGACAGATTTAATCCCAAGAGTTCCTTTCAATCTGGTTTTTGTCTTTTATTTTTAGTATCCTTGTCTATGTTTCCTAACCTTGTCATTACATTTGGCTTATACCATAAAGCACAGTTTAACTTCAATTTATAAGTGTCTATAAATAAAGGCCTTTTTTTAATCTCTTATACACAGTAAACTTTAGGAAACAGAGATCTACAGTTCAGCGGATCTTAAAGGAAAAGTAATGGCCCAGTAGTATCTGTAAGTATATTATCAAGTTAATGTAGCTTATGTGAAAATCTTGGGAAATGTGTTCCCAGTTGTTTAGCCTCATGTTTCACGTACAGTGTGTTAAAATGTTTGTATGAATCTTGATCTGGGGTTGGACTTCTAGCTGGCCAGCTTGCTTTCAGCAGGCTCATATCACAGCGCTCCCTTGCTAGCGCCATGTGTTTTTTCAGTCCTTGAGCAAATAAAATGCTGCATGCTTCGCTGTCAACAGATCCTACAAACACTAATGTGCAGAAGGACACACAAACACACGCGTAAAAACACATCTTTGCACAGGAGCGGCATGCTCTGTGGAATCTGGATACCGAGATGTGTAAATGCAAATGTGTACCATGTGGAGGATTTACACTTTTGTAATATATCAAGACAAATTCACACACACTCTCCTGAACAGCTTATCACACACAAATCATGGCATAATGCTTCCATGCCAACGCACTATGCCTTTAAGAGCAGCCCTTTACCGTTTATTGACAGTAACTTAAGAATTGAACTGGAATTCTGACACCTCCTAATTTTAAACCTTCTGACTCCAGGAGGACCCAAGCTAAATATAACCCTGGCATATCTTTGAATACCTATAAAGAAAACATTCAAAAAGAAATCACCCTGAATAGTGACTATTCATGCTCATAAAAGATTCAAAGTGGGGCTCGCTTACCTTGGACCCTGGGACTCATAACACATCAAAGTGTTTGCAGTCGTGCAGCAACAAACTGAAGTGGGATTCATTTGATAAGTCAGCATCGTCAGCATCTGCCCTGGCAGAGAAGAGAGATTCACAGGCTGTTAAGCTTCTGTACTGGAACTGGAAGAGTCTTAACTGTTGGTTGAATGTGATCTTATAATCCAGTTTATGAGTGCCAAAACATATCCACCTGCAAAACAGCAACCGACAGCAATCATGAGGCCGTAACCTTCTTCCTCTCAGCATCTCAGCATGCATCACATCTCTGGAACATCCAGAGAGTCAGCCAATCTTTTAACCCCTAACACTCCACCTAATTCTAGCATATGGGCCATACAATGTTTCAGAGTTTATAATTAAAGAACCACAAGGTCAAAATTCACTATTCAGAACATTTTTTTCTTCCTTTTTTTCTCATCTTTTTTTACAACCATTTTGATCATCATTAACTTCAAGATGCCTCATGCCAGATATAAGACATCCATCACATTACTTCTGCACCTTGTCATCTACAACCAGGTAAAATCTTGTACGAGTTGAAGAGTTTTAGTCTTTAGGCAGAGTTGTACTCACTGTCTACATTTGTCCAAATACTCTGTGCAAACAAAACCAGCTTCATGTGTCAGTTTACTCTTTTTAGTCAACTTTGCTCTCCTTGGAAGAAGGTTTGCCAAAAATCATGAAATCATAGTTCCAAGTCACAGACTGTACCTCCTCTGTTGCACTCATGAATGTGAATGAAGACCAAGGCAATAAACAATTATCACCAATGATGTAAATTGCAACAGCTGGCTTACTGTGAAAGGTAAGGTTATTGGTTACTGTTTGCATGAGTGACTGGCCTGATAGCCAATAAACGACCCTCTGATAGAGCTATTACCCACGTGCTGTTTGCCAGCCAAGCAGTTAGCAATCATTGTTAGCTATCCAAGGATGAAAACTCAACAGAAAACAACGGACTTGACAGGAAAAATTTCAGCACTTGGAATATTTCTATGAAGCCACACTTTTGATATGTTTGAATTCTGGATTCATGTGATCTAAAGAAGAGTGAATATTCAGGGAACAGGTTACGGATGTAACATCAAACAGGTGGGATGTCACAGTTGTCATGATCATTATCCGCACAATTCTTTCACTGATTATGTTCTGTTGGTCAAGAAAACCATAAACAAACTCAATGACTCAATTGAGAAAAAAAATCTAAGCTTTATGACGCACAATAGCATTCTGATGCTTGACTGAGGAATTGCTGTTTATACTTTCACAAAGTCATACAAATGGGGAACAGGTTGCCGACGACCTGGTGGAACATAAAAAGTTAATCTGCTTTAATTTATGAAGCCAAAGCAAACTCAAAATCAATTTCGGTTTCCTTCTCCCACCTTCACCCGTTTCTCCTGCATTTCTTCCTCGGTCTCCAACACCCTGAGCTTCCATTAAACATCTGAATGACACAGTGTTGTGGCGTGATTCTTGCTTGTGAAACATGACCTGCTTTTACAATCCTCGGCTGACTCCACAGTGACATCCTTCTTTCCTTTTCTCTTTTTCCATTTCTGCATCGACTGATCACCTGTTGCCTTCCTGACACCAGCCCCTCTCATCCACCACCACCCTAACTCGACCCCACCCTGCCTCCCTGCAGCCTGATCTCAGCCTGGCACTCACTGACGGATTAGCAGCAGCATATATGTACGCTCAAGCTTGCATGTGTGCATTTCTGTACGTGTGTGTTAGTGTGTATATGTGTGTGTGCAGTGGTTGGGAAAAGTGAAGCCTGCCACTACTGCATCACTCATTTCTCTCTCTCTCCCTCTCTCTCTCACTCCCTCCCCTGGGCCCATAAACCTTTAAAGCACCTATAAAACACTTGGCGAGGCCTTTTTGAAGTTTTTATGAAGATCTGGCTTTATTGTTCCCAAGAGATGAGCCCCGCTCTGCTGGCGCCTCAGAGCTTTCTGGAAGTGCCAGTGAATTCAGGAGGGGGTGGTAGCAGAGGAGGGAGTCCCAGGGAAAAGCAGGGCTGAGGATGGGGGTGGGCACTGTGGAGCCTGTGTTTTTGTGCCCCCTGTGCATGTACATGTGATGTTTGTGTGTGTGTGTGTGTGTGTGTGTGTGTGTGTGTGTGTGTGTGTGTGTGCGTGTGAGGGTTGCAGATGAGCTGCAGCTGCAGTGTGAACAGCAGCAGCGGTGATAACTTTATCGTTAAGTTTGCGTTTTCGATTTCAGACGTTGAATCAGTAAAAAGTTGTGAACGTTCTAATAAAAGCACATGTGTGTGTTTGAAGCGTGCAGCATGTGTGTGTGCCTCTACATATGTGCGCGTTCTCAGACGATTGGGCCAGCAGGTTGCGTCCTTGTTGTTTGAAGTGGGGCTCTGTTGTTCTCATAGAGCCTAAATGAATGGAGCCGGACCCCCCTCCATCTGTCTGATCCAGCGGCACCGACCCTCCCTCCTCAAATCCCGGCTCTGACGCCCGACGCACCGGCCCCCTCAAAGGAACAGTTGGCAAATGGAACGGCCCATTAAAGAGGCGAGGGTGACGAGGCCTCACCTCTGAGCAACACTTGTAGGAGCAGAGAGAGAGGAGATAAAAGCATCAAAAATGTGTGTGAAGTTTGTGTGTGTGTATGTAAGATGTGTGAATATGCCTGTGAAGTGAAACCTGACTGCTTCTGAACTCCAAAGAGTGTATGTGTGTACTTCAGTGTGTGTGCTCACGTGCCGGTTTGGGAGTGGCAGTTACAAGTCAGTGGCCATGACATTAGCCATGTTGGTGGCTTTGACTCTGTCTACGCCTTCCACACACCCCCACTGTTATAAAGGTGTGTGTTCTTACCTTCTAATAAAGACACTGACAGGACTATCTCTAATGTCTTGTATGTCATTGCACATCTAATTAAATTGTAACGCAACAACTCCTCACAAAATTGTAACAATATATTTATGATATCAGAGGTAGTTTTTCTCTTGGTTGATGCCATATTTACAATTAAATTCAGTCTATCAATAAAATAAAGAGCCAGGTTACATTGCTCACAGTCACTTTAAAGATGTTTTTGCACAAAAAACAAACAAACTAGAAAGATTTATCCACAAGGTAGTTTTCTGTAAGCATATTATAAATAATATATTTCACAAGATAAAAATGAACACCTTTGCAGAACTCCAGGAGGGTTTTTAGGATAGGAATTGAATGCAGATATGTAGAAGTGAGTATTTAAGCGAGCATACCAAGAATGCCTGGTTTGACTAATAAGAATGGAATGAAATATTTCCAGATTATTTTCCGGTCAAGCTCATCAAAAGTTGAACAGCTTCCTGTATCTTGACTCAGGTTTCTGACTTGGTAGACTTGAGAAGGTGAGCTTTGTTGAAATGAATCCTTGTTTGTGTCTCAATTCAAGTAGATGTGTCATAAGTAAGAAAGTGTTTGTGAACTATAACTGCTCACAAACTAATCACACACAGAATTCACCATCAGGCTCGTGCCTCATGTTTAAAAGGAGTCCTGTTTGTGGCTGCATGAAACAGAAAGTGATCTCCTCTTGACATGCAACCTCTCCCTCTGACGCCCAAAGGGCAAACAGTTCATTCAGCATCCTTATTGAGTCAAACTGCAGCCTCTGATGCTTCCATGTCAGCCATTTGTCATCGTCTGCACATTCATGAACCACACTGATCTGTTTGAAAGTGCTCCAAACTTCCTTCACCCACACTGCATTTTAAAGCAGGAGGAAAACAACAGATTGGATCTGCAGTGAGAGTTGTAAACAGAGCCAAAACTGATGACCAAGAGAACCCGGGGAATAGACGAAGATGGGGGTAAGAGAGGGGCAGAGGGGGACCAGAAGAGGGTTTTCTGTGCTCAGTCTTAAGACTAAGGATCTAAAAAACACCCTGACAGTGATCGCTCAGGATTGAATTCATGTTTTTCATCAACATACAGAGGTCTCAAAGGAGTGATAAGGAGAGAAACAGCAGCACAGCCCTAAAGAGAGATTCAAACACTTGAGGATAAAAGGAGAAGATCTCCTCAGTTTGATTTAGAGTCAAATAAGTGAAGAAGAAAACACACACGGGAAAGAAAAGACAAATCTTGTGTTTCAGCTGAATGCTGTGACTGATGGGTTTGTACCCGACACACACACATTCACACATACATCCATATTAACCCCAGCTCTAGCCCCCTTTGTGCAAAGGATGATGTCATGCCTTCTGAAAACATGTGGGGGGGCGGCGTCGGGGGGTTTAGGGGGGATTCCTTTGGTCCTTTCAAGTTTGCAGGGGGAGCCTTGGGCCACGGTGGGGTAGACAGTACGAGGGCAGGAGGCTCAACGCTGCCGCCCCCCCCTCCCCAAAACCCACCCCAGCAAGCAGTCACATTAGGCACGCTCCGGCCACGCCATCAAAGGCCCGCCTCACGGCACACACACACACATGCACACACACACACACACACACACACACACACACACACACACACACACACACACACACACACACACACACACACACACACACACACACACACACACACACACACACACACACACACACACACACACACACACACACACACACACACACACATTTGCATCCACAATCACCAAACTATTCAAGCACACAGTTGCATTTATCAACCTACACACACTCATTTTGTCACAAGTCAAACGAGCATGTTCACACTTGGATAAAACAAATGCATGCCCTAAAATAACAACACACACACACTCTCTCTCACACTCTCTCTCTCACTCTCTCTCTCACTCTCTCTCTCACACACACACACGTACTGACAGATCAAACACGCACACACTTCAATCATGCCCACCCCCCCGGCTGTGTTATTGTTTTGAAAATATGATTGCGGTGACGGATGGGGTGGGGAGAGGCGAGGGCTCTGGCAGGGGCGAGTGGCAGGGCCCCTCTATTGTCCCCGACCAGTGTGAGTCTGTGTCCATAGCTATAGAAACTGGGGCCACACTGGGAAGGCATGCTTTCATCTCCACCACAGGCTCACCGCTGGCAATAAGGGGTCAAATAAATCCCCCTGGATGCTGAGAGGAAGGGGGTGAGGGCACAGGCACACACAGACATACAAAGTGAGAGTGTTTACCTGACAATCTCTACTCACACTTAAAGATACACTGGTAGGTCCGACTGATTAAATTTTCCACTTCCATTTTAAACTCTTAACTTGCTGATTCTGAAAAATAAAAATGGAGAAGTTTTGACGAACAGAATAAACCAATCAATCAAATTTCAAAAAGTAGTTCCAAATAACTCCGAAATTAAGTCATGATCCCAAAAAGAGAGTTCAGGTTTAGACCACTCTCTTTGTAACTCTTTGTAAACAGAGCAACATGTCCCTTGTGATTTTTTTCACTTGCCAATTCAAGCTCTTTGTCAAGTCAAAGTGTAAGAAAATCATCAGTACGCAGTCAAAATTATGCATCGCTGAGTTCTGAGTTACTAAAGACATGGTCACACTAGCCACTTGTGCCTTGCTTACGCATGCTTCGACCCTAAAGTCTGCCTTGTCTGGCCAGTTTTTAGGGTGTCAACAAGTAAACCATGCTCGGGCACAATCCACCTCCCTGCTTCTCCCCCCCATGCTTGGGAGAGGTGCGGTACACTTTACACCAAGCACAAGCACACAGATGCAGAGCATACCCGATGCATAATCCATGACATTTGATCACCTTGATTCTATGGGGGATGTTAGAGGGCAAAATGACTCATCAAAAGCCAAAAAGTGAGTAAAGTTGAAACAATGTTCTCTATGTTCTCCTTTGTGTTGACTCCGATAAGCCTGTGTCTTGGCAATAGTCGCTCTATAATGGCATTGGTGGGCTATGCTAGCGTCAGCAATCCTGCTGAAATCTGGTTCAGATCTGAGTAGTGTAACTGCGGGCTGCACTGGCCAGCAGGAGAATGGTGCTTGAATGGCACAAATGCGCTTGGGTACCGTAAAATTGAATAGCGAGTGTGAGTGGCCAAAGCCTGGTACACACTGCAGGGTTCACAGGTGGATATGACCCTGATTTAAACATCCCAACAGCTAAGAGTATCTTCTGGGGTAAGCGGGTGACATTCATAATCTTTAAATGTGTTTGATATTTATTGCTATGAATATGCCGCTCATTTTCACCAAGGATGACAATAGCCAGCCAGAAAGGGAGGGACCAGAAAGGATCGAAAGTTAAGGTTCATATACTCAACATTAAATATGGATCTGGATACAGACAGGCCCTCCTATTCATACCTTGCCTTCTTGTCCGTGTTTCTGCATGTTCCCATAAAGCTTACAGATACAGGCCAACCAGGCCAGTACCACTGGAAAATGTGGGGGTAGCGTTGCTGTTAGTACAAATTAAACTGAGAATGAAAGTTGTTTTCAAATCTTGTTGTGTGTGCGTTTCTGATTTAAGAGATGATCATCTGTGGAGAATCTGATCTAACATAATATACTCTGATACAACACAATAGGAGAATCTATCAAGATTTTTTAAAATCCTATAGTGCAAGCCAAACTTTTAGCTTTAGAAATTACAAATGGGCTTGCTTGGTGATTCTAACACAAGTAATGCCAGCACAATTACTTTTATTTCCATTTTCTAGATCAAAATACTGCCTCTCTGCTAAAAGATGCTTCTTTTCATCGAGGTAGTAGGGCATTATAGAACTATGATGGTTGTCATTAACCAGAGCTCTTGCTAGAGGTGGTTGGCAGCACTACAGCTCTGACAGGATATTTGGCATGCAGTCTGGGCCTTCATTCATAAAAATGTTGAAAATGCGTTTGCAGGGGTTTCGTGACACATCCCTGATGAAGAGACCCATCTCAAAGAGTGGGTCAGTGTTTTTTGTTTTTAATTTAAGGTGAGGTTTGTTTTTTTCAGGGATGCCACAAGGGATGCCAGTTAGCTTGACCCTTTTTCTGTGAAACCAGTTCGAGGACCAGCATGGACATGAAGCTATCAACCTCTACAACAGGGTCAGCTCTACAGCCTAAATTAGTTCATATGTCATTGTAAGTATATGTTCATCTGCACTGACCATACGGTAGCACTTGGCAGAGGTGGCAAAGACAAACCCCATCTCACCAGACAGAAACCTTAAGTAGACATATTTAGTGGCAGAAAGCCATCCACCACCATCAACTGAGACCAGAGAGTAGAGTAAACCACATCTGACCAGATACTGGTTGAATCTTTTTGTCCAGATGTGTGTGCGATCACCTCAGTACCACAGAGGCGCTCTGTGTCTCCCTGTGTAAACATGCGCTGAGCATGCAGCACATGTAACACAGGATCACAAAGTTGATCATCAGGATTCACAATGTTTTGAGAAATTCCAGACTCACTAATTCCACACACGCTCTCAAACACTCATACAAAGACGTGCTAAATTGTATGGACACACCCCGTGTCAGTTGGCTTTGAGTGCATTGAGCAGCGTGAAAACACTTGCAGATAAATGGGCACTCAGTGGTGCTGTAAAGAATTAGACTGAAGGGGATTTTAAGTTGGAATCAGGCAGGTAAGATAAACTGAGATTATCTTCTTCCATATTTCTTCTTCTGTGGTGTTATATCACACATGTCCATCTCTACTTCATCTTAACTTCCTGATCCCTGCCCCGCTGAGGACCAAAGCCTCACAGATTAACATCATACTCACTCATTATCCTGCCGCCTGCCTGTGTGTGAGTGTGTAAGTGTGTGTGTACCCACAGCCCAGAATGATAATGAAATACCTGGATAGTTGAACCAACAAGCCAAATAATAAACAAACAGAGAGGTAAATAAAGTCTGGAGCCGACAAGATCACTGGTTTTACCTTTCACACACATACCATAAACCGTTTTATATTGCAATATAGAGGCTTGGTAAAGCTCGGATTGGAACAGTTCCGAGAACTGATCAAACTAATTTTAGGAAGACATGTGAGCACAAAGTTTCCAAAACAATGAAGACAGCAGCTCCTCCTTTTAGCCCCGTGCAACCACTGAGTCCTGTAAACAGAAAAATTAGCAGTGCACACACAATTCAATATGATGCCCTGAAAGCGGAAGAGGCTACGCACAAAGTGAGCAGCCAGCTGTCCTGCTAGCACCTGTGTGTGAGCGCTGAGATGGGGGGAGTTGTGGGGTGGGGGGGGGGGGGGGGGGGGGGGGGGGGGGGGGGGGGGGGGGGGGGGGGGGTCTGGTGGAGCCAGAGCCAGTCAGAGAGTCACCAGGCCTGAAGAGAGGAGAAGAGAGAGGGAAGGTCAGCACCACCGCATGCCACAGACAGACTGACGATACTTCTACTGGGCTCCACGCCGGGGACCTGGCTGTAATTACACCACACACACACTTACACAAACACACACACACACACTTACACAAACACACACACACACACAGAGTCAAACATTCACACACACTGTTACCAGACAGACTGAGAAAGGTGCCCGGCTCCTGGATTCTGTCTCTCTGTCTCATTATAGTTTTTTGTCCACTCTGACTTCCTCTATCACTCCAACAGCCTCAGAACTGATGAATCTCTAAAACGAAGCAGAGAAGAAGCTGCTAGATACATAACTTACACATCAGAGAATTCAAACAAGATGGTCAAAAAGCACATTGACGTGATGTTTTGGAAGGAGCATTTCAGGAGTTGCCTCAAAAGTTTGTGCCTGTTGAGTCAAATCCTATCAGCTGATAAAAAGAAATCAAAAACCTACAGGTCAGTGAGCCTTTGTTTTAGAAAAGTCTATTCATGGCAACTACGTTCTTCAATCCACATCGTTATTGGAGTTAAACTACTATTAACTACTGGTATTTGTGCTTCACTGAAATGTGTCTCTTGAAGTATCTACTTGGGGCAAAACAAGCTTCAGAATATGAGTGGTTTGGATCAGTTTCATCATTATGGGATGTTTAAAACAGCTGTTCAAAGTGGGGATGTTGTCAGACTGATGAATGTCAAAGGACCAATCTCCTAAGGACCTCACACTGGAGACAAGGTTTTAATTCCCCACTGACTGCAAAACTGAGCACTGGACTAAAATGAGATCTGCCATGTTAGGATGACTGTGTGTGTCAGAAAGAAACATAGTTTACTGCACAAAGGCTTTTCTTCCTTAGGAGACAAAATTGTAGCGCAACAAGTCTTTTAATATGGCAGTAAATGCTTGGCTGATTGGGCCACAAGAAAAGTCAACAGGACAGGAACTTTGATGATAAGACTCACAGCTGGATTGGACTTGTTCAGGTCTTTTGGTAACTAATATATGCCTGGTTTTGGGCCCAAATTTGGTGCACATAAGAACAAAAGNTCGGATTGGAACAGTTCCGAGAACTGATCAAACTAATTTTAGGAAGACATGTGAGCACAAAGTTTCCAAAACAATGAAGACAGCAGCTCCTCCTTTTAGCCCCGTGCAACCACTGAGTCCTGTAAACAGAAAAATTAGCAGTGCACACACAATTCAATATGATGCCCTGAAAGCGGAAGAGGCTACGCACAAAGTGAGCAGCCAGCTGTCCTGCTAGCACCTGTGTGTGAGCGCTGAGATGGGGGGAGTTGGGGGGTGGGGGGGGGGTCTGGTGGAGCCAGAGCCAGTCAGAGAGTCACCAGGCCTGAAGAGAGGAGAAGAGAGAGGGAAGGTCAGCACCACCGCATGCCACAGACAGACTGACGATACTTCTACTGGGCTCCACGCCGGGGACCTGGCTGTAATTACACCACACACACNGCGGAAGAGGCTACGCACAAAGTGAGCAGCCAGCTGTCCTGCTAGCACCTGTGTGTGAGCGCTGAGATGGGGGGAGTTGTGGGGTGGGGGGGGGGTCTGGTGGAGCCAGAGCCAGTCAGAGAGTCACCAGGCCTGAAGAGAGGAGAAGAGAGAGGGAAGGTCAGCACCACCGCATGCCACAGACAGACTGACGATACTTCTACTGGGCTCCACGCCGGGGACCTGGCTGTAATTACACCACACACACTTACACAAACACACACACACACACACACAGTCAAACATTCACACACACTGTTACCAGACAGACTGAGAAAGGTGCCCGGCTCCTGGATTCTGTCTCTCTGTCTCATTATAGTTTTTTGTCCACTCTGACTTCCTCTATCACTCCAACAGCCTCAGAACTGATGAATCTCTAAAACGAAGCAGAGAAGAAGCTGCTAGATACATAACTTACACATCAGAGAATTCAAACAAGATGGTCAAAAAGCACATTGACGTGATGTTTTGGAAGGAGCATTTCAGGAGTTGCCTCAAAAGTTTGTGTCTGTTGAGTCAAATCCTATCAGCTGATAAAAAGAAATCAAAAACCTACAGGTCAGTGAGCCTTTGTTTTAGAAAAGTCTATTCATGGCAACTACGTTCTTCAATCCACATCGTTATTGGAGTTAAACTACTATTAACTACTGGTATTTGTGCTTCACTGAAATGTGTCTCTTGAAGTATCTACTTGGGGCAAAACAAGCTTCAGAATATGAGTGGTTTGGATCAGTTTCATCATTATGGGATGTTAAAAACAGCTGTTCAAAGTGGGGATGTTGTCAGACTGATGAATGTCAAAGGACCAATCTCCGAAGGACCTCACACTGGAGACAAGGTTTTAATTCCCCACTGACTGCAAAACTGAGCACTGGACTAAAATGAGATCTGCCATGTTAGGATGACTGTGTGTGTCAGAAAGAAACATAGTTTACTGCACAAAGGCTTTTCTTCCTTAGGAGACAAAATTGTAGCGCAACAAGTCTTTTAATATGGCAGTAAATGCTTGGCTGATTGGGCCACAAGAAAAGTCAACAGGACAGGAACTTTGATGATAAGACTCACAGCTGGATTGGACTTGTTCAGGTCTTTTGGTAACTAATATATGCCTGGTTTTGGGCCCAAATTTGGTGCACATAAGAACAAAAGATGATTTTCCCAAACCAAGAAGACAAAAAGCACATTTTAGTCATTGCTTTCCAAGTGCTCTTAGACAAACTGGATTTCCCAGTTTTGGTTGTGAATGGACACTTGAAGTCTGAGCTCACGACTGCCCCAATCCGAGGTTAAACCAGGTCAACAAGGTTACTGGCATAAACCACAATTGTGAATCTGTCTGAGTCTCAGACTGACACCAGCCCAAATCTCTGGTATCAATAGCTCCTTGTTGATCCACTTGGCGAGGTAGTTTGTCGTGTCCCTCTTCCTCCCTCTCTCTCTTTGGGCGCTCTGACTTGTGAAAGTTATTGGAGTGTAAATGTGTTTAACAGCTTCTGTCTGCTGCGCTGTGCATGGTGAGAGTGATCTGTTGTCTGCTTCCCATTTTATGGTCATCTCTGCCCTAATGGTTGAAGATTTCTACGCTATTTCAGAAACTTTACATAACTACATATAATGCCATGTTTATGAATTCTTTGCTCTCCAAAACTTGAAAACAACCTGGCAATCTTTTCATTGGAGTTTGTTTATTTGATAAATGATAGTGTCTGGAGGGAATATTTTCTTTCACAGGCCCCAAATTGAGAGGCGTTTCTTACTCACACTGAGAGGTGGGTGGGGAAGGGTGGGGATGGGTGTTCCCTCTTCACATTGAGTCCCCAGTTAAAAAACCACCTTCATCCTTGATTGAGCCGTAACAGTTGGCGTTGCAGGTCTGTCCTGCCTTTCCTTAACCACCACACTGCTTGAATTTCTCATAACTTTGTCACTCCTTTCCTCCCCTTTAGTTTTCATGTGTAGCCCCCCCCCCCCCCCACTAGCCCCGTTCCATTCCTCTGTGGTGACAGGGAAAGGCAGACGCTCCTGTTTACTCATGGCTCCAGGGGCTTGTGGCTCCCGATTAGCAAAACAGTGTGAGTCAACATCTGGTACATCCCTTGGACAAACTATCTCTCTGAGCGCACACTTAGCCTGTTGTCAAACCCCCGTTCCTTTCCGTCCGGTTCCCAAGCAGGCAGACAGGCACCCCCTGGGCGGCAGTGCGCGATCACACAGCGGCGAGACATTTCCCAAAGCCTTCCCAGTCATCCTGGCATCCCGGCAGGCTGTCACCTTCTTACCCTCCTGCGTGTTCCACAAACATACCAGGAGGCCAAAGGGCAGTGGGGGCCGGCGCTGCCCGTTTGTTGACATGCTTGATAGGGGTTAGGGGCGATGGTTCTTGTACAGGTCGCGACACTGATGCGGTCCATCATGTCTGTGCAACCTGTGGTGATTATTTGACTGCATTCCTGCAGGACGCAAGAGTTTTAGATGCGGTTTCACTGGCTGCTGGTTTTAAACAGGACTGCCTCAATGTGAATCCTGTCACAGATGGATGAAGACGGCATCGTAGAATTTCCCTGCCTTTGTTTTTGTTCCACAGTGCCAGTCAATGAAAGTATCTTGGCTCTAGACTCAACAGAACACACATGCTGAGGAGAGTGTCAGGCAAGGGAACATCTGTTGTGGTCAGCGGCTGTGGGCAAACCGTTTCATTTCAACAAGATGGCCTGTGGCAACACAATGGCTTGGTGGTTGGGAGAATGGCCGAGTTGCCAGTGCTTGTGGTCAGGGTTTACCTAAGCTGGACAGAGCTTGTTAAAAGACATGTGGTCACGTTGTACATCTAGTCACTCTTTACTTAGTGATATGAGAAACAGGAACGACATTGTCTGACGAAATCAAATTAAAATTTGGATCTTTCCTCAAGAAAATGTGGAGAGCAGAGTCACCTGTTCAAGCCAAATCATGCTTTGACTGAACACTTTATTCCAGAGCAGTTACTTTTCCATTTGTCATCCTGTGTGAACCAGGAGTGTAGGAAGTTATTTCACAAAAACAAGCATGCAGAGTGATACTGATGCAGAGTGCCAGCGATGATTTCACTGATGAGAAAGTAGATTACAATGACAGACTGAATCGTGGGTAGTGAATTCTGAAAACACATGACTTAACTTTCCGAACAAACTTTGATGTTCAGCTATCCAACTTTCAAACTGTAATGTGTTCGACTAGCCAAGCCTGTCCAGAGGAATGTGACAAAACGGTCAGCGTGGTTGTCTGAAGATGTTTGTGTAAAGTCCTTTAGGTCTCAACATTGCTGGCATCCTTGTCTGCCCCCCTTCTCTCTTGCTCTATCTCTCTCTGTCTTGCTCTCTCTGTCTTTCTTCCTCTCTTGGCTGTTGTGCCACCGTGGAGAAGGCAACAGTGACCCTATTGTGAACGGTGGGAATTGGGCAGCAAGCCAATGATGTCATCCTGCCATAGGGAAGACCAGGGGGAACGCCCTCCTGGCGTCGGGAATGCACTATTTTTTCCTGTTGTTTTCCGGAAGGCGGTGATCAATTTAATTCCATCCTCATCACTCGCTGCTCAAGGGGGAGAGAAGGAGGGAGGGAGGGAGGGAAGAGGAGGAGGAGGTGCAGGGAATAAAATGAGACTGGGGCACTCTCCTACGCGTCCAAGATGAGATGCAATGAGCAGGAAGAAAGGAGGGGAAAAGATGAAGAGCAGGAGATGGTCCAGGCTGTTAAGATCCTTTTTTATTTGAACTCTGTAAGATGTGAATGAGGGTAATCACCCTGGAATGCTGTGAGGTCACACTAACCTCTCCAATTAAAAGTTGCCGGGCATCGTTTCTGAAGAGGAGAAGTGATTCATGAAGAAAGAGGAGGAATGGCTTACCGAAACCAACTGCCCCTAACAGTGAGAGAGCCAACCCTACCAGGACACTGATTTCTAGTACAGATACACACAACAAAAGTCACATTCTGCTGAAGAACATTGCAGCATACCTGTAACTCTCGCCTGATAATATCTAAAAAAGAACCACAGTTTCTTTTACTGGCAGCATGGATCTGAGTACGGTGTGTTGGTCAAGCCCGCTGCTTGGGCTCTCAGGGAAACATCTCAACATCAACTGGAAGGCCATGAAATTTCATAAAGGTTTTTACAGCTCAAAGGAAATGGCGCCTGCTGTCTTGACTGTTAGCACTAACAGTCGATCAAAGAGTTCACTTATCTTGTTAAAGAATCAAACCCAGCTACTCTGGCACAAAAATCCTGAACCCAGAATACTGGGGGTAGTAACATTGGTGCTGCCTTCACTTTCCACTCTGTGGCATAAATAAAGATTTAATCGCCAGATATCTTGGTTTATGGCCAAACACTCCTGCATAAATGTAATCAATGTGTGATCTAAGCAGGGAAAAAGGGAAAAAAATCAACATCGGCCTTGAAAAAAGAAATATTGGTCGAACAGTACCGACCTATACTAACCTAGTCTAGTCTGCATGCTTTCTGAGAACTTACCAGCTTAACACAGAAAAGACAAGCGGTTTCAAGAATGAGGTTTCTCTACTTTGATAAACTTAGTTATCAACCCAGAGATGGGCAAGAAAACCATGCTAAAAATACCCTTTCATACTTACATAATGACAGTTTTATGCAAAATTACAAACCAGCACAACATGTTCCCTAAATCACTGAGCCCCAAACAAGATACTTTGTCCCTTTTTTGGTGCTGAAAAGTTTACAATTCTGGTCAAAACTACCAAAACAAGAATTAAGTTGTGGTAAAATATGATTCAAGTACAGTGTCAGGACATCAGTACAGCTCCAGTAATGACTGATTACATACAAACCAAATCTGAAACCAAACATTTATACTCTGAGTGTATGTGATGGTTTTCTGGCATCACTTGAGTTCATCAGTCCCTGAGTTCAAAGAGAGCCACTGCATCACATCACAGAGCCACCGAGCTGTTTAAGATATGATCACCATTAATCACAGCTTTTGATCAAGCGTCGTTTCTCCATCGTGAGCAGGACTCCATGGTAGAAACAAAGGACGCAGGGCCGTACGCAGATTAATTTCAGATTGCACATCATGGTGCAGCATTCTTTTGATAACATGGATGTGGGATACACTCAGGGCTGTAATCTTTCTTCTCCTGTCATCTGAAGAAAGGGGGAAAATATCACTTTGAAGCTGTTTACTGGGGTATTTTGCAAAAATAACTTTATGATGAATTTTAAGGGAGAGAAAAAAAATGTAGAAGGGGCTTCAGAAGTAGCGTTAACAGGAGACAGATTTTTGACATGCTTCCCAAGCCATCTGCTTTGGGTTAAAGCTCGGAGACAGAGTGGAGTATGGAGGAGAGAGAAGAGGGGAGTAGGGCTGGGGAAGATGGTGAGGGCAGCAGGGAATAGTGGGAATGCAATTTTGACAAGCAATGGTGGAGAGGTATTTATTTGTATTGTGAGCCTCTCTGTTTTGAATTGTTGCGGCTGTGTACAACAGAAATATTGACGTGGGGTATCATACTGGCTATAACTATAGAAACAAACATGCTGTGGTTTCAATCCTGAGAGTCTGGCTGAAATATTTTTGCAGTTTTGACATTTCCAAAAACCCCATGAAGGCTCTAGTTGGTTCTGAAATCTGTTAGCCAGCCAAAGATCCAACAGAGAGGTTTCTGCTGAAGACGCCACAACACAAAACTAATTAGGAGGCATGCTCCAGGCATATCTGTTCATTTACAAGGAGGGGGGGCTTTGGGATCTCAGAGTTGTACTATCTCTGCCACTCAGGACTGTTTCCAAATAGCCACAGCACCTTGCCGAACTCCTTCACTTCCCTTATCTTCTGACAGAAGCTCATTTAAAGCTGCAAGAAGAAGATATGAAATGCAAAAACAATGTCTAGTTTGTGGATCAGGCTCTGCTTGATGATGTTTTTGTCTTAGTCTCTCCTGTTTACTCCCCCCAAAAAGCTGTCTGTCTCCATCCACCCCCCCTGTGCCATTCTACCAGTCCCCAGTGGGCACAGTCAGCCAGTCTGGCCAGGCCTGCCCCTTGCTGTGCCCCTGCACTGGATAAGCTCCTGCCTGGACCTTGGGTAGAGGCCTTTGTATGGAGCCATGGGGTGTGTGAGTGTGTGTGTTTGTGATTGTTAGTGTGTATAGCATTCAGAGCACATGGGGAGAAGGGGGTCCTATCTGTGCCTAAGGGCTGTCCCCCAACACACCCTCACCGTGCGCCCTATTGAGACCTAAGGGAGCGTGAACAATCACTGCAAAACCAAAGAGCTAAGTCCCCTTGTTATACAAGCCCAATTTTCAGCGCTGGCCCCACCTCTCTGCTCCGCAGTGCATCTCCCACCCCCACCCCAGCACCTCAGCCTCACTCGTCGGAGGTTGACGAGCTTCGTTAAAGCGAGCCGGGGTTCTTTTATGGCACTATTTAATTAGCCATTCCACAGCAAACTGTTACCCACCACTACTGCTACCCCCCTCCAACCTCTCCTTCTGTTTGCTCAAACCACCACCATCTCCATCATCACCACCACTCTTCCTCTCTCTTCTCCTTCTTGTCTTTATCTCCAGTAATTAGCCAGGGGATGGGGGTGAACTCATAGCTGGGTTCCTCAACAGTATTAGTGGCTGAGACTAGGGCTAAGCGGAGGGGAAATGTCTCTCCCTGCATGTGGTTCTCTCTCCTGGTTCACCACCCTAAAGACCTGCGGTGGAAGACAAAAGAAGAGGCAGTTCTACAGTAACCAGCTCAGCCTTACTGTCCCCGCTGCCCACTGAGCTCTGTCTACACTGGCACCCTAATCATTAACCAGTTTATGACTTAGTGTGTCCACATGGAGGGGTAAGCTGGAATTAACACTGGATGCACAACAAAGCTGGCAGCTCTGCTGATGGAGTGAAATGTAAGTTCTTGTGATAAAAGTCAAAAGGGGAGAACATTTTTATATTTTATTCCCATTTCAGGATTATGACTTCACATTTGGAGTGTTGGCTCAAGCATTACTTTTCCCATCATTGATCACAAAGCCAGTGAGCAATTTCACTTGAGCTGCTCTATTACTATGAGCGCACATTCCTTCTCCATGCACTCAAACATGAGCAGTCAAACAGTGAGGGAGAGAGTCTGGGGAGCCCCTGGCTGCAGGTCCACACCATGCTGGATCGACGCCCTCTAGTGACCACTACAAAAGAGGAGCACAATGGCAAGGAGAGGTAGCCAATAACCCTGGTGAACAGATCATAACTGAGCAGGGTGGATACTTAGAACTGCAGCAGGGGTAAAACTCGTGGTAAAAACATTTAGAGAATTATAAAAATGGTTAAGAATGTTCAGTTTTTTGATTTAAGAAATTTCTTCCTCAAAAATGATCTCAACTTGAAGAACTTTTGTTCCTCATGAATCCAACCTTGATTTCATCACCAGTTTAAGATGGCATGATTGTGAATCATTGCTACAGACTCTGATGCATTTGACAAACATTAAATCCAAGTTGCCTAAATCATTTAAGAGATATTTTATAGATCAAACTTGGTAAAAAAAAAAAAAAAAAAAAGTCCAGTCTGGCTTTAATGACTGCTTAGCATGGGAAAGGTAACGCTTAGTTATCCGTAGCCATTTATAGCCCGTAATTACTACGCCTATTTTGTGACCCCAAAGTTCAACGGACCAATTCCTGTGTAGACCCAAAATGCTGATGAACAAAGGTGGAATGTGATGCCTCCTTTCCGTGGACAAGCTATTAAATGTTTCCCATCAATTTCATGGGAAAGTTCAAGCCGAGGAAACTCTGAAACGCTTGAGCTGAATATTGACAGCGCATTGAAGCTATTAGTGCCTCACAGACTCTCGGCTGAAGAAAAATGCAGGAAGAAATAGTTCCTTCAAAGCTTAAAATGTGTGAGGGAGTCTGTGTTATTCGTATACTGCTCATGTTGTGGAATATCAGGCCATAAAGAGGAATAAAAGTAGCGCTTTAGGACCCAGTTGATCTTTGTGATTGAGGCTGATATTTTCCACGTTGTGAGGGGAGGGGGTGGCCCGGAGGGGGGGCTGTCAATCATAGTGAAAGTGGCCGGGGTGGGCAGGCCCCTCTGACACTTTGTACCGTCGGAGGGGGATATTTAACTTGGGACTGAGCAGCACTCGCTACAGACACACTCACACACAGTGTGCCTAAGCAAAGAAACGCTCCAGCGCCAAGTCTCTCAGACTCCTGAAGTAGGAGCGACTCAGTAGGAGCTTCTGTATCAAAAGAGGAGAGGCGCTCCCTCAGGAATTGACCGCTTGCATCGGCCGGGCAGAAAGGCTCCACATTCTGGACACTTTGGTTATGCAGCGACGAAGGGATTCAGAGCTTTTCTGACAGGATTCAGCGATGCCAAAGTCGAAGGAACTCTGAACTAACAGCGTTCACTGACTTTCTGCAGTTTGCATTTGATATGCACTGACACTGCGCGCTTTTTCCAGCGTTGTTTTTATTTCATGCACAGCCAAGAGTTTTGTGGGAATGTTACAGTCTGAGACTTTCTTCTAAAGACCTGCTGTGCGATTTGGAACATCTTCTGGAAAAGATAAATGGCTGTTATTTCATAAGTTGTGATTGCATCCCAGTGCGGGGCATTTTTACCCAAGTTTTCGGACTTTTTCATCGAGTCACATAAACCAGCGGCTGGAATACCACGAGGGGACTGGCTGCAGAGACTATTCCCTCAGTCCGTGGATTGTGCACCCCTGGGACCTTGTCAAACCCGAGAGCGTCAGGCGACGTTGAGAGAAGCCGCGTTTATAAAAGCCGTGCGTAAAAATAACATTGGCCAAGGCAGCCCTCATTGCCGGGCGCGTGACATTTCAAACTTGGTGAAGTGCTCTTTTGTACGCCCTTCTCTCTCTCTCTCCGTGGACGCTTCGGATCTATTTTGTCTCTTTAGAAAACACTTCATTCCATGCAGCTCTCGCCTCGGCCGCTGTCATCCAGCGCAGACAGTCCGCCGTGGCATCGAGTCCCCGGGGTAACCATGACAACCAAAAGAAACCCAAAGTGAATCCAAGGGAGCGGGGTGAGGCTGGAGAGAGCGTGAATAGAGTTTTCCCCATTTAGTTTTGTGCTTTTTTGTTTAGACTTAACACTTTTTCGTAAAGCAGAGACTCTGCTACGCGCTGCAGGGTTGCAAAGTTAAAGGAGCCCTAAAAAGCAAAGCGGTGCGCTCCATGTCATTCAAACCCGGCGTGGTCTATTAAAAGTCTCGCCTTGCTGGTGACTGAACTTCTACTATTTATGAAGCCCCGGGCAAGTGATTGCAGAGAAAACAGGAACCGGGAAAAGAACTGAACAGAATTTACGCGAGAAGAGCCAGTGCGTAAAAACAGGAGGAATAATGGGCCTCTCACAAACGCTTCTCTTCTACCTGCTGCTGTGCGTCCACCTTGGAGTTTCCCAGCATTACCTTCGCCTCCGTCCTTCGCCCAGTGATGTCCTCCCCGTGCCCGACCTCAAGGAGGACCCCGACCCGGAGTATGACCCCCGGGAGCAGGACTTGTCCGAGAGGACTCTAAGGAAAAAGCTCGGCAGCAACTTTGACCAGAACTTCATGTCTATCAGTCTGCCCATGCTGGTGAACCTCTCCGCGCCGGATCCGGGGAAGCTGCAGGGGCCCATGCCCAACGAGATTAAAAAGCTGGACCTGACAGAGACCCCTTATGGGAAGCGGGTCAAAGTGGGCAAGAAGGCCCGCAGGAAATTTCTACAGTGGCTGTGGACCTATACGCACTGCCCTGTGGTGTACACCTGGAAGGATTTGGGTGTGAGGTTCTGGCCGCGTTACATCAAGGAGGGGAACTGTTTCTCAGAGCGCTCATGCTCCTTCCCCGAGGGGATGTCATGCAAGCCCGTCAAGTCAATCAACAAGACTTTCCTGCGGTGGTATTGTCAAGGGTTTCTAAAACAGAAGTTCTGTACGTGGATACAGGTGCAATACCCAATCATCTCAGAGTGCAAGTGCTCGTGCTGATTTTCTCTAAGGAAGGAGTGTTGGTGGTCGCGGGGGAGTGGACTGGAAATACGGTTTCTATTGCACTGTTAACTCTCTACAGAGGTGGGCACCATAGCAAATCTATTTTTTTATATAGCATTTTAAGTGAAATACCAACATTGTACATATTTAAGAAAATGCAGCTATTTTTTCTAATTGAACCAGGACCATATTTTATTCTCAACCCTGAAACGTGTTTTGGGGGAACACAAGCACTTCAGAGGGAAGAGCTTTTTTGATATTTTTATGAGACATTGAAGATGGAATGCATATGCTACACTTCTCCAAGAGGTGACCTTTTTTTCAACTGAACATTGATGCTGACTGTTATTTCACTGCAATGCTGCCTAGAGTTTTTGTATAATATTAATATCAATAATAATTAAATTGTAAAAAAGAAAGTTGAGGTTAAAGATATATATAAAGGCGTGAACTCAGCTTTTTTGGAATACATAGTATTGTAGAAATAAACAAATCTGTATGTTTTATTTATTATTTTAACGATTGTGAGTATAGAGCATAAGGAAAGAGAATAGCAGAGTATACCAGAAAAAATATGGGAGATGTCTACTTGAATATTTCTAAAAACTGAAAAAAAATCAATAAAATAAATAAAAAAGTAAAACATATCAGTGTACATGTTATGTTTACACGTTTTAGCAATAAAGACTGTTTTCAACGTGTTTTAGTGTCAAGAAATGTTGCTTACAACCAGAGACTGTATCCAGGGGGCGTGTACACTGTAAAAAAATATCATGTGCACAGGGTGCCTCATTCAGACTACAAGAAGGAAAAGTTCTCTGGTGATGCATTCTGTCTGAGCTTATATGTAAAATAAGTTTAATTTTGAGGAGTTTTTGTGCTTGAGTGCAGTGTTGCATCTGTACAAAGAGGAATTCTCTCAAATTGAAAACGAGTCCTAACCAGCTAAACTTTGTGAAAATCTTTGGGACTGCCATTTCTTATAGTGTACTCGTCCAGGCTACGGAGAGGAGTGGAGTAACAAACTGCACAGTAAGTCCAGACTTGAGTGATTCTATGTGGACTGCCTGACGCTCCACGCCGTCACAGTGATTTGAGAAAGGGCTGAGTTACTACTCTGCGTAATGCACAACACATACCTCCAGCGCCTCCAAAGAACTGACGTTCATTTGTCTCCGAGAGAGAGAGAGAGAGAGAGAGAGAGAGAGAGAGACAGAGAGAGAGAGAGAGAGAGAGAAGTGGCGAGGTACGCACATTTATCTGCCGTGTCTATGCACAGGCTTGTCTCGGGGGCTCTGAGGTGTTAACATAATGCGTAAAATATGATTCAAACATTTCAAACAGTGTCACATGATGAAATGGGGAGCGTTTACGCGCGAGCCAGGGGCGTCTGGGGTCTGTCCTTTTTACTCTGGAAGCTCCACACAAGTTCCACTGAGGTATTTGTATAGAGGTGGACTGGAGCAGACCGGCGCCTATTCAAGTCTGACCGCCCTGGAGAGAGAGAGCGAGTGAGAGAGAGAGAGAGAGAGAGAGAGAGAGAGAGAGAGAGAGAGAGAGAGAGAGAGCACAAAGCCCATAAAACAATGGTCAACTGTTTTTCACGTTAGCAGACTATTAATTGGAGAGCTGCTGTCTGCGCGTTTAAGAGATATGGCCAATTAAAGGCGCAGGGAAATTAACTCCTAAGAAATCAAAGCTCATTTTCTGTAAGCTGGGCTTTTATAGTGTTTATATTATTCTTTAAACACAATCAACGACTTGAACAGAACTATGACTGCATGTCTGAAAGTGGCTTGTGTAGTATTTCCACTGAGTGCATCTTGTGTGCGTTAGAGTGATTTGTGTTTCTGCGGGCAGAGTTGGATTTGACACTTGCCGCCCGGTTATTGTGACAGAACCACTGAGGGGATTTGGTAAGCAGAGGAGAAGAACGGCAGCCTGCCAGCGGAGGAGGAGGAGGAGGAAGAGGAGGAGGAGGAGGGGGGCTGCTTTCCTTACTGTCAGCTTCTTTCTTGATGATGTCTCGGGGTTTTTAGAAACTGCGTCTCTGACTCGACGGCGCCACTCAGCCGCCCCCTCTCGACTGCGCAGAATGAGGCACTTTGGGAAACAGTAACCCTTTCAGGCTCTGCCCGGAGAGTATTTTAGAAGCGTGTGAAAGGCAATACGCCGCCCTGGCTCCAGCCAGTTAGGTGCGCACCTTTTAGAAACAGACCCTGCCAGCCAGTCAGATCAAGGGTGCACAAAGTGGGGTCGTGGGACCTACAGGTGGTCTTTGAGGATATTATTAGGGGTCATCAAGAAAATAATGCACGGTTTGAAATCATAAAAGCACAATTTGCACATTCTATATGATTTACAATCTCCTCGGTCTGCTTATCTTCTCACTGATTCTTCCTTATGTGAAATAAACATCCACAATAATGAATCTACAAAACCTGATCTGTATATGATATTTGTTATCTCATCAAAACTAAATCTTGATTTAAAAAAAAACATCTAATCTTTTTTAGCTTTCACTCCACATCCAGCCCCCTGCAGCTTCAAACCCATTGACTGTCCTGAAAAAAGAAACCTTTGAATACAAAGATAACATAGTAGCATCTGGCACCACTGTGGGTTAAAAACAGACCTTGCAATGGTTTTTCTTCCAAATCTTCAAATGAACAACTGTCAGACAGTCTTATCCTCACTTGGACATGTTGACTTCATCACAGCTTTACACATTCATAAAATCAAGAAGAACATGTCAACAAATTTCAAGGAGAAAATTCATTAGAATTCACAATCCTAACAGCTACAGCTGTGCTTTTGACTGACATGTCACATTGAAAAAAGGGAGAAAATGTCTCCACATTAACACCGCCAAGCACCACATGTGAAGGGTTTGACACACCAGAGCAGGGTGCATTCACACTGTCCATAAAAATGTCAAGACGTGCTGGCCTTTGGCCTGTCAGATGCTCGGCGTCATAAAATTATTGCTCACGTCTCTTTTTAAGCTTCACTTGGATTCACATACGTCATTAAGCACAAATTTGTTGACTGGAAGAGCACTCAAGAGTCTGGAGACAATTATGATGGATGGGGATGTAGGGGAGGGGTCCCTGTGGTGAGGATGATGAGGGTCTGTCTGCTGCTGAGAGTGAATTATTGTGCTGGATTGTGGTCCGGTTTTGAATGATCAGGGTCTGAAAACATGGGAAACACCCATACCTGCATAAATAAGTGTGCCTGTGAGCTGCAAACCAGGGCAACACAAACACACGCACACATCTTTTCGTGTGTGCAGCAGGCTGACACACATACGTACAGACAGAGACGGAGACAAGGGTCTGTGGCTGTAAGTAAGGCCCAAACCCCGTGGTTGTAAAAGCCAGTGAGTCAGCAGTGCTGAGGTTATTGATGATGACAGGGTATTAGATGGAGCACTGAGGGGAGGGAGGGCGCGCGCACACACACACAAACACACACACACACACAATTACAAATGGAGTCACCACAGATGATACCCGGCATTCCGTCAGACCACCAACCCTGGCCTGTGGTGTCTGAAGGTGTGTGTGAGTGTGCATGTGTGTGTGCGGAGCTGGAGATGTGTGTACGAGAGCATGGAAGGGTGTCTTTACAAGTCTATTACACTCTTGCTGGTGGTCTGAAGATGATTGGTCACTTTCTAAACCCCCACAAAGTCCTGATTGGTGTATTCTCCTCATGTGTCTTCCTCAAGTATCTCACATGTTCCTCTTGCGATAGCCAAATTGACCCTCATCCAGCCACCAATCCTGATGTCATCCATCCATCTCTGCAAGAGCCCACAATCCTGACCTGGAGTCAGCAGCGGCGGGCCCAGAATTCATAGCATGCCATTACATCAACACGGTGGCCATCTTTGCCGACAAACAACAGGTGACTGTAGTCGGATAACAGGTGATTGTAATCAAACCCCAGCCATCACCAACATGTGGCGCTTATGACAATTAAGCAGACTGGTAATGTGGGGGAGATGCATGCAATGCCACAAAGAGGCATGAGTGCAGTCATCCATCACAGGGTGGCATTACACTTCAAACTCAGTGTTTCAACTGTGATGGCTACTTCTGGTATATTAGGCAGTTTAAAAAGAACAACAAATTAGTCATTTGTTTATTTTTGCCAGGTCAATAGCACTAAAATAGCTCAGAAAGAAGCCACTGTGTGATGTACCAGTTGCACCCAAAACAGATGAACAGGTGATTTAACGGGGATGTAATAAACCATGAAAATATATTTACTTTGCAGATACAGGTAGAGGGGGAGATATTTTGCTTTACTTTTGAGATGAGCACAGTTGCCTCTCCTGTTATTCACCCCTAACCTGGCTACAACAGAATGTTCCCAGTTGGTCATCATTCCCAGACTACGGGAGACCGGGGTTGATAGTCACACTCATCATATCTCACCACCAGAGGGTGCTATCTTTCATTGTGCATTGTTGTATGGAAATTTATGAAACTGGGATCAGAGCTCACCTACATGGTCTTCTCTGGAGCGACAGGGAAGTCACAGTAGCCATTCAAACCCTGCTGTACTCAAGCATCGGCATAGATGATGATTGAGCAAGATTATTCATGTAAAAGTTGACGTTTTGTTGTTTTAGGAAAATCCTACAGACCCAACCTTCCAAGGAACACTGTGACAACCATCCCCATGATGAGGGTGGTTGTAACAATGTCACTGAGTGTCTTTGATAGTTAGTTACTTCTTTTTACAATGAGTTCAGAAATGAAGGGGATACACATTACAAGCCAACACCTCAGGCTTCGGTTTAGTGTAGGTCTGACAAATGAAAGATGTTTTCAATGATGAGCATTTCACAGTAAAAAGTGACAACCAACCCCATTCTCCCCTATTTATGGGTGTCAGCAGATAGTGAACGAGATTCAGATACACAGCTTTTTAATATGACAAGTCTGTTGTTTTTGTATGTATTGAAAACTGTAATCTGTTAATTCAAAAACCCAAAGGCAGCTAAACAATGTTTTCTGTGTGCATTTATCTTCAAACACACCCCAGTCTGCAGCCTGCAGCAGGAGTCTGCTTGGCCTATATGCTCTTACTGCTTCCCTTTTAATCAGACACATAGTGTCAGAGTCACATTTCTGTAGTCATGCTTGCTGATTACTCAGTTTAACTCTTGTTAGATGTAACAGATATTGTAAGCCCAAAGTAAGGCCTAAAAATAGAGCTGTGGGTGGTGTTGCACTCACAGGGCTGGGAATAGTGCATATTCTAAGCCCTGTTTCCATGGTTACTCATGCTTTCTCCCATTGCAGGCACGAGTCTCAAATTCAGAAAAAAATATCCCTATGCATCAACGGGTGCTGTTCTGTTTTTATCCCCTCTAAAAACAGGATAATTTTACATTTACCTTTTTTTAAGTAAAGGTGTGTTAAAGTCAGTGGACCGTGTTCAGTACATGCAGCTGTCACAGACTGAGGACTGTGAGAGCGTGATGCTAAAAATGTATGGACACAAATATAAACACCAAGAAACACCACTGACTTTACCATCTTCACCTCATCAAACTAAAATCAGAAATGCGGCTTGTCTGTCAAACTGGACACAGAATCAGGACTGTTTTGAACGACAGCTCTTGCAAAGTGAGCAGCATATACACACCCTCACTCACTTACTCTCACACACACACACACACACACACACACACACACACACACACACACACACACACACACACAGCTTCAGGACAAAGGGAGACAGCACCCATCAGCAGCTCACACAAACATGAGGTGTTCCCAGAGTGAGTCTGATTCCTAATTGGCTTGACACAGAAAGGTAAACTACCTTTAAGATGTTTACTTCACTTCTTAATTATGATTGTACATACATACATACATACACACTGAAACACTCAAGTTCTCTCCAAATGAAAATATATATTTTCCATATCCATCTCCTCTCAGCTCACTGATTGCTGCTGTACACAGACATTCACACTTGCACACACCTCCCCCTCGTAGCCTGTCCGGCGGCTGTCTCCCAGTACCCCTCTGTGCGCAGAGATGGCATGCTGAGAATGTTTACTTTCGCCACAGTGTGTATTTACAGAGCCTAATAGTTTTTTAGGCCGCAATGGCGCCTTGCTTCGTAACATGTGTACAACCCACCTACTCCCTATACTCCCACACAAACACATACACACACACACACACGCACACAGATACATACATTGCACCCATCTCACAGCAAGTCAAACCTCTGGTATTCAGGGTTTGACTGCAGCTTGGATGCAACCAGGTGACAACTTAAGATTGTGACATGAACTGAGTGAATGCATCAGATAAAGCTAGAATAAGAACAGTGTGTGGGTGTGTGAGAGGGAGTGTGTGTGTGTGTGTGTGTGTGTGTGTGTGTGTGTGTGTGTGTGTGTGTGTGCTGTAAGGGCTTTGAATGAATGCACGAAGCTCAGGCGATGAATGGACACATGATGTCCTGAATGGTTATGCGTGACATGTGGCAACCAGAGAGATTTGTGAATGTGTGTACACAAACAGAATGTGTGAGCCTGTTTGTGTAAGAGAGAGGGGGGTAGTGGTTGGTGGGGGGGTTCCTTGGATGGGAAAGACGATGCAGATGATGCAGCCAAAGTGGGACCTCAGAAAAGGATGGGGGGCCAATTAAATCACTGTCTGTGTATAAGGAGCACTGTGGTGATGAACTGTAGGGTCAGAGTTCAAGGTTAATATTACCTGTAACTTGCAGAGTTCCTTTACCTTCTGTTTTCTTTTTCTGTGATATAATTTGATTTAATTTTGGAGGTGACATTTAAAGGAAGAAAGGGGTGCCTTTGACCTTAGGGTTTGAGCCCTCACCCCTCATGAAGAGGGTACAGCCTTCTTTGTAGAAAGAGAAGAATTGGGACAGAAGTAATCAATTGTCTGATCAATTTTCACCTCCTTTTAGAATCTCATTTCTACTTGAAAGGTTTTGGGAAACCTGGGGAGCAATTGTGACCTAATAATTTTAATTTTTAAGTCAGATATTGCAGTGGCAGCATATGATAATCCATGCTTTGATTCCTTGTGGCCCCAAGTACTGATGTCATCATATAGAGCACAGAGATGAGGAAATGTGCTTCAATTAAATATAAAGACGACTTCAAGCAGTCAGCTGCAACACAGAATGAAAGTTGAGTTTAACATCAGCCACCAGCCAATCATAGCTTGTTATTTTGGGGTGGCATCAAGGGTAGGGTGGCTTGGGATCTAGATCTTATGTTGGAATTTTCAAACCTGACACCAGAAGTGGAGTTGAAACTTTTTGTTTCAAATTAGTCGAACTTACAAGACTTCTGCAGATTTTTTTTGCTATTTGCACAAGCTCACAGCTGAATGCAAAATGTTAACCTCCAACCACAATCTGCATGCATTGTCGCATAGAAGCCAACCTAGTGCACCAAACAACCAATAGATAAAGATACAATAGTACCAAAAGGATTTTATTGGTGCATGTTTTTGCACACATTGGTGTAATGGAGGTTAAGAGGGCAGTGCACTCGATCCCACTGAAAGGACAGAGTGGGTTTTCAGAGTGGAGTCTGAAACACTCCAGCCTTTGTTTTATTTTCTTTCTCCCATAAGACAAAGAGCCAAACAGGTGAAAATAACTGGCTGTATTTTCCCCACCGGACCTCTGTGCACGACTTGAGCTGCTGAACCTGATGTCCTGACGCCTGCCTGTCTGTCGTATTCAGCCGAGGTGGTCTATTCAGAGTGAGGGACCAGGGGACACACAGCCCAGGGGGTGTGTGGACATGTGTGTGTGTGTAAGGGAAAGGGAGGAGGCACTGTGAGCAACAGAGAATGCTTGGTGATGGGTTACCAAAAACAGAGCACCAGGGGACAATAGGACCCAGGACATTCCTGACATAACCCCAACACACCGGGGAGGAAGTGGACGGGGTGGGGGGGGATTTATTGGTGTCAACGGCCCCTCGCCCCAAGAGGAGGAACGGGTGCCTCTTTTGTCCCCTCTGGCGTTGGAGATGGACTGAATCGAGACGCCTTGCACAGAGAGGACGCCTCTAAACACATACACACATAATCACTCCTTTGAAAGAAGAACCACCAATTAGAGAATGGACATATACGGCTGTAGAAGGGCAGGTTCCTCTGTTTGTGCGTATATGTGAGACTGTGTGTGTAATGTGTTGTTGCATACCACCCTGGATGCACTTGTCAATAGGATCTAAAAGTAAAGAGAGAGCCAAATGGGATACTTTTGAGCTCAGATTGCTCACAGGCTGACCCCATGGGAACACAGCTATGAGCTTGTTTGAATCAGAGAACATTTCATCTCATTTGGGAAAAGTTTGGGTTTCACAGAACAAGACCACAATGGATAAGACAATGCTATTTTTAAGTTATTATTTGGACAATTGTCAAGTTAATTTATGGTTCTGCCTTCTATATCTCAAACACAGGGGAAAATCTCTTCTTAAACATAACAAACCTGAACATTTTCCCACAAAGACATGAAACAAACCACCCAAAATACCCTCTTCAAACTGCACAACTTGTGAGAAAAAACATCCTTTAAGTAAAAGGAGGGTAGGTTTAGAGTTGCATTGTAATTACTGACCCGCCCCGAGCCGTCTTAAAGCTTATACTAACCATATTGGAGGTAAATACCTCTTTTGTGGACGGAAATGACTACGGAAAGCTGACCACTGGGCCCTGACAAAGAATACTCTTTCTCCAAAGACACTTGAGACTTCACCCCAACAGAAAACAAACACACAGCATTTTAACATGGGTATATGTGAGGGTATTGATTCAGAAAATATCAATAAAACAGCTTACCATGTATTTTAAAAAACCTAATTATTAATCTGGTGCTTTTAATTTAAAAACTTAAACTGCTTTTGAAATGTTCCCCCGAAATGAAACCTGTAACAGGTGGAAGATCATATCAAACTACAACAATGCTGCCATCTAGTGATCAGAATATTATCTCTAACAGTATAATCAGTATCCTTAAATAAGTGTGACACCAAATTTTAGATATCTATGATTATATTTAGAAACAAAACATGAAGCCTTAGTTTCATGGTTGTAATGAAACTACATGACTGGTTTGTAAGGGATGGAGAGTTAACATTAACTTACTTTTCTCTTACTCATGTTAAATAAGTTTCTATACTTAGTTAAAGCGTTTTATTCAGGTTTGTTAGAGTGGTGCAGGTTGTAAAGTTGTCAGGACAATTATCAAAGCACCTTAAATAAAGCAGCAGAGCCCGCAGCCACGCTAGCTGTCAAGGTCATGCAGCAATACTCCGTGCAAACCTGCCAGAGAGAACACTGTGGACATGCTTGTGTGTCGTTTGCATTGGTTGCAAGCTGAGTTTAGATGTGAGCATGCTAACATTAGCTAAAAAAAAGCTTGATTCAAGTAGTTTTACGTCTACATCATGTAAAAAGTTGGTGTGACAAATATACTCACAGAAATTAGTCCTGGTAAATTTTACACACATGAACAAAAGTCAACTAGGGGGATTACAAGTTTCCAGATCAAATCTATTTGTACTTGAAATACTTCTCTGGATAAGAACTCTGGCCTGCCGGTAGAGTATAAAAATTGAGGCTTCATGATACTTAAATTTTGTTGATATATTTCAGTCTAGACCGATGTACAGAAAGTGAGACTGACTCCTTCTGTTGACGGAGCTTTTCCAGTGTTATGTATAAAAACAGATCAATTACAAGTCAAAGAACAGGAGCACCACAGCTCAGGTGGCCTTTGGATTAATTGTGAAAACACAGGGCTAAGAACGCTATTTTTATCACATGAGGATCTCAGTTTCTTTGTGCTATTCTTCCATTGCTGCAGCTGAATCAACCAAATGATCCCCCTCCAATCAAAACTGGTAGTGATTACCATTTTTGAAGCTGATGAATTCAGGCAAGGAAGGAAATACTGAAACATTTAGAGTTTCCTTCTAATTGATTGCAGATTTATTTAGCTATTATTTACTATCAGGATGCTTGAAGTGAACCTCCACCATCATCCACTTCCAGCTCACTGGATTAAATCTAATCGTGGAGCAGCTCTGTAGCCCTGGGTGGCATTGTTTTGGCCGTACAATTTATTAGCTAATCGACAAGACAGTGCCAGATACCGCCGCTCATGAATATCAAGGCGGAATGGGAACCAGAACGTGAGCTTTCATTAGAGCGTTTCGGCTCTTTTGCTCTTTCTACATCTTCAGAACACACATCGAGTTCAAATGGGAACTCCCAAGCGCTTCCAGCTGGCAACACTTTGGGATAATGATGCTGGATTCCTCACAAATGAAGGGTCTAAATACCACCAGAGAGGTACCTGAACCCCCCCTCTTCAATGCACAGACATGCATGCATGTATGTTGAAACACACACATGCTTCCAAGCAATCTTTCCTCCCTGCGTGGGTTAATCACACTTGAACCAGGCAGCAAGCGGGAAAGCCAATTTCCCAGCGTCATCCTGGACGGCCACTGCTGTCAGATGCAGCTCAAAAATAATCCCACACACACGTACACACTGAGGCGGCGGACATCCTTCGAGTTTTCAGGATTGCAGATTGGGTTACTGCAGAGTCCTCACTGTGGCCTCGAGGTATTCTCATTCGAAAACGGGCTGTGGTTGAGTCATCAGTGTTCGCGAGGAGAGACCACCTTCAGTGGTGTAATGTCAAAATGATGGATGGGATAATCATACTGGCAGAAGAGCTATTGATAGCTCTTTTTCCTTAATGTTGACATGTTGATACCACACACCCCAAGCACTGGACACACACACACACACACACACACACACACACACTGCAAAAAGGACATGCCGACATTAAAGCCATTAATATCCCTTCCGTTTCCACTCAGGCCCAGAGGTCTTTGAAGTGGAGTGGCAGCTGAGGCCTGAGCGAGTGAGTGTGTGAGAGGATGTATACAATAACGCCAGCATACCGTCCCTGCTCAAGATGAGTCGGCAGAGGGAAAGTAAACAGCAGGGCACCCCAAGAGGCTGTCGTTTGGAACAGGCGGGTGTGCTAAGAGGGGCTCAAGCTGTTTATTTTTACATGAGACCTTGATGTCGTTTGAAGTGCCCTCTGTGCTCTCTCTCTCTCTCTTTCACTTGACCTCGTTCTTTTTCCTCCTCAAACACCAATAGAACTTTTCCTCCACTCACCATTCCTTCATCCATCCATCCTCCATGGGGCTCACACCAACGACTCACTAATTAGCAGTTGGTTGGATTCCATCATGTTTGGCCAGTTTTTCTCACAGCTGACTACAGAAGCAGATGCTGTTTGTGGTGATATGGCGCTCAGAGCTCACAGTACTTCCTCCATCCTTTCCTACACGGCCAACCTTCTCAAACACCACTCCAGACCTTGGGGGACAGAGCTTTCACCATTGCAGTCCCAACTCTCTAGACCTATATTTGAGAGCTAAAGGCAGTCAGTGCTCACTCCGTATGACATGGTTGAAGTTGCCCCACTCACCACTGTGAGCTCTTTGCTAAATGTGGCTGGCCTTCTTTGACTGATTCTGATATACAAGGCTCTTTTTGGCTTGGTCCTTCGTACCTATGTATGCTTCTTTAAAGAACTGAATGCCTTTATGCCCTGTGCTCTGGAGACATTTATTCAAATGCGTGTTCCTCATGTCAGAACTGAAATGGGGAAAAAAAGCATTCAGCTTTGCTGCCCCCTCTGCATGGAAAGCTCTCCAGATCTGAACCTGTCTGAACTCATTACTCCATGCTTAATGACAGACGTCAGGCACACAGGCAATGGACCAGTGTCTGTATTTATAAACTTGTTAAATTGAGTCACTTGAGTCACTACTTGCAATCCTCTTTTTGACATGATATAGGCTGCTGACCCCCAGGCCATGGATTAATTTCTGGTTAATAAAGGTTAAAAAAGGTCAACATTTAGAAATACAGCCTTGATGTACATATTGTCATTATGTAAGCTAAAATGTACAGTTGAAAAAAAAATTATCAGACCAACTAATAATAAATGAATGGAAGAAAGAAATTTACTGCGGTTTACTTGCAACAGTTGAAACAATTTCAATTGGAAACAAAAAGAGTGTAGGTTGAAGCTGAAGCTTATAATCATACCAAAGACATCACAAAAGTAAGTGCAGAAAGAGCAGACATGTTGAGAATCATTGGCAATAAGCGCAGCACAACACAATCACATTAATTCACATTTTCCAAAATCTATTGAGTCTCATGGTCTTTAATGGCCTCACCAATGCACTGCATGTTTTTACATCTTCAGGAAAATAATTCAACAAATTCACCCCTCTAACTGACAGACAGAGAGATTTTACATTAGTATGTATCTTTGATGCTTGAAAAATGAATGTTCCTTTAGCTTCTAGTGACTGCCTCTCATTCACAACTTCTGGATACTTTGTGGCAATGGTCTAGTTTTGCTATATCTACATTACTTTTATTGTGTTTTATTCAATAACGTCTGTAAATTTAAGTAAATTTGGCTGTAAAAATAGAGAATTAGTTGGTTTATGATAGGTTTGTTTACTCATAATTCATGTGGCTTTACGTAGCAGAAAAATAGAGTGGCTGAATAACTGATGTGACACTTCCTCCCAACAACACACCTTGTTGTGTGGTGGAGAACCTTATAAGCATCATGAGTAACCTAAAAGTACCTCCTCTGCACAGCTGCTGTAGTAATTCCTAACAGCAGCATAGCGCCACATGCTGAGCCACTAATGTGAAGCAGTGAATTAAAGCAGGTTTCAATAAAACAGGTGGATTTTTCATGTCAAATAAATTACCCTATCAGTTTCATGTAGAGATCCTGTCCTTCTTCGTTTCAGGAAGTTCTCTTTTGAAGTCAACGGGAGGGCTACAGTAAAATGTGGCCCTCTAAGGATTATGATCAACATCTGTTTTCTTAACTAGAATGGAGGTATGAGTTAAATGAATACTTCTTTGTAATGCACATTCACAGAAACCTCAAAGTGTTTACCTGTCAAACCAGTGGGATGCACAGGCTTTTGAGGGGAAGGGGCAAAAAGGAAAAGAGACACTAATAGTACATTTTTGCCACCCTACGATAGCTTATCATGCTTTAACCAGCCAAAAGACAACAAAGTATTTTTTGCCATCCAGGAGGGTACTTGAGCATGTATTTTGGCCCCCTAGAGGGCAAGAGCATTTTGGCTCCCAAAAGGGGAGGGGATTGTTTGGCCCCTGTGCACACAAATGTGTCATTGTACGTTTTCATTTGTTTTTCTCCAGTAACAATTGATTTCCTCTTTATTTTTGTTGATTTACCACCAAATATAAAGCCTTGAAATCTGGACCACGGTGAAGGTGGATTATGGCACGACGTGCTCATCGTCTCTATCCATTAATCTCCATATGCACGGTTAAATAGTTCCCTGAAACATAGAGCTGTGAGTGGTTACACAGAGACACCACTGAAGTGATATTAACCGCATGTCAGTGCCTCACATGATCTATGGTTAGTTTGCCTGATCAGGAAAAATGCATGACGTAAACACAAGCTGAGCAGTCAACCCACACACAGAGAAAACAGTCGCTCACTTCCTGGTTTAGGCCTCGAAACTGTAGTTATAGCAATTTAAAGATTGGTCATATGACCTTACAATTTTTGCTGAGTTTTTGTGCTGCTTGAATTACAATTCATTCAGCATATTCACCAAACAGAACCAAATACAGTCAAATGGTTTATATACAGCAACAACTTAAATCTAAGCAAGTGTTTGTTCTTATTTGTTTTTTTGTAAAACTTGTCTTATTTTACGTGATACGAGTAACATTCATCTCACAAGGCCCAAAAATATTTAATATCAAAGACAAAATGAGGTCAGAATTGCTTGGAATAAATAAAACAAACTGCCAATGGTACAAGAAAAGTTTGCTCCTCAAGTTTCTTGAAATAAGATTAATGTCTTAATACAAGAATATATATATATTCATATATATAAATTATATATATTCAAATGGCTTAAAATAAGACTAATTTCTGAAAATGCCAGGTTAAAGTTTCTCATAATAAGTTTCAAAGACACATTTGATGAAAAAATTTATACAAAAACTTGATAAGGTTTCTTTTTCTTTTTTTTTTTTTTTTGCAGTGCACCAGGATGTGGTTGGCCTGTGTGTGAATTTAATCCACTAATTATGTCAGAAAACAGTTTTGCAGTGGGTCTTGTATCACCATATTTCAGGAACGTGGAACTTTTTCTTTCTTTTTTTTAAATGCAAAACATATCCACTTAATCATTCATCTGATTTATTGTACAATGGCTGTATTCCATTTGTGTGCCACAGTGCCAGTACTCTCTCCCTAACTGTATGCTGACGTACAGGGCTTGCATAGATAACCAGATATAACTGGGTAATTAGCAACACCTGCGTGCCTCATGATGCTTCTGAATATCAGTATAGCTATGGGAGCTTCAAGGATTTTGAGGACTGTGAATAGGATTTGGAAGCAATGCAAAAAAAAAAAAAAAAGGTTTATGTTCGAGTAAAAGGAGCATTACATGTCCCCGGCCACAAGAGGACGCCATTCCTCCATTGTAAACCAGACGAGGGGGCTTTCCTGTCTGGACCAGGGCAGCATCCCTCCTTGCGCCCAGCAGCAGGGGCGCCCACCAGCAGGGGTGCCAAAAAATGAAGCGAGGAAACGAGCCGGAGGCTGACATTTTCTCCGGGGTGTCCGCCGCAGGGAACCCAGCGCTGAGAGCCCCGGGCTTTAAGCACACAGACCACTGAGGCTTGTTCTGCAGACAAAAATCAGCAGACTGATCCAAGTGCAGCAACTCGAAAGGACCGAGGAGAGCTCCCTGAATCCCATCTGACAGCAAGTGAGTGTGTTGCCTGTTGTTAGTGTTGCTTTCTTTCATCATGTCTTTAACGCAGTCCAACCTCTCCCACTGGTAAGTACAGAGATAATCTACGTAGATTAGTGGCTGGCTGGCTGGGCTCCTTTATTTCGCACAAGTGCGTCAAAATTGGCCCTGCGTGGAAAAGGGGGTGAGCGTGGACTGTCATCACCTTGTAAAACAGAACACTTCTAATGTCTTCCAATAACTAAAGGTTTTATTGAAGTTTCTTGTCTTGTTACACTTTGCTGTAGTTCAGTTTAAAAGAAATCCCTGGGATCAAACTAACTGATTGTTCCAATTACTTTCCTAACTGGCCTACTTTCTCAAATGTCTCTGTTTAAACACAGCAGAGTAATAGAAAACACGGGGAAAGTTCATGATGAAAGCGTGTCCGGTCATTTCCTCACTGAGAAGGATTGCAGAAAGTTCTTACATGAGAATAAAATTTAATAGCCTACCAATGAAATGTTGAGAATTTATAACAGGATAATACAGACGGGGTCTCAAATTAATTTGGAGTCATGTTAAGGGTCTGATTCCCCTGAGAAAACCATACAGAGTGTGGCTGGGACAAAATAAAAGATTGAAGAAGAGACCAGGGGAGCAGAGGGGGGTTAACAATACAAGCTGATGGCTGATAGGTTTCCAGAAGAAACTGTCAGGTTTTCATAGGCAAAGGAATGACTTGAATTCTTCGTGCTCTGAACTATTACTCCTAATTTAACCTGACCCTGTTTAATTTAGTTTAATTTAATTGATTCATTTAATTGAATTTAGCCCATTTTTTGATGAAGCTGGCAGCAGAGTCCCCTCTGGTGTTGAAACCCATTAATTGTGGATATGATATTCATCCTTTCTACCCCACCGCTCCGCTGACATCGTTAATTAGTTTTGGCTGCAGGTGTTCTTCTCGTGCAGGCGTCAAAAAAGAAAAAGCGCACGCACTTACACACGCGTAAACACGAGCAGGATTGAGGTTAATGCTAATTATTCTAAAATCATCTGCAGGATTAAACACTGCTTTAAACGCCTTTTGTTTGAGATTGAACCCCGGAATAAAAAAAATCAAGTGCAGCTTGGGCCGAGCCGAGCCGGGCCGGGCTGTTCCTCCCAGAGGATGGTACAATAAATACAGAAGGAATGTTGATCAGCTTAGAGTGGAGCCCGGAGGTGCATGGGATTTGATCGGCTGTGATGCTCGAATTGTGAACCGGTGGACTGGTGGTCAGGCTGCACCTGCAACAACACAGAGCAGCACGCAGGCTGTCGACTTTAAATTAACAGGTACTGTAAAGCGGTTTGTGGCTGTTCTCGCGGCTTTGCTGGTCTTGTTTTACAAATGTTTGATGTTATTCTAAGAGAGTTACAACACGGCTTCACCAGGGGCTCTGATGTGATTGACTGTGACAATATCAAAGTTTTAACCTTTAATTGCCTCAAAAAGCTTCTTTTTGTCTGACTGGTTTGTGTTAGGAAGCTATATGGTGATAGATGTGTTGCCCAATAACTTCAGCAAACGCCAAACAACAGTTGTTACGATTATGAAAATAAAAAAAAATCACTGTGACGCTGCAAGAAGTGACCTCTGGTGTGCTTTTACGCACACTCCCCCTGCACTGATAAATGAAAAGTTAAAATCGTTGGCCTGAAGATAACTTTTTGGTTCAGTTTACAAAAAAATATTCAATAGTAACTGATATTTTATGTTGATATTCATTTGCAGTAAAAGAAAAATACCTGCGTCTAAATTTTGGATACGCAGCTTTCGCAGCCATGGCACGGTTTGTAACCAATCAGATGGTGCTGTGGGTGGGACAATGCTGGAGACACAGTTGTGACAGAGAAGTGTGGCAGCATGGGAGCAAAAACGACCCAGTTTTAAAGCGATCTACTACAGGTCCATTATTCGAAATAAAAAAAGTTCACGTCGATACGCGTCAAAATGCCAATATCAGCTCTAATAATAATTTGTTATGTAAAGTTGGTCTCACTGTATAAGTTAAGTAGGCAAAACTTCAAATTATAGGTTTGAGGCTGTAACTAAATCCTGTGATTATGCTTCAGCAAAGAGCAGGGTCTCCAACTTTAATCTACAGGGGTCCTCAATTACATTTTCAATTTCCCACATGTGCAACCACCTCTACAGCACCGTGTATAATGTATCATCATACAAGGGAGTATTTGTGTTTGTGTGTTGTATTGAAACTCAAGCTTTACAGTTGCCCAACCGATAATGAGTTGATTGGTTTTTGGAAAATACATTGGTGGAAGGACGTTTTTCAGTGATACAGTTGTGGTCCTCTAATCTGAGGATCAGAGGATGAACCTGAGGATGGAGTATGTGGTATGTAGAACTCAAAACTCTAAGTGACATTGCAAATGACTGGTCAATTATCCCAACAAAAATGTATTAGTTGGTTCAAATACACGAGTTTTGGGTGCCCCCAAAACTCAAAAATCCAGTGCAAACATTTACCTTGAAATTTTGAGTTTACACAACTTTTCCGTTTTTACAGTGTGGTCACTCATACTTAAGTCGTGGCTCTTTTCCGTACACACTAATAAAGGGGTATAAAACCATATGAATGTAGTAATTGTGTTGATATGTTGCTGCTATGGCCAAGGGCGCAGATTCTCATCCATCTGTGCCAAAACGAACATCTTCTATTTCCAGAACACAGGACATAACGCAAAAACTTCTTCATATACTGGGTTATTTTAATTTGATGCATCTTTCATCATGACCTTTGCACGAAGCAGATAAAAGTAAACTTTTTTTCAGTCTTGACGCACAGGCGCGCGCTGATAAACATGTGTCGAACTATTATAAGGATTAATAAGTTATAACATCCAGCATCTGCCTCTTGTTTCTGCGAGCCCCGGAGCCCCGCCAGCTCCACTCTGTTCCAACAGGTTCAACGTTGTGTTCTCATTACGACCTCCATATGGCTGCCTGTGAACACAGCGAGCCATGGGGCATTTAGAGCAGGCAGCGCAGTGAGAATGAGTCCGTAAAGCGGCGGAGGTATTTGTAGTAAAAGTGGGACCAGTTGTGTTATTTAAGAGGGAAAAGCCCGGAACCAAGTAGTAGTTTGGTTGGGTGTCGCTTTTCATTCGCGCGTAATTCTGGATGCGCGACTGCTCAACGAATCTCAGAATGAACGAAAAAAGGTGAAATCAAATTAAGAAAATGCTCTGTGAGCTTTGAGTCCCCCCCCCCTTCTCTCTCCCCCTCTTCTCTCTCTCCAGTACACTCTCTCCCTCTCTCTCTCGCACACACGGCTTGGAAATCTGGGTTTGATTTTAATGGGGAGTTGCCTACCCGGGGTTCGCTTTACAACCTATGGATGTACAGGACAGTTTTCAGTTGATCCGGGCTGCGGGCGCGGATGGGTGCATGAGTCTCTGTCCTCTTAGTGTCCCGTCACTTTTTGACAGAGTTACACAGCTTCGCGTTTCCTTTTCTGTCTTAACGAGACTATTGCAAGACACACGAGACACTCCGGGGTTTTAAGAGGAACATTTCTGACTGAAGAGAAACTAAAACCTCATTTGCGCGGATGCTCGGGACGTCCCTTTAAATTCAGAGACAGCAACAATCTGCTTGGGGTAAGTTTGAAACTCGTGGAAAACTGTGGCTGAGTATTTCTGATGTCAGATTTGAATTTTACGCACGAAATATTCTCTCTAAAAAGCAAGTGACGCACGGTGCCTGCTGTGACTGAGAGCTCCCATTACCTGCCATTTGTTTTAAATAGAGACAATGACTGTCATTACTATATTACAGGCTGTGGTCACACGACTCTAAGTAGGTGTTTGGGTCGAAGGAGCAGCGGGGCGCGCTGGAACCGAGAGGCGGACACCGCAGGCAGGTGTCACCCTCATTGGTTTACAACTGGCCCGTGGGTCGGAGCAGAAAAGAAAAGAAAAAACGCGTGAAAAAAGCAGCCCGTGCCGAGAATTTAATACGAGGTACAAGAGGTGAGCTATGAAGGCAGTGAGTTTTAATAGCGGCTTGGATTCAGAGCCAAGCGCGGATGCCAAAGCAAGCAGCGCGCCTCTCGGTTCCCGTCCTCCTCAGCACGGAACTCGCCAAGTCTCCCAATGCGTTTGTCACTTCTAATACTTTCCTTTCCATGTGCCCTTCCACCACGTGAGAAAACATGAGTGAAAATCAAAATAGTTTTCATCAATGGAGTTTGATATAAATAAACCATGTGGAGCATTTTCTATCAGGAAGCTTTGATTGTAATCTTTTTGATTTGTTAAGCCTTATGATGATGATTAGTTTGACTGTGAATCCCATTGTATCCAAGGTGTGACAGGAAACAATAGCTTCTTTTAACAATAACCTTGAGCTCCTCCCTCTTTAAGCTCATCCTCTCCCGGCTCACAAGCAGCAACAAGCCTGAAGTGAAAGCTAGAGTCCCGTACAGATTGCTTATCTTGACTGCTTGAATAGACTCAAAGTATGCCCCTATTGCACCCTGAAACAGTGTCAGCCACTTGACCTACTTCTCACTCTCACCGCGAACGACTGGAAGCAGTCCATGAAGAAGGCCTCTGAATCCTCACTCTTCACTGAGGGGGAGAGAAAGAAGGAAATGTTGGATTGAATGAGAGTGGTGTAGTATTGGTGGTGCTGTTCATCAGGAGCATCAGGAGCGTGGCCACACTTGCCCTATTTTTGCAAATTAATCATCATTATTTAATTGCATCACACCCTGCTCCCATCAATAACAAAGTGAGGGAGGTACAGCCAGGAGCTGCTGAAGGCACATGATGTGGAAGCTAATCCAAAGCAACATAGAGCAGATTTTAGTCACTCCTGAAAGTGTGTGTGTGTGTGTGTGTGCACGCACTTGCATGTGTGTGCACTTGTATGTGGTGCTTATGGACCCTGGAGAATAGCAGAGGGATTGAGATGGAGAAAGCTGCAGAATGATTTTTCTTGTGCCTTGAAACTCAAGACTCCTCAGAGCTCTTGGCTTCATCTACATGAACAAGTGAGTTCAATACATTTAATGTTTTTTTACTTCTTTGGTTCAGACAGCCGATCTTTTGACATTTTGGACGTCAGGTTGTTTTGAAAAATTAGATTGATTAGACTTTTCATATCACAGCGGCAACATCAGACTCTTGTACTCTCTAAGCTTCTAGACCAAACACTGATTTTAAACATTTTTAAGACTTTGTGATTGTTTCAGGAGCAATACATGTTAATTTTTTTGACCGGAGGAATGAATGTGGTGTGAAAGTATCAGCGTCACACTCATTCACTGCGACCGCTTTGGAGGAGAGAGTGAAGACAAAGTGCTGTCTTTGACTCTCAAGAGGCCATGTGTTTTCTCTTTGAGTGACAAATTGGAAGTGTGTGGGTCTGTGTGTGTGTGTGTGTGTGTGTGTGTATGTTTGTGTGTGTGTGCTTGCGTTTCCTGTTAGAATACCTGTCATTCGTCAGCATGACACCCAAGATGTCTCTCGCTGTGGGAAGATCATCCAGGGGCAAAGACTCACATGCTTCATCCTGCCACTCCCTGCACCCTGCCAGGCCTGCATGTGTCAGCCACACATTTCCTCCAGATGCAGAGGAAAGTGTGTGTGCATGTGTGTGAGGTCCATATGTGTGGGTCTATGCCCATTGAATACATATCACTAGTCAGCCTGTCAACACAAGAAGGACACATCCTTTGGGTTGAGTTCTCAGCTGTGATGGGAGGATTTTCCTTTTGATTTTTGTCTGTGATCAATTGTTCATAGTTGGAAAGTGGATTGGATTATGTTAGCTGCTCATGTCATTGTAAGCAAGATCATGTTGCCTCCTTCATTTGACGTTTTATCGTCTGTCTCTATATATATCAAAAAATTAGAGGTAATGTCGGATTTAAAAAATGGAAGGGAACAAAATCTGAAAAAAGCCTTCAAAAGAGCAAATATGCAACTATTGGATCCAGGGGACGCTGACAGAAAAAGATGGATGCAGGTTAAGACAGCTTCAGGACATCTGAAACAGTTTCACCGTTGCTATGTAAACGGCAAGCCAGAGTTTTCAGTGGAAAAGGTGACAGCCCGCTTTGCATTAGGGCATTAAACATTTACTGTGCCATATGCAACAATAATGAACTAATGCATTGTGCTTGTGCTGCTGAAACTGCCTTTCAACAAAATGTGCATCTATTTCACCATTTCTGCAATCAGCACAAAAGTTTTCAATATTAACACCCGGTGGTCAGCTCGCCCCTACTTTGGCCTCTAGACCGATGCTGTGTAAACAACTCCTCCAGTTATATTGTCAACTACAGGCCTAGCATGCAAACTACACAATTTTCAGTTCCTCAGTGTTTCCATGTAAATGCAGATTTTTTTTCCTCACTGTGGGAAAAATAAAGGAGCATCTTATTTCTTCTCTCTCTTATCTTCTTGCATTTTTGGGTGAAGCGTTGTGTAAACAGCCTCAGTTTGTCTGCTGATTCATTCACTCTGCTCAGTTAATGTCAATCAGGCTTCAAGCAGACGACACAACTTTGGATATGATGTTTAGTCTCTTTCATTATTATACAAGATTATCAAACTTTGTCCAATATGATCAACACTCAAGCTAAAAATGATGCAGGTAGAGATGCTGCAAGGTGCACTTAGTTTCTACTCACTAAATATAAGCTGAATTCACACGTTCACTACTCCAGAGAGTGAGATGTTTCACACACAGATGGTTAAAAGCATAGGTAATGAGATATGTCGAGATTTTTTTGTGGTATGGCAGGGCTACTAAGTCTGTCAGGGACATGAAGTTTGTTTGCAAACACATCTGATAGCATTTATTTACTCTGTGTATGACAGCCAAGAAACTTAGAAAGTAACAATCCTAGAGTGATCCTATTGAAGTTCACTCGGACTAACTTGAAAAAAAAGATTAGTATGCATAATTACAACTTTGAAGTACCAAAAAGAGGAAAAGTTCCACAAGGCAAAGAAAGCATTTAGAAGTCTTTTCCAACAACCCAGCAACACAAGTCTTGTTTCTGAAAAGACAAATATTCAGTCAATGTTAATTATTTTGAGTTTGCCAATCAAAAGAGACCTCTCAAGATGAGGAGTAGTAAGAGGATCACAGACATGGACCTGAGGTTTGTAGTTATTTTAAAGCTCCTGTGAGGATGTTTTTACCCGGTTATGGAAAAAAAAAGAAAACTAATACTGACATCTCACCGTAGCCAACAAAACCAAACAAGAACAACAATAACAAGACTGCTAATTGTCTGACAAGGGCGCCAAAATGGAGACAAATCAAAAGTTTTCACCTCTGTCAAGTCAGAGTCAGCCATGGTCTTGTGTCCTGTTCACTTGGGAATCATTGACCTTTGACCTCTTGGCACACATGTTGATGGAGAAGAGAATTGGAAGGGGTGGAGACTCAGAGAAAAAGGAGTTGTCTGATGACTCACAGGCTCTGGCATCTTCTACATTCATGTGAGATTTTAAGCTTAATTGGGACTTAAACCCTAAGAGCACGTGTTTCTCCGTCACCAGCGGGTGAGTTTTAAGTGTGATGTACGAAACCCTGCGACTATTCCAGGCACTTAATAAACTGATTTGTGGTTTCTTCCCCCTGTGAGTTCAAAGCGGGTCGTTGCTTTCGGCTGTGGGGTAGAGGTTGCTCTTGTGCAATGGAAAAAAAGAGACTGTTTTCCTGTTAGGGGGGCTTTTTTTTGGGAAAACCGCGACTCTCCCTACCGCAGCCAGCCTTCAAAGGCCTTTGAAAGAGTGCTCACATCACCTCTCCTTAAATCCTCCCATCCCTCCAAACAAGCTACTTCCTCTAACATCCAGGAAAACTTCACCTGCCTCTCCTCAAGCACCACAGTCCATCTACTCAAGCTGTGGTTAGGGTTGTGTTCATGTCCATGGGAAATATTCAATCAGAGAGCCTGCAGTCCACCCACACTGAGTCACAACACTCCACTTTGACAGCATTAACCTCTCAGCATTTCAGCATGGCTCTATCTCCCTGTAACCCTGCTGCATGGACTGCATCCAGACCCAGACTTTGAGAGGGGATCTGTTCACGTCCTGGCTCTGGTCCTTTTTCTCAGGCGCATCTTGACAGCACATGTAGAGGAATATTTCTTGTATTTGAAAGCAGATCACAGTTTGACATAGAAAGCAATAAATTCTTGAACTCGTATCCCTTCCCTACAAAGTCCATCTCGATGTCAGTAAAAAATCTGAGACAGAGCACAACTTCATCCTCCTTCCCTCCAAAGTTCACAGGCAGATATTTCACTCGCTGGGACTGAAGCTCTTTGAGCCTCTTTTTGTCTTCAGTGACACCCCCAAAATAATCCTGAATTAATCCTTACATTACTCTTATCAGATGAATTCTTGAGCGCTTGTGCGCCTGGTTTAAGTTCATGAAATAACCACAACAAAATTGCCATTTCTGATGTTTTAAAAGGGATTTGATCTCCTCGGTCTCGTTTGAATTTTAACTGAAACAGCTGATTAGTTGAACATTTTTTGGGAACTTGCAATCCGTCCTCCAGCTCCATATCTTAGATTTAAATCCCTCAGATTAACCTTATTCAACCTTGAGTCAAGTGAGTCACTTTTGCCCCGAACTTTCTGTCGACTCATGTCCTTTCTCCTCCCTCCGCCTCCTGTTTTCTCACCAAAAGCACTGACCTCACAGAACACTTCTTTAACAGAAAAATACCCCACATATTGTCCTATCAGCACATCTCTGGCTTTGTCTCAAAGTGGATTAATACAGCAGGCAGGTAGCTTAGCACGACTTCCTGCTTTCAGTCTGTGAGAACTGCTTTGACCTCATATTCCACCTCGCGCTGTCTGTCTCCTCTCCTCCTGGTCGGTTCTGGATCAGGTTCTGTTGATTCAAAGAACCACTGTCGGACTCTGGGCCAGCAGTGTGGGCTGGGCCACAGAAGCTGCTGCATTCCTCTGCTGGGCGTTCTGTCTTTCTCCCTTCAGTGTGTCTCTTTCTGCCAGATGCGGAGATGGAAATAATTCCACAAATATGTTTTAAGGTAACTTTTTGATACCCCTGCTTTGTCTGCAGCCTCAAAAACACCCGAGAGCCTGACAGGTTGTAATCCAAGTCACAGATAGCAGCTGCTTCATTTGGAGAAGTTTACCTCTGATTTAAACATCAGCTTCAGTCGGAGTCAGAGGAAGAAAGAAGAAAGTAGAAGCAAATTTCAGATTAAACCTACAAGACACAGACATGAACAGACCCACACACACATGCACACAGGAGCCTCTGAGCAGACATAAGCAGGCTCTAAAAAATTGTCAGTGATCCCCCTGCTAATGACGCTCTCAGCTGTGAGAGTTGACCCCCTTCTGCCCTCGGCCCTCCCTGCGCCTCCTCCCCTTTTCCTCAGTTCTTAATGAATGCCAGTGAGAACTCTAAGGAGCCTGCACCCCCTCACCCACCATCAACACACACACACACACACACACAAACTGTGAGATCGTCGTCCACAGAGGAGACGGCTCTCGTCAAGTGGAACTCAGGCCACCAGTGTGACCTCTGTTGCCTGAAGCCTGTCAGTTATGTTGATTCACCTGGACAGGTTTGTTTACCTACTTAATAAGTTTGAAGAAAGAAATAGATGTTAGGAATGTAAATAGTAACAAGCAATTATGTAATCAAGTGATTTAATCCATTGAAAGAATATGTTTTTGCATAAATTTCTCATTTATAAAACCTATGAAAATAACATCAAAATGTAATATTATCAGGTTTGGGACAGTGGGGTTATGACAGGATGTTACCTGTGTTGCTTAAAAAAAAATAGCACCCTGGTTTATGTCTGAGGTAAAAGAAAGAGAAAACCAAAACAAGAGGAGAAAATAACCTTGATAATGAGCATCAACCTCTTACTTTGAAACCAAACCTCTGACTTTGTTGCTGCTCATGCTGCTCTTTTATACTCTCACAGCTCATCTCGCTGTAATGATAATGAGAGTGGAGGTGGCCCTGTTGTTAGCCAATTAAAAAGTCCTCCACGGTTCTGGGCAGCCACTAATAACCCCACCAGGGATTACTGTACAGCCGGCTGCAGGGACAGCAGGGCACCAGTTTGGGCCCCAGCTTGCTGTCATCCCAGAGCGGTAACCCAGTAGACCTCCATTCACTCCCCATCCTTAGAGGGGCCACAACGCCAACTCTCCAGAGCAGCGTGAAAGGCCCCCACATGGGATACAAAGTGGCTCAGCTGTCCCTCTCCTATCTTCACCTCCCACTGCGCCCTCCTCTACACCCAAGCCAAATAAAGCCTCTCAGCGACTTCTGTTTTCCTAATCTGTGAACTCTGACAGAGGCGCCCACGCTTGAAAGAAAGACAACTCAACATGGGATGATCTCCTGGTGAAGGGGAAGCTGAAAAAACGTTACTGAAACCACCAGACCACCCTGTTATCTCCTTCTGTCTCTCCTGTTTCCTCTTCACCTTTTCTTTTCTTGTAGGTCTAATTTCCCTCCTTTTGCTCTTGCTCATCCACCTCCTCTAATTGGGCTGTCACTGTTTGATAAAACCATTGAATCCTTTCCAGCAGCCAAATGGCCTGAGTAATCTCAACATTTTATCCGGGGAGAGGGTTCCTCTCTAAAAGCCTCGTATTTTTCATCCATCTACATACCGTGTCCATAAAACTAATGGGCAAATTATTTAACACTGCAGTAGCAAAGCCCCCAGGGACTTCAGCTTGACAGCGCAAGTACATTCCCCTTGCTATTAATCCAAGGAGGAATGTTGCAATGATGAATTGTCTGCGCAGTTTGTATTTGTCACTATGCTGCAAGCAGCTTTTCAGTTGGAAATGGCTTTGCTGCCTCAGAAACAGTTTGTCTTTTAACCACAGATGGTGGTAGATTTATCTGCTAGGGTTCAGGTCCAACCTCAGATTTACGTCATGTGATCTAAATGCTAACAATAGTGAAGTTAACAGTAATGTACATATCGAGGCAGATGAATGATGAAACGCCATCACCCTCACTAGTTGACGGCAGAAGTTGTTCATATCTTTGATAGTGTTGACCTGACATACTGATAATATGTTATGTCTACAGGCCCATTTATGCTCAATGTTAAATACGGATACAGACAGAGCTTTCAGTGCATGCTCTGTGTCCACTTTGCCCATATTTCTGCGCATTTCCATAAAGCTTACAGATAAGAGCCAAGAAGCAGTAACACCGAAAACCCAGTGGGGAAGCCTAGTGTTGCTGTTACTGCCTGATATGTAGTTCTAGTGAAACATGAAGAGGACATAACAGTAGCGGAACCATTTGAAGAAAGATGCGGTGTATTCAACCTCCCCAACAACCACTGCCTCCCACAACGCTGCCTCAGTTTTTGTCATATATCCAAGAGGTACATTAGCATTACCTCCTTCACAGTTGCCATGTTTGTTTTCGAGTTTGTTGTTGTTATGAACTTTTGACTCTGGGCTAGCCCTGCTATTGTTGATAAAACAGCAGACCAAATTTGACATTGTTTACTTGGAGATTCTCCATTTTAGACACAAAAAGTACTCCTGCACAGTTTTGACTGTTCCCTGAGTGTTTTTTTCCCTCCAGACTTGTTGGTTTGTGGGGCATAAAGGAGTAGAAAATGAATCACTTTGGAACATCCCTAGTAGCCAATACCAAACATCTGGTGGGACTGAAGACTGACACAATCTTGAAGCATTCATTGTCTTCTTACAATGAGACACAGACATCGGCATGCAGCCGTTGCCACTTCAACCACTTTTAATGGAAGACAATGTCTTCGCCCCGCCGAGGACAACTTGTGGCTTGTTAAGCTGGGTGTCGATTCTGGAGGCTGAGTATTTTCTTGCTTAAACAGATTGTTGTATTTCTAAAGGTCAGCCAGCTCCACCACTGTGCTGACATCCTGGCAGCGCTTACAGATCCAGAACGATTATGCAGAGCTGGTTTACAGTCTGCTGTTTTATAGCAAAAGAGAAATTCAAAGGGTTTTTAGTATAAAGCAGTGATGAACGAGTTTTGGGGGCTTATTCATAGACATGTTGACAGTTATTGCAAAGCTAGTGTGTATTTCAGAGGGCACGTAGTGGAATTAAACAGCCCTGTCACTGCTCCCTCTCTGTTTAACCTACACGCTCATCTGCCAGACTCGCCTGACAGCACCAAACCCTGGAAGAATCTCCCAGCAGGCCCAGGACCGCACCATATTTAGTCATCCAGAGTCCAGACACAGACCAACGCAGCCCTCCACCTGAATCTGTCTCCCCTCTGTTTCAACCTCCATCCCTCTCATTTTTTATGTCCTTCCTCCATCTCTGTCACTTTCCCTCTCTCTCCCACTGCTTTCATTCATATCTGTCCTCACTCGCCCTCCCTAGAGTCATTTCTTCTTTATCACTGTCCAGCCCCTAACTGATCCTCTCCCCCTCACACACTCTTTTTTCCCCTTCGTATCTACTGTAAATCATGTTTCTAGCATGTCCTGTTCACTCATCTCTTGTCTCTTTATCCTGTCATGGGTTTTATCGTGTTAAACTTTTCAAACTTCCTCTCAGTCCCTCAACAGCATGTGCATCATGTCTGTGTAATCCCCTCTCCCCATCTATTTTTCTAGTCCCTGTCTTTCCACCTGTCATTATTTCTGCTCCTTCTCAGAGCTTCCTTGCTGTCTCTTCTCTCAGCTGAACATGCTGCTTATAGAAGCTGAGTCGGGATGTTAATGAGTTGCTAATTCTTTCAGCTGCCTCTCCATCCTCTCCCCGGTGAGTGTCCAGCCTGCCAGCTTTACCACGGCCCGTCGTTTTTTGATGAAGTGCCTTGACTGATGAACTCCTGCCTGTGTGCCCACTTTAAGCTCCTTGTCCTCTGGCACATCGTTGATCAATGTCCCTCTCTGTCCTGGTAAAGCCCACCCTCATACAAGCCATTTATGAGCCAACCTCTTCCCTTGACTTGATTTGTTGCTATATTCAAAATCGCAAGTTCCTAAGTCTCAGGGAGACTGTGGCAAACAACATTATGTGCATATTGCAACAGTGAAGCTCTGTAGTAGAAGAGTCCAGGTGCTGTGTACACTTCTGACTTTCAGTTACATCCGAGGTTTAAATGATTTGCAAACCATTGATTTCTGTCTTTGCATTTTACACGATTGCAAAAGAACTGTCTTCAATCAAGGTATTGTTTAAACGTGCAACAAAAATATGTTAATTTGGTGTAGTTGCAATTCAGAGCATTGACACACACTCGTACCCCCACTCTGGTCCCCTTCCTGCTCTTAATGATTCCCCTGCACAATTTCCCTTTAACACCCAATCCCTGCTTTAGGACAGGCCAAATGGCTGAGCTGAAGCACTTGGGCACAGAGAGAGTGGTACTATTTACCAGGCCACTGGTCTCCATTCTTCAGGGGTGCTAGCTTTGGACCCCTCTCATAAGAAATGAACCAAACTTTTGTTTTTTAACTCCCTTTAAATCCTTCTGTCTGCCTTCCCCGCTTGACTGAAGTGGATAAAGAGGCGGCTTTTTGTTCTACTTAGATGAAGAGGGATGCTGTGTTAGAAAAGAGAGATTGAGGGTAAGGAGAGGTGGGTGTGATTCACGGTAATTTAATAAATACCTCTAAAAGAGGGCTGGGGTGCCTTCTCAACCCATCAGCTGTCTAAGAATGGGCTCTTCTAGATTTGACGCCCAGTGAGGTAATAAGGGGATTAGGCACTAAGAGCCTGCGGGTATATGCTTCTTTCTCTCTTATTCTTTGCTCTAAAGCTTTCTCTCCGAGCGCCCCTCGATCTTTAGGTCTCAAGGACTGAGTGGCCCCTCGTCTTACTGTGAGCGTTTGAATGATGTCATACAGGTACTGACCTTGACCTGCAGTTCTCATAAAGCTTGAATGGAGTCTTAGACCCTCAATTCTTCCCCTAAGTAAAATCCTTAAATAGGAATTATGTTTGGTGAATGCTTAGGTTTAAAGACAATACAAGGCTGTCGTCTATCTGTCAGCACTGTGTATCAACAGTTGTTTAGCTGTTATTTTCAAGGCCTTAGCTGTTAAGTGTTGTCTTGATAAATAAATATAATAGTTTCCGTCCATGCAGGACACACTCCACTTTAGGGTCACCTCATCGTGCTGCCTGACCATGACTTGCAGGCTTGGCCAGTTTTGACATGAATGGAAGTCCTGAATGGGAGGCCAGCATTGAAATTCAGGATGCAGTCACTTGCAGCTATTAATGTCTCTCTCTAAATAGTCACATCCTTTTACTTGGGCCCCAGTCAAACTGTCTCTTTCTTAAAAGGCTTTTATTCAATTAAAACATCCACTCATGACTGTACAGTTCAGAAGATATGAGTCCATCTCCTTTAAAAGGCAGACATGATTTGATTTTGAGGATGCACAAGCAATTTTTTTCTACAGTAGAATTTAATCATGTCCGTCTAATATCCTTTTATGGTAAAAACACGTCTGTGGCATTGACCTTTCTGTTTGTTTTTCTCTCTTACAGGAAGGGCCAGGGTAAAGTGAGGGGTCACTGAGCTCAGACACCCTCCCTCCATTGACCCAAAACTACACACACAGACATAGTGGCTATTTAAAGGCTCACAGACATATCTGCAAAACCACACATTTACATTGAACCCACAGACTTCTGAGCACATATACGGAGTCATCTGTGTATAAACGTCAACAAAGATTCACACTCAGGCCCTCCCAACAGGATGAGGAAACCCTGGAGGTGCCTGCTGGGCCTGTGCCTCTTGGCATACACAGCCTCCTCACACAGCGCCACCAATCCCTTCGCAGGACAGCAAACCCCTCCAGATCCATGCTACGACGACACAGGTGCTGCCCGCCGCTGTATACCTGAGTTTATCAACGCTGCTTTTGGTAAAGAGGTGATGGTGTCAAGCGTCTGCGGTCGTCCTCCGTCCCGCTCCTGCAGTGTGGTGGAGCGGGGCGACGATCGACCATCCGTACGCACGTGCCAAATATGTGACGCAGCTGATCCACGCCGTGCCCATCCTGCCTCCTACCTCACTGACCTCAACTCAGCCCACAACCTTACCTGCTGGCAGTCAGAGAACTTGAACACCTCACCACACAACGTGACTCTGACGCTTTCACTAGGCAAAAAGTTTGAGATAACCTACGTCAGCCTGCAATTCTGTTCCCCTCGACCGGAGTCCTTGGCCATTTACAAGAGCATGGACTACGGCAAGACCTGGATGCCCTACCAGTTCTATTCCTCACAGTGCCGGCGCATGTACAACCGGCCGAATAAAGCAACCATCACCAAGCAGAATGAACAGGAGGCCCTTTGCACAGATGGCCACACTGACCTCTACCCGCTTTCTGGGGGTCTCATTGCCTTCAGCACTCTTGATGGACGACCCTCTGGTAAAGACTTTGACAACAGCCCAGTTCTCCAGGACTGGGTGACTGTAACAGATATCCGTGTGGTCTTCAGCCGACCGCAGCTACCCAGGGAGTTAGCTCTAGGGGCTGGAAGCAACAGTGGCGGGAGGGATGACGATCCCACGGCAGTGACATCAACGCTGCCAACTTATTTCTATGCAGTGGGAGACTTTCAGGTGGGCGGGAGGTGTAAATGCAATGGACATGGCTCACGCTGTGTGAAAGATAAAGAAGGCAAACTGGTGTGTGACTGCAAGCACAACACAGAGGGACCTGAATGTGACCGCTGCAAGCCCTTCCACTATGACCGACCATGGCAGAGGGCCAATGCCCGCGAGGCAAACGAGTGTCTACGTAAGTTTGTCCCCTTATCTATCCTTCCTTATGGGCTTTGGAATGATGGTACATGTTTGATGTCTCTTTTTGACTGTTTGAAAAGGTTGTGAAAATGTAATGAGTTAAAAACTACTCTCCTGTCAGCTCTCAAACCTTTCTTTAAATCAGTTAGGTATTTTTTCCTCAAGAAAATATCCTTAGAACATCTTCCAATTCTTATTAAGAGGATTGATCACCCATAAGGGTATAATACTGGAAGAGTAGGACAGTTTTTTTGTAAAAGAGGAAGATGCAAATTAGAAAATAATTGAAAAGATCAGTTGTTTATGTCTTTTGGAAAAAGTCATGACCTTTGAAAAGCCTCTTCCAGGATATGAGGAAAGCAATGAAAATGCAAGCCAACAAGCTTCAATACAAACACATTCTGGGAAAGAGAAAGGGTGGTAAAACGGAGATATTTAGCTACGCTGACCTGCGTTTAACTGTCACAGGGGTAATTAAGAACGTAATAAGAACTCACTGAATGGGTTTATGTTTTTACAGGTGAGGATTTCTGGTAGCACAAAGTGGTTAGCTCGCAACTTTGGCAGCATTTTTGAAAACACAAGCCGATCCTGTCATTGCATTTCCCCTCAGCTCCCTCTTTTTACCATTCCTCTACAGAGAAACAGGCATACTTTCCACAAAATCCTGTTTTCTGGAGTTGACTGCGAAAATACTCTTCTCATAAGCAAGTCTAAACAGTGGATGACAACAACTAGAGTCATTGGCACCTGGCTGCAGCTAAGTCATCCAAGAATGTTATTTGGCAGTGTGTGCCTTTACCTCAAGACATGCTCTGTGAAAGCCATCCAGACGTGCTCTGAAAGCTTGCCAGGGAAAATTATAGCAATTTCTGTTGCAGTGTTTGTTGATGTAAATGGATTACCTTTTTATTGGATTAGGCTTTTATATGATAACAGGGTTTTTGACGTGATAGTCATTGCATTTAATGATTTCATGGCTGTGAGATACAAAGATTTTGGACACATGCAATGTTAGACACACTACTCTGGTGGTAATTTTGACAGGATTTCATGTGAATAGACATAGGAGGAACTTAATTCATGTCAATTTCACTTGTCATAAAAATTTGTTTGCATAGGAAAATAAACCCATATTAAAAACCGCTGTCCTCACTTTAACCTTTCCTCGGAAAAAAATCAAATTACAGACAGAGGGTAGAAACGGGTAGAACATTAAAAAACATTGTATACTTTTTTGCTTTAATTGCCCAGTGACCTGGCTAGAGATCATATTTAACATTGAACAGCGCCAGACCTGTTTAAAAGGGACAGAGAGTGACAGAGCCAGAAGAGTTTGGCCTTTTTTGCTTTAGCCTGGCCAACAAATCAAGTCTACTCCCAAACCTGCCAAGCTAACACTACCTTCGTTTGGCTTCTCCTGTGTCCTTGACACCCTCACTTACTCAGCCTACACACACACACACACACACACACACACACACCTAGCCCTTTCTAAAACAATATCCTGTGAATCCCTCAGTGTGTTCCCAATCATACTTTCACACACACCCTCTTTCAAATGTCCCGTAGCTGTTTCCGAAATGTTACACATGCTTCCCGTAGATGGCTTCTCCGTGGAGTAGATATGTCACTTCTATCCATGGTTTCTGGACTAAACAGCTTGGCTCCACTGGCCAAGTCTGATGACCTAATCCCAATGTTGATACACGGCAGTTAAACCCTATTGCAAGTTGCACGCTATACCTGATCACACATCCGGACATGCCAAATGTCAGTCCCAGATGTCTCAGATTTCATGTTCCAAAAGCCTTTTTTCAGCCTATTCCAGGATAAATTGTTCCAGAATATCCTCAAAGCAACAGTAGAGGCCTTAAAAATCCTCTCTAGTGTATGTTCTCTCCATTCTTAAAATGCTCCCAACCTGAGTTGATTTGCTTTTCTGTCTAACTTTGCACACAAACGGGGACAGGCTGAAGTGGGAGCCCCGAGGCATGTGGCTGTGGCAGCGAGGTGTGAGTATTTAGACTGGGAGCATGTGTAAGAGTGGCAAGGTGTAGAGACAGGGAGTCCCTCAGGTGTCACCAGAGCCTTCATGAGGCCCTCTGGGTGTTTGGGTTGGATGTAGGGTCTGAGGGGGCCAGGCTGAGGTCATGATCCTTTGTGGGGTGGTGACAAGGTTAAGTTGACGGGGAGATGGGTTGTGGGTAATGAGGAATTCAGAGCAGGCAGACATGGAGCTGGATTAATAGCAGTTTCCCACCAAACCTCTGAGTCTGTCAGGCCTTGAAAAATAATGTGCATGGTACATTTCCCCACATGAATATTGTTTTTTCGAGGGGGATCATTTTAGAGATTTGCTCTTGCTTCAGCCTTCACTTTAAGCTTCTGGAAACCCAAAGTCACACTTCTGATGTCTTGCTATAAAATTTCATCTCTTCTGAACATAAAAAAAGGCTTTCAAAAGTTTTCAGCATTAGTTTCAATCAGAGTTGAAACTATCCACATGAGCTTTAAGATGCTCTTTCAAAAAACTGATTTGACTTGGAATAGTTACTCTGATTTCAACATGGAAGCTACTCGGAGCCAATTGCACAAGTGTTCTAATAGCAGTAAAAGTAGTACTTAGACCACTATAGTGTCATGACCAAATTAAACAGTGTCTCTGTGAGTGGCAAGTTTCCCAATATTTTAAGTTAATTACCTCTGATATTTGAATGCTATAGGGCCTGTGTCCACTTATGATTTTGCACTTCCCAGCACTACCCCCTAAAATACCCACACCACTGCTGTCAATCTCGTTCTTGTGCTGATGATACTGAGCACTAAAGACACTGAACAGTATTGGCTTTGTTTGAAAAGGAGTGTGCTGCCAGCCCTCACAAATGCAGTTAGTGGACACAGGCCCCAATGAGATGCTAAACTGATTCCTTTCCATTGGTTTCAGCCAAATTTCCAGAGGCTTCAAATCTTTACAAGAACATTGTTCTTTAAGGCGGGTTCACTTGTTCGCTTGTCTTTCTGATTCTTTGACATGCACCGCACCTCAGATCCTCCCTACAATCCTGGCAAGCCTATGCTCTGCCTTCAAACACAAGCCATGCACACACACGCCCATCTGCTGCCTCCTTCTCCATGAATCCTGCCCCAAGACATCAGTTTACAAACCTGCACTGTGATAGTCAGAGAGGGTGGCCTCTGAAAGGAGCGTGTCTGTTTGTATTGAGAGAGACATGATGGAAAAAGCAGTGATATATTTCTCTCGAGTTTAAACCACAGGACAGAATGAGGAAACAGATGGATGAAGACTTTTTAGTTACTGTTTGTGACAGACTATTGACTCTTCAGTTGGCTTTGTCCAATGGAGTAATGTAAATACTTAATCCTGACTTAAAATTTGAGGCAGCATATCATGCCATAATGGAGTCTGCCAAAGTCACACAGTAAGATGAAGAGGCCTCTTGTGGAGTCAACGACACAGTGACACGCTGAGTAGATGATAATTTATGGTGCTGTAGGAGCTCTCTGGTCTTGGCCGCCTCTGCAGCCATCTTGGCCTTGTTTGGCTGCGGCACCAAGCCCTTCCTTTCCCTCATTTGGATTGTGCCTGCAGGAAGTACAGAGTACTGCTCTGGGCCAGACACCATCCATCCCTAATGGACCAGTCAAGCCAGGTCTGTTCCCAGTGTTTGCCAAGCACTGTGGTATGCATTCATAGCATTAAACCAAGAGGTCACTCGGAGGCCGTTTGACTCGGACTGATTGGACAGAAATTCCGGTGAGCTGCGGTTGGTAGGGCCGGGTGTTCCTGCTCTGCTGCAGCATTGGGGTGTGGCGTTGAATATTTATGATGGTAAATTTTTATTTTATACTGGGCCCAGTGAGGAATGAGGGGTTTTATTCCAGAAGGAGTTACCCATAGAAATGAAATCTATCGACCAAGGTTTTTAATGAAAACTCAGATACACCAAAGCCCATGTCATCATCCTAGGAGACATTGCACATCTCCCTTGCTAATAAATAAGTAGTTGTATTAAAACATCAGTTGAATGATGCAGAAACTAAGGGCTAAAACATTTGGTCAGGGCCTTTAATCATTGGGCGTGCAATAAAAAGACAGGACCTGTTTGTTGGCAAAATACTCCAACTGAGGAATACTTGATCTGCCAATCCCAAGTGATTCTTGGGACTGGCAGTGCAATCTAGCTGAGGTGAAACCGTGTGAACATTCATATCCAAAGATTCTTCCAGCCAAGAACAAAATCTCAGAAACAGGAGCTTCAATTGAAGCCTCGGGCTGAACAGAGCTCTGGAAACTCCATAGACCACAGAAGGACAAACTCTATTCTGAATGTCTCATTCTCCGTTTCATCATTTTTCTTCCTGACAAGTGGCAGACGGTTGTTTTATGCTGATTAGAAATTCAAAATAGGCCTCCATCCTTTCACACCAGCTCCCCCCACCCTTCCACATCTCCTTGCAAGGGCAAGTACAGGTCAGGCTCCTTCTTCCAGTCCTAGAACAGATTCGTTGAGGCAGATTTTAAGCCTGGTGGTTGAAAAATGACCTCACACCACACATGGAAAAATGGCACTGTATATGAGTTGGCAAATTATAATTTTAGTTTCTCAATTGTTGCAACCCAGGTTTGTTTGACTTTTCGCTTGCAAAACAAAGTTAGATGTTCAGTCATTCCCTCTTCAAACTGCCATAAATTTTTACGTATTCAGTTCTGAGAAGTTAGATTCTCTGGTCAGCTGGAACTTTGCTGTCTGTCCTCAGAGGGCAACATGATATGAAGCCGATATGATGCCAAACAGTCGTGAAGGCTGAAAAAAGCCAGAGCTGCTGTGACATTACGGCATATGTGCCATGTTCCTACTTTCGCTAATTGACTTAAAGACCTTCTCTGTGCTCCCACCTCTGCCTGGTGCCTGTCGCTGGAGGCTAACAGCGAACCAACACTTGAATTACTTTCAGAACGACGTGCAAATGAGCAGGAGATATTTGTGTGTGTATGTTGTAAAGGGGGCTGAGGGGTGGGGTGAGCAAAAGAAAGTGATTCTGAAAAAGAAACCTCCTGTGCGTTCCAATAATTACACAGCCGAGGAATGTTGTTCTAAAATCAACAGCCCTATGAAGTGATGCCTCTGGGGTGGTTAGCGTGAGACGCAGAGGCTAAAAGGCCAACAAACACGAGGTGTGAGAGGTTTGTTTTTATTGTGTGGGAGTGCGTTTTAATAGCAGAGCAGAGGAGCTTCCTTTATCTGGCTGAGACAACAAGCTTTGGTCAGATTTTGATCAGTTTTCACTTTATTTTGCTTTCTGCCTTTATTCCTTCTGTCAGTACTGCAACTTTGGTTCAGGACCAAACCCACAAAGGATTGATGCTTTTCTCATTCTATGAAGCCACCCATAAAGACTCCTGGCAAGAGGGGAACACGGTGAAACAAATGTTAAAGACAGCAAAGTGTCAAATAACAGAGTAAATGTCAGCTGGGTTAAAACGCTGGATCCTGAGGAAATGCTTAGCCGCTGCCTGAGGCCAAGAGTGTGTGTATGTGCATCTTCTAGCATTTTCCCGTGTGTGAGAGCCACATGTAATCTAGTAGTCCAATGAGTGTTTCATCCCTTTGCCAAAGCAAACTGGTTGAGCTGCAGTGTGCCCACCCTGCTCTCCGCAGCCCCCATCGACTCTCCCTCACAGATGGTAGCAATCACCTCCCGAGGTGCCCGTCACCGCCGGCGCTCTCTTTCTCTCCCCATCCCTGCGTAACTGACTCTTGTCAAAGATTAACTCCTTGCCTGGATGTTTTTCTGTCTGCGACCTCTTCTTTTATTTCAAATATATATTTTTCTTTTCTCTCAAATCAGCTGTTTTCCATCTCTCATTGACTTCTTTGTGTTTTGCTAACAGTTTGCCTGCGAGGCCTCATCTGCCTGAAAAAATATGTGGTTTTTGGCTGCACGCCGGTGTTGCTGGTGGCAGCGAGATTCAGAGGCTGTTAAGAGAAAATATATGTCTGTTTGTTATGAGTGCATGACAGTGGCTCTGCTCCCTTTTAACTGTGGTTTTCAGTTTGCCACAGGCCGTCTGATAAGACACAGTCACTGTTTCTAACATTCATTCATGCATATGGAATGAATGTAGACGATACCACAGGTCTAGTATGACTAAAGCAGAGACTGTACAAAAAGATGGACAACTTAGCGCCTACACAGGAGTGAGACCTGAGAAGTGTTCATCAATAATGGATATTAGGGGTGTCCCATATATACTGTCTATGATAATACTGGTATAAACTTTCTGATGACAAAAATTTGCCATATTGTGATATTTACACTGTAGGGATGTGATGAATCATGACGTTCACTACTGCATACAAAAATAATGGGTAGATGATTTGAGGATGGTTTGGATTCAAAGTGTCAGATGACCAGCGGCAAAATGTGTTCTGTAAACAATATCAAAAACCTGTAGCCTGAGCGCTACCACACATTTGGTGCAGGGCAAGACAGAAGGGTGAGTCCTTGGAGAGTGCTAGGTGAAAGTGCCGGCATGGAGGAAAAACATGACATTCCTTTTCTATTGGTCAAAAGTACATTACATCAGCCAGTCACAAAATTATATGCTTTCAAGGCAAGAGGGGAAGTTTTGGAAGTTATGAAGGTGGGAGACGAACAGTGAAGTTGTGACTTTACCATGGTTGGATTACATTGTTGGTGTGTGGTATATAATCTTTTTGTTTTGTGTATCAGAATAATGAGGAATTTCAGTACAATAATTCCGTACAATCTTGTTGAAACCTGATGGTTTTGTAAGCAGTTTTACAAAAACATTGGGGAATTTCTTATGTTTCAATGCAAATAGATGTATTTAGCTGTATTGTTCGCTAGAATGGTACATTGGAATTTTGAAATTGGTTGCCTTCTAAGTTGTAAAAATGATTTTTTTATGTTTGTGGTTTTATGTTCATTTGCATCAAAGCATCATCTCAAGTTTAAGGCAGAATATAGAGTTGTTTATCGTGATGTTGCCTAAAAAATATTATATTAATATTATATATAAAAAATATTGAGATATGAATAAAATACTTTATTTTCCAGCCCTAGAACACATTAAAATATGTCTTTCATGATAGAAAGTTCTGCAGCTCATGCTAACTTGTGCATAAATGTCTATTTCTTTTGGTGAAGCTTATTTTTAATAGTTATCTGATGCTAAAATGAAGGGATGTGGTAGAACAAGAGGTTACAGTAACTGGATGGAAAAAAAGGTTGCAAGAGAGACACCTCTGTCTTAGTATCTCTTTCCTTCCTTAGGTTATTATTTTAACTCTATTTCACTGCTAGCATTAGGATCTTGAATCATTACCCCTGGACTCTTTTACTTTCCAAACATTCCCATACAAGCCTGGGACACAAAACCAGAAGAAAATACACCATGAGTCTGCTCATTGTGATACATTTACAGCGTATGCTCCATCCATCACTTTCTATTTCTAGACCACAGCAGCGATTGTAGAAAGTGGATCTCATATGCCAAGACTCATGTCAAATGAAATCTGTCTTTACCTTGGATTTCTCTGATGACTTGATTGCACAACAGTCGTCTGCCCTTGCTCGTTTGATCAGGACCGCAGGATACTGTCTGTGGAAAAAAAAAAGGGAATGACCGAGTCAGACAGAGACTGAAGGCAGAGGCGGGACAGAGATAACAATGTTTAGATGTGGGGAAGTGAAGTGGACCAGAGAAAGGGAACAGAGCTAAGGACTCAACTCTCCGCTGACACCAGGCCCCCCAACCTGGCAACCGGCCAGCCTAATCTCGTTAAAATCTCTCTCTGCCTGATGCCATCCAGAGCGAGATGGGGAGACAGAGGAAAGGATGCAGGGCCTGGGAGAGGAAACAAGCAAAGAGAGGAAAGAAGTGAGCAGTAAGATGGGCTCTCATGAGAGTAAGAGGAGAGAGTGAGAGAGAGCAGGGGGTGGGGGGGCTGGGTGAGGAATTAAGGAGACTCTTAGTTCAAAAAGGCTCCCAAGAGCCAGCTCTTAAGCCCACGACGTGAGGCTAACCGCAGGAACCATTTAAGTGAGGGAAGAGGAGGGTTGAGACGCGGTGTTGGGGCTAGAAGTAAAAGATATGACTGTGTGGAAAGGAGTGAGAAGAGCTTAGGTGGCTTTGTAAGGAAAAGATGGAGATCGAAGCCTAATCGCTGCATGTGAGGAACACAGTAGAGTTAAAGAGTCTCAGAGTTTGTCAGACTGAGTCTCAGCTTTTTATCTGTTCCTCATTAAGAGACTAAAAACTGAGAAGTGTTTGCACCTGTTCAAGTCGTTCCTTTATTACTCGATTCTTGTGTTTGTTAGCCGTAACTTCCTCTTACAGGAGACACGTGTGCACGTTTGTGTGTATGTCCACACAGTATACACTGCCTTGGCTCTAATGAGGAGCTAATTAACCGGGTGTTACCCCCAGTGCCCTGAGCAGGTGGCTGGAGCAGCCAGGCGGAACTCAGCCCAAACATACACACATATACATATACACACACACACATGATGGCAGCAGACCATAGCGAGGTGAGCACCCAGTGTGGGGAGGGATCCAGCAGCTCTGGACCACAGCCCCGGCCAAGAGGGAAGAGCTGGTGTTGAGAGAGCCGCACTCCAAATTTCAAGGACCAATTTTAGCCATGGGATTTAGGTTTTGCACAAGCATCCAAAATCAATTGGCTGTGCTTACTGGCTTGGCTTTGGTGGAGCTGAAGGAAAAATGAGGTTAGATTTATCCCTGACATATGGAGGGGAGCTAAGAGGAGGTGCACTCCACAAACACACACACATTTTATTTGTGGAGCACAGTCTTTACGGGCCAATTTGTCAAAGCACACTTGACAGGTCGGTGTGTGAGCTTGTTCAGAGAACATTGACTTGTTGATGCACCTGTTATGAAAGCTGGAAAGGGAGTATGTGGTTGCCTGTCAATCTACATTACCTGAAACACTCAGTTTTCTCCTGATGAAGCTACCTGTTAAAACAAAACGTTCACTCAAGTCATTGTTTCAGAATCAAATATATTTGACTGTTTTCAGGAAACAAATCTCCTCTTTTGTAATATTTTCCAAGGGGTTTCTTACTCCTCTCCCTCCCTACATTTAATTTCGTCTCTACTTTCGCCAAGCCTGTAGCCTGTGTTTGTTGTTAGATTTCCACGACAACACCAGGAACCAGATTTACGCATCCTGCACTTGGACACTCACTCACAAAGAAGCTGCGTTCACTGAATGATCACCTCGTCTTCGCCCACACACAGAACTCCTGTTGTTCCTTATTTCTCCCCCGACAGATAAGAGTTAGTGAGTGTTTCTGCAGAGCCCGTGTGAGACTTTGATGTGTTAATGAATTGAAAAATGGCCTTCAACAGTGTTCAGTTATCCCTGCTGAGCCTAATTTGGGTAGGTGGGTGAGTGCGTGGGTGGGGGACGCTGGGGCGTTGCAGGTTGGGAAGGAGGTGGGGTGTTAGTGAGTGTGTAAGTGTGTGTGCGAGCACTTCAAAACAAACCCATAAACATTCCAGGATCTTTGGGCAGCTGCAGCTCTGAGTTGAAGTTAACAGCATGTTGAAAATACACACAGAGATACATAAAAACACCTACTTGACACCATCTAAGCTTGTAGTTATTTATTTTTCCCTCTGGATCTTGTTTCAGTCTCTTTTTTTTCCTTGTCAGATCCTTAACAACAGCTTACAGATGCTGCTCTCTCCCTCTCACACGAAAAGTCTGGCTGCTGTGAAGGAAGCTCTTCTACATGTGCTAAAACAGTTAAAGGTTAAATTCTGGAGCTTTCTTTACATCCTCCACACTTGAACATATCCTCTCCTACTTCAGACTGATCTTATTGCACAGCTGTAAACGGAGAAGATGCCATAAGTGGGCCGTTTGGTACTTCAGCAAAGGAGAAAATGTGATCCACAGCTTTCATGTTCTGGTACAAGGTGTTAATGGACACAAGTGCTCACAGCTGTGTGTGTGTTTGAGACGCTTGATCATAATCACAGTCCCCCACCTCGCTCTCTCCCTCCCAGCAGCCCCAGCCGCTCACCGGAGCTGCTGTGTTCTTTGTCACATTCCCCTCTCAAAGGAAGCTGGACAGGCTGTTTGGTCGTTCACATACACACACAGACACAAGATGCACACAAGCTGAAGAAGGAAGCAATTCAACAGGGAATGTGCTATCCATTGAGTGCAATTGTTTCATTTGAAACAAGGACGATACCACTTTAGATAAAGCATTTTCAGCTCACTCAATTTGCAAGCTTCCTTCAGTTTTACCATCTTTCCCCTGCAGTGCCCACATTTCCCCTTTGGTCTATTCTCTGGGATCAAAGGTCAACCCACATTTTAGAATTACTAGTCCACAAGAGCACCTAGCCTCTATCTTCAAAAACATGAATCTACACAAGGAACAGCATTTCATTAAGGAAAGAATTCCATAAAAAATCCAGCAGCATACTAACCAGATGGAATTGGGAAACAGTCTGGGAATGTGCTCCCCCTTTTTTCCAGGGTCAAAACCAGGGAGAGCTGGGCCTCTTTTCCAACCTGATGCCAGGCTTTCCTCTCAGTGCGGACACCGCTGGCTCATTACATCGCATATGTATTCAAGTGATGGTCCTTAGTTGTCAGTAACAGTCATTTATGATATTCTGTAAGGAGCTCATTTAACATTGTACTCATCATTGAGCTCAGTATCACTGCAGAGCTGGAAGTGGCTGCAGCAAGAACACTAATGTTGGCTGGTAATGATCTGGAAGATTTATTTCCTGCAATCAGTTGAAATACAGCTCATAAAGAACTTAAAGTTAACAAAAATGAGTGAATGTCTTGCCTCAGATGACTTCAAAGAATCAAGTAGCACTGAAACATTGCTGATACTGATAAAAGTTTGGTTTTAAGATAAGAAAAAAAAAGTAGTCCAAATCAAATGGCATCAACCTGCAAATGCTAAATATAATGCAACTCCTGTGTCACTTCCACTTGGGGCAGGCTTCAAAAGCCAACAATAGCCTGTGAGGTTTGATGTCAAAAAAGGTCTTTAGTCTGATATGCTGCAAATATTGAAACATCTGCTAAGTTCATAGGAAGTGGCAAATGTTTTCCAACAGGAGATAAAAAAAGGTCACATGCAGGCTCATGGCTGACTTCAGCACAACTACGGCAAGAGCATGGTTACAAACGACTCAAAGCATTAGTAGATGGCCTTCTTAAGTCAATAAAACATAAAAAACAAAACCATATGTAGATGTCACGTGACGTGTAATTTTTACTTAGTTTTTACTTCATTTCCAGGATCCAGTGACCACGTGCCATTTTTTTTTCTACTAAATTCTGTTTAATTAAATCTAGAGATATCCAGATTCACTGGCCAATTTCATATTTATTTACTCATAAACTCAATACAATGTTGACAGAAAACCTGTAAAGCCTACTTTTTGTACGCAGATAATTCACATGAGGAAATGATAAGGGAATCAACATTGAATCAGATTGATAAGCAGAATCAATAAGGGCATGTGTATCAATAAAATCCTATCAATTCCCATCTCTAATAAAGTAACATAAAAGAGTAACGCTGAAACTACAGTCGTCAGTAGATTAAGAGCCTGTTGAAGACAATGCATTTGTTTTTGGACTCCTTCATGTGCCTCTGACTTGCATTGTTTCTGCTGTGCTAATCGAAATTGTTCTTGTCACTGCAGCTTTTCTGTCCCAACCAATGACATGCATGAAAGAGAAGCGTGAAACTTTTTTGTCATCCACATGACATAAAAATGTTGCACCATTTCTCAAAGACAGAAAAAAAAACTATGCTGAGAGTTCAGGCCTTTTTTAATCACCACTTTGATTGTTAGCATAGTGAGCATTTGAGTTGGTTTGCAGAACACATTTTTCAAATAAAATGTTTTTGTCAAACTGAGGCCAAAAATTCAATATCAGAAATGTCCAGAGAGCTTCCAAAGCTATTCGTTCTCATGACAAGCAGACCCTACACAGTATACAGGCTACTTAAACAGTTACACATGCTCTAACAAGCACTGAGAACTGGATTGAGACTGAAACTACTCCAAAAAGAAAATAAATGTCTCAATCAACATCGTCTGCTTCCTACTCATCGGTCATTGTGTTGCATGCAGAGCCACACAAAAGAGTCTGTCAGATCTCCAACCTCTCTGTCTTTACTTACTGTCCATTGTTGTATCTTATCCTGTTGTAAACATCCATTGTTAGTCTATTTTTCAAACACAATCCTCTGGATTAAAGTAATTAATATCACCCTCGATTCTAATCCATTAATAATCCTCAGTGCCTTAACTGTTGATGCTTTTGGTCAAATAGCTCTGCTGTTGTTTACTCGTTTCTAATTTATCCGCGGATAACTTTGAACTGGAGCTGAGCCTGGCAGAAGTGGTCTTTGAAGCCTCGGCCAAGTCTTCAGGTCCCAGGTCTGACTCTGATTTAACCAGCAGAGGGTCTGGATCAAACTCAATCTTACACAAACACGAAGGGCAGGTTTCTTATTAGGCTTTTCAAATGTAAACCCCACATGTAGAGAGAGTGGACGGAGTTTCTGAAAAATGTCAGAGCTGCTGAATGTGGTCTAATATTCAAGAATCAATGGGAAGACTTGTGAGCAAAAGAGATATTAAGGAATCAGCTGGATCCGAAGTGGAACTGGGAGGAGACATAAACTCACTTCACATGTCCCATATATTGCGACGCGCCTCATTTAGAAGGCAGCTAGCCCAAGCCCGTCTCTTTATGTGAATCGCTCTTGCTTTTAATAGATCCTAGGAGTTTTTACTCATCAGTGATTCATGAAATTAACGTCCCTCTTTCCAGTGATTAATAACTAATGGGGCTGAGAGAAGCCGAATTCATTAATTATGAAATGGAGAAAATGAGCTCTGCAAATATCACTTTTGATTGATGAGCTCTGGAATAGCAGCCAAGCACAGAGCCGCAGTGTAGATTATAAACCACTCACTGCTGCCTGACTGGAAAAACTCCCCCTGCTCCCTGAGCTATACATGGAAGTAAGCATATGTTTTACTGCAATGCAGACGCCATGTGAACATTTAAGCCAAGCTCACTTACGTTTAACCTCTAAAAGGATAAATACTGTGAAGATATTGTAAACCTCCACATTACTTATGTCATTACACGAGTGACACACTTAACTCTCTCCTCTTCCCTTCGCAGCTTGCAACTGTAACCTCCATGCTCGCCGCTGTCGGTTCAACATGGAGCTGTATAAGCTGTCAGGGAGGAAGAGCGGAGGAGTCTGCATGAACTGCCGACACAACACTGCAGGACGCCACTGCCACTACTGCAAGGAGGGTTTTTACAGAGACATGGCCAGACCCATTACCCACCGCCGTGCCTGCAAGGGTAAGCTGCACCACTGTCCACCGCTAGTAGATCAGTGCATAGCTCTGCCATTTTGACAGACATGCTTAAAACACCAAATAACAATGATTAACAACAGTCTGTAAATGTTCCTGGATCAAGCTGCAAAAAACATCACCTTCTGTAGACTCAAAGATTTGTGTCAAATTTTATTCAAAACCATGCAAAAGGAAAGTGTTTGATCTGTTGTCCACATTTCTTTGTCGAAGAAGTTGACTGAGTCGGGGTAACGACCTCAGAGGAGGAATACTAATTCAGGAAAAACAAAGGTTGTGTCACTTTCTACCTATCAGCCAAATTAAGTGTCTCAGGCCTTCTTTCTTTTTCTTTTATTCTTTTATTTTTGTGGTCTGTTTTAGTATTGGCCTATTGGCGTACTATACCATGGACCCGAGGTCACCAAATATTTGCCCTTTCTTGGTTCTTCTGCCCAATGTATCTTATTATTCCAGAGGGAACACAGCAAGAACAGCAGCTGTCAATCATTGTGATACGTGATGTTAAATGTTTTGGAAATTATCAAACTTCTCAGAAAAAAGAGGACTCGAAAACAAGTCAGCCCAATTATACTTCATGTCACCGCAGCATACATATGTGAGAACATTTCTATGAGATGTGTTTGTTTTTTTAAAGTTTTACCACCTTCTGTCTGGATTGAACAGGAAGACTGAGTTTTTGACCTATACTGCTGCCAGTCATCAGGGGGAACAGTTTTCATGTTGACCTCACTCCAAGCCAAGTGAGATGATGTCCTGTTTTTTTTTTTACAGTCTATAGTGTACACCCATCACAGGGCTGAAATATTTGGGGAGCTCCTGCTTCAATCTATCGAAAATGACAAGACAGCCATCGGATTTTTCCATTATTTAGAGAAAACTGAAATAAAATTGAAAAAGAAACGTCAGAGACCGCCAAATCTTGGATGACATGGCTCCTGTAACTGTTTCAGCAGCTGTGATCTGTTAGTTTCTCTGTCCTCTCATGTCTGAGAGCCTCTGGATCAGTCCCATTTTTATTCATAAATAGTGCATACTTGGTTATATTCTTTCAGGAAGTGAAAACAAACCCGCGTTTCGAAAACAATCCTTTTGTTTAATATGAATCAGTAATAAAGTAGCAAGTTTAACATTTCCTCATCTGAAAGCGTCACGGATTATGACTTCAAGTCCTGTTTGACTCTTGGTTTCCTTTAAATGTTTTGGAAAATTTCAAACAAAACCTGACTGAATTAATCAGATTATACTAATACTTTGGTTATTATGTCATGTCTAAGAGATTTTTTTAAAGTTATGATTGGAAACATGCTCGGTCATGCTTACTCAGATTAAAAAACAGACTCCACAGCAGCGTCAGAGAGAAATAAATTGATACTTTGCCTGATAGTTTTCTGGCCCTCCGCTGAATACACACATATTATAATCACTTGAGCAAGGCTTTTCTCATGGAAAAATACATTTTAGCCCTTTAATATTTCATTTGTAGTGAATAATTTTCGATCTTATATTGTGCTGAAAGCTTTTTTCTCCTCCTGCTGGACCTTTTGCAAAAACAACACTAGTTTCCTAAACTTGTTGCTCGCTCAGGTTAATATTTAGATCAATAGCAGGGAGGTGGTTTTTATTTCATTCTGCTGCTCCAGATGAAGGTTAAGAATCACATCCAGGACAGTAAAAAAATCACTGAGAGCTGCCAGTGAAGATCTTTGGTTAAAATTAATGTCAAGAATCTCCCACTGGCTTCCGCTCAGTTTTCCCTCTGCAGCCGACCCAAACGGTAACAGAACACCAGGAGGTTAGAAATAGCACGATATTGGTTTTGCAAAAGAGTCAAGCAATTCATCACACACTCTTTCGTGGCTCAGTCGCATACTTTAAAGTTAAGTTATTTGACCTGAACACTGAGAGACAGATATCTGCCCCCATCCTGGCTGGAGATCTGTCCTAAGATGTGCGTCCTCCTGCGCAAATTGGTCCCTCATTTTCCATTTCCTGCAATACCTGTGTGCACAGTTCCCTCTCACTCTCACTCTGACCCCTGACGCTGCAATTTGTCCTTATCAAAGCTTGAAGATCAGGTGGTAAACAGTTTATCTCCCTCCCTAGCAAAAGGCCCCAGATGTGACGGAAATGAAAGCAAACGTCCGAAAAGCCTCCGCTGAGCTGCCGGCTCTGTGATTGATCAGTGCAATTCCAAAGCCTTCCAGGAGCCGTCATTCTCCTCCGCCTCAGCTTTTTCTCTCTGCTTTCCTTCTCCAACTTCTCCATCTTCTATGATTGTTTATAACCACCGTCTCCTCTTCCCCCTCAACTTATGGTTTCTCTTTCCATGACTGATACAAGCCTCTAAACCTTCCTCTCTCTCTTGGTTTTGATCTCCTCTGTGTTTCATCTTCATGTGTGAGGGTCAGGAAAGAGGTCATGTGCGTGGTACGGCTGCAGAGGGGGAGGGTGTCTTGTCTGAAACAGACTTGCAACAATAAAATACAGGTGTTTTCTAAAGGTGAGACAAGAGTGTGGAGATCAGAGAGGACAAATAGGCCATGTCTGTTTCTGATTAAATCTGCTCCTACAAGAAGTGTACGGACACAATAAAACTACTTTTTGTCCTGCCAATGCAACACCACCTCAACAAAGGCACACAAAAAATTCAACTCAGAATATGTCATATTCTGAGATCCTAAAGATTAATGCAAGTAAAACTCAAAGGCCACACAAAGGACAAAAGCCATGAGGTCACCAATGGGTTAAAACACCAAATTAAAAAGGAATGTCAAAAATCTCTTTCCAAACAAGGGTTAAAAATACAACACCCTAACAGTGTCACCTGGGAATGACTTCATGAAGCAGTCATCATGAGTTTTTCAGACCATCTGTACTCACCCATGCAGAGAACAACACAAATCAGTTGAAGTGGGCAAATACCTGCCAAAGGACTACAAATCCCAACACACTGCCTGTCAAGTCTGAGGGCGCAGAGGCTTGAAAAGTCATCAACCTCTGAGGACGTTTTTACTGCTTCTTAACCAGCTCGAGCCGCCGCACATAAAACTTCAGAAAAGCAGTTTGAGGAGGACGGCTAGGGGTGATCGACACCATCGCCACGTCACCATCCAGACAGTTTTTGACCTTTAGATCTGACAGTTTCTGGATGTTTACTGGACAACAACTTTGTCACATCGCTCACATCTTGTCCTAATTGGCTGAAATTATACAAACGCTTGTGATGTTTAGTGATCAGCTGGGAAAAAGTGGCCACCAGTCTCTACAAGCATGACAGACCGACTCCTGACTTATACGAGTCAGATCAAGAACCGTAAAGGGAACCATTCCCCTACTGAGAGATATAAACCTCATATCAGTGCAGGGTTACTGTAGTTTGATAACAAGCTGGTTTGTTTTCAACTTTCAGCTTCTCAAAGTCGATGTTTATAGATTTACCATAACTGTGTATAACTGGAGCCATCAGATGGCTAGGCCTAGGAGTCTCAAATGACCCCAAAGATTGTCATTCATGATCATACCAAACAAATATAATGGAATCAAATGAACACATACAACTGAAAAGCCAAAACCGACAATTTACTGCAAATGTTTTGCAGAAACATTATGGAACAATTCCAGAAACCAAGAGCACTGAGAACACAAGCAAAAGAAAATTCTGGAAGCCCATCTTTGCATGTGTTTCATACCTTCGTACATGCTTGTGAATGAACACTTTTTGAATTTCCCCTTACAGAATATGTGCAGGGTCCTGCAGGTTGGTTAGTGTGGTTGGTCATCCTGCTCCTTAGAATTCCTTAAGGGCCAACTGCATGAATACCAGAAATTCTTCAATAATCCATTAAGTCTGAGTTACTGTGGCTGGATCTGTCTCTGTTATAGAAATATGGACATATAGTAAGTGCAGGGAGCAGCACAAATCCAGAAACCACTTTTAAAACCAACCCTCATCATCTGACTCCAGCTACCCTTCCAGATGTGTTCTGATTTAGGTTAGTCAGAAACTTTTAAAAAATGTCCCCAGAGCTTAAGTTTCCTGGTTGGGCTTGCGTGACTCAAGTGGTGGGGATTTTGCACGGACGCTGAAGCATCAGATTTACGTCTCGGCTTCAAACAGAGCGCAGCCACTTTGACACCTGTGGACCGGTTGGCCTTGCCGGAAAAGGCAAACGTGTTTCTGAAGATCTGAGCTGCAGTTAATCCCCTCTCCGCCCCGCCGCCAAACACACACGATCACTCCTGGGTCAGTTTCAGCCGTTTAAAGCCTCCCTTTGCCCAGTCAACAGGTGGTAGGGTCCTCAGGCTCCCCTCTGTTGTAAGAGCTCAAAAATGTCCGGTGCAAATAAACACATTCACAGCTCCGTCAAGTGGCTGAAAGAAACCGTGGCATGTTTGCAGCTGCCTTCTACTGGCAGGCTCTGCAACAAACTGTTGGGTTACAGGGTTTTTCCCCAAAGTGTAACTCTGGCCTTTCGTGTCTTTTCTTGATAATCTTGGACAATTACAGCTATCGTGTTGCAGTCAAGTCACTATGAGTCTGTTGTTGCTTTTTCTGTTATCCCACCAAAAGAAAGAGTTTGAGCTCACACTTTCAGGGTTTGTCTGACTATCTTTGGAAGAGAAAGTATAAAATATCCTTTCCGCTCTGCAACTTGCTTTAATTTGGGAAGGGATTGCAGAACTTAAAGAGGAAACGATCAATAAAGCTGCACAAGAAGAAACAAGAGACTAACATTTATTTTCATCTGTCACTTAGTTGTTTGTTTGGCTGGTCTGCTGTTAAATGTTAAGTATGTGTTTATTACTCAAAAAGTTTTCAGTGGAGTCAGAGAAGCTGTGGTTTGGTTAGATTCACATTTGTTTATGCTGGTGAGCTTAGCGGAGGCTCTGTTTGGTCTATACCAAAGCACTGTGTGCCTATCTCTCTGGTTTTCTCTCCCTCACTGTCTGATGTGTTGCTTTACCTCCCTTGTCATCCTTCTCTTGTAAAACTCTCAGAGGGCTTTGCACCAACACGTCAGCTCTTGTACTTAACAGCTCTTAAAACAAAAAAAGCCTCATGTTGCTTAAGAGGGCTTAAATAAAATGCTCATAACCAGGAAAAGCCGTAAAAGAATTGCCAAAGTGAAGTGACTGGAGGATAACTTGTTTCTGTTGGCATTTGCTGGGCACTAGCTGAACTTTCGGGAAGTGAAGAAACAGCAGGGCATGTGTCAGCATTCAGGAGAGATGAGGAGAGAGGTGCTGAACTCACTCTCTAACCGTGATGCTCCAAATGCAAAACCTTTTCCCTCGTTCCTGTTTTTCATTACAATCAATAATGTATTTTCTACATGAACAGGCTTATAATTGACCTATGGCGTAGTCGTGCCCCCTTGGCTCACTTGGACAAAAAGTCAACATTCAGTGACAGGCACGATGGCAGGTGTCACAGTGGGAGATGTTACTCAGGAGGCTGTTGATCATTTTTGAAGACAGAAAGACCACATACCATAGAAAAGTTGCCAAAATAGTCTAAACTATTCTCTTGAAGTATTTATATTAATCATTTTATTGTTGAGAGGGTCATTAAAAATCTTCAGTTACAAGCCAAAATTTACAGGTCCCAGTGCAGACATTGCAAACTGCATCTTGGTGCCATCACCATCTCAGACAACAAGACAGAGGACCAGAATTGTTGTACACAATGATGAACTTGAGTACAAGAAATAGAGCAAAACAGGCCAACAAACTCCTCATAAACAAAGGGACATTGTTAACGTTGCAGCTAGAAGCTAGCATTAGGCTAAGTTTAGTTTATGTTTGGGATGTTAAAGATAACTTTATATTTCTTTCCAGCAAAGTGACATCAAGCGAGATGTTGACTCACCTCGGAAACAGATATAGACATCCTTGTTCATTTTATTCATGTTAACTTGATGTTAATGGCTACTGCACAAAATTATTCAAAGAAGACACTTTTCAAACTTTAGATGTGGCTTAGGAAAGGGTCACCCAGCCTCTCAGAATAGCTTCTGTTGGAGTTGCATGTACCAAGTGAACACCATTGAATCATTTTGTACTCAAAACTTCTGAAAAATCTTCTAAAAGTGGGCAAAAACTGACTTTCTGTAATGTGTTTCAATGGGCGTAGAATGTCCTATAGTATGGGAGAAGCTACACACTGTGATTGGCACAGGATGTTTGAGGGTGAGACTTAGCCATTGGCCAATTGCAAAATCTCTGCCTTTTTAACATCCACATCTGCCAGCAGAGAGGAGGATAAATATTAAGATGTTTTTTTCCTCAGAGATGTCACATCATGAGAGTGAGTTGGTTTCCTGGATGCAATTTTTTCAGCATATAATTCTTAGCTAACTACTTCTTTCTCTCCCTTCTTATTATTTGTTACAACCCTTCCCCTCCCACTGTTCCTGACCCCCACACCAGCCTGCGATTGTCACCCCGTTGGCGCTGCTGGCAAGACCTGCAATCAGACCACAGGCCAGTGCCCCTGCAAGGACGGTGTCACTGGCATCACCTGCAACCGCTGCGCTAAGGGTTACCAGCAGAGCCGCTCACCCGTGGCCCCGTGCATCAGTGAGTGACTCACACCTACTACCCATTGGTATTAAACTGAACAACATACACTGTCTTCATGAGGTAATTGCAAGCATGTGACAATGAGTCAATGCACAAAACTGCAAAACACAAACTCTTGCAAAGGGAAGTACCTTGTGGGATGAAAAAGCTTGTTCATGGATGATAGTTTTGATCTACACAACAGCCATGAGAGTTTGGAGCATAATTGAAAGCACATTTCACAAATTATTTAAAAAGCACACCCATCCTGATCATTGCACAGCATGTACATGGCACGTGTTCCTTTGGTTTACATATACACCGTTATGGCATGCCAATTTTATTGGAAGGGCATTAGCGCAGAATTGTAATGTGTGTGTTTTGAAGTTGATGTTGTTACTTGTTTACCACATCAGGCTTTTGATTTTCTGCTACAAGCTTCCATTTCAATGTGTGGATTATGAAACTTGCCCGTGGGCCAAGCATGTGTAATACAAGACTACTTTCCACCACCATGAGTGCCAGGCAGTGCTGGCAGAAACTGCACACAATCACAAGACAGCCTCCACCAAAGCAAACCGTGCTGCCCAGCACCGTACCGAGCTGTGCCACACTGTGCCACATGCTGCCATGTTCTTCCTCTCACATGCGGTTCACGGAGCAGATGGTGTATGGGTGAGAAGGAGAAAACAACTGTGGTCATGGATGGCAAACTCCACTCATGTGAGTGCCACTGAACCAACCAGGGGGAACAAGATAGGTTGTGAATATGCACTGAAGCAAGCACTCATTTTTGGGTCCTTTTTGGTAGTAGTGCTATGAAAACTGTGTGTAGCCCTTAGACCCCATGACAGGAGACAAAACCATTTAGAAGCCAATTGGTGTGATGGCAATGACTCTGATCTTAATGATCTTTTCTTTCATCATCTGTCCGCTGGCAAGGGCACAGGGGCTCAAGGTGGCCTCAAGCAGCTGTGTCTGCTCCCAGAAAGCTTCCCACCCTAGTTTGTGTTTATTGACAGGGTATCCATAATGTCAGAGAGACGACTGCTGTTTGAGAGACAAGCTTTCCGACAGCCCCCCTCCCTATCTCCCACCAGTGCACTCCCACTCACATGGTTCAAACCCTCAACCTCCAAATCCAATCAAAAGCAGATCCTCTAAGCGGATGCTAAGCAGACGTTCCAGTAACTCTCATTGCGGTAAAAGCTGAAGGCTCGTTGTTAGCATTAGCATTTGTATTGGAAAGTAGCAAACGATTAGAAAGGACGTCCTGGAGGAATTCCACGAGGTACTTTTTAGAGTAGCCAGCAGGCACAGCAAGGGAGGGCTGCATCTGTCTCAAAATGATCCAACTAAAACTGCCCCTTTGCCATCTGTCCATCTGTCTGTGCATGCCTGTATGGAGATTACACAGCAGTGTTAACCCAGCATCTGTCAGGGAAGACAAGACTAATCTAATGCAGCCACCTTTCCATTTGAGTCAGAAGCCCTCAAAGAGTCCACTCTGCCTCATATGTATCAAATGTGCCTGTTGTGAAAGATCTGACCTCACCACATTGGATTACTTTCTGAATCTGTGGTAAATTAACTGGTTTTGACCAAAAGCTTTAAATGTGGTGTTCTAATCGTCGACCGTTTGGTCTTACAATCTCTGTCTCTTTCAGAAACATGCTGCAACCACCACATTAGTCTCAGGAATGCATGGTTTATGTGAGCCTGTCTTCCCTCTAACCACCAATAAGCTTCGCTGTCAGTCTGTCAGTGTTTATCTAGCATATCTGCCTGCCATGCCCCATGTGTTTTAATGTGCATAATTGACATACATCAGAATCGAAACCTACTGAATGACACGCCTGGTGTTTCCTCTCACTGGGCTCGGTGAGCAAAGACACTTTTCTTCTTAACACTTAGCTTGAACCTGGTTTTGTGGCTTTATTGCTACAGTCATAAAACCCTCCCATACCAGCTCTCTTTGTACCTCATGTCTTTGACCACACATGCTCTACTACATTTGATCAGTTCCATATTTAATGGTATGAAATAAAGCAGAGATTAAACTTTGTATTTCTTGTGTTTTTAGAAATCCCAGTGGTGAACCCTACAGCTGTGGTGAGCAGCACAGAGGAACCAGCAGGTTAGTGGACCCTTCTGCACCTCACCCATGAGTAACTCTGCTTTTTAAGAGGAACAAAAACATATTTTTTCATATTTCTGGACTAGACTTCTGAGGTGTGGAATAAATATTAATAAAGGGTGGGTCCCTCTCTTTTGAAGTACAGCACACAGAGTGAGTGCACTGGGGCCTGCCGAATTTTCCATTGTCTTTAAAACCTGTGTCTTTGGCACAGGTTCCCCGGCCGCTTACCTCAAGTTAGTGGAGCCCTAGCTGCGCTGGAAGTATGGCAGCAGCTTGAAGCCAAGGCCAGCAGATAGACAGCTGAGGTGATTAGCTGAAGTTTAGTTGGGAGATATAGTGGAAGGGAGAGTTTTTGAGGCGTGAAAAAGGAGCTGGCAAGTCGCTGCGGGGAAATTTGTTCAGTCTCTCCCTTTAGCGGTCCAATTTAGGCTCCAGTCAATTACCCAGACCGTATTTTTCATTCTGCGGCTTTTTGATTTAAACGATGGTGTTGATTTGGAAATGTTGATTCATTGGTAGGTTTATGACATATATCATCACTGAGGCTACAGGTCGCAGCCTCCTACTTTGCCGGGCTATTTAAAGCGTAAGGTTTCACTGTTTTTGGACAATTTCTCCTCTACAAATGACAAAATTGTCAGAAAGCTGACTGAAAATTACACCTTTGACTTATTGACTTCTTGAATTTCAAAGGTGAATGAGAGTGTGAGGAAATGAAGTGTTTTTAAAATATGTCTTGATTGGCAAAAGTGACTCATTTCACAGGGTTAGACAGAAAATGGAGGTCAAACTTTGTTGCATTACATAAATGGAAATAAGCAAAAAAGGAAATGTCTCTTGCTCATCGCTAATTTAACGACTTGTTGCAACATAATATTTTTATCCAATAGGAATGCATGAACCTATTAAACATGGCCTCTTCTCTGTTTCCTCTCGAGTATCTTCAGCTTCTAACAAAACAAAACTGAATCCCTCATGCCAGCTTCTCCCCGTATTTCCTACCTCCCTGGGAAAATGTTGCAGACTCCTGGAACACAAGGCTTGTTGATCGCCAATTCACCTCAGGTTCAAGAGCATTTCCCCCATCTTTCTCCTTCCTAAACTACCATACAACAGCCATCGCCAGAGCCCCGAGATGTTTTTGTGTAAGGGGCGGTAGATGCAATTTGTCCTTGTCATGGCACAGTAAGAGGGGCTCAAGGGAAAAAGGGCATCCAGAGCCCCACAGCCAATTGTGAGTGTTTGCAGTGGGCTGGTCTTCTGGGTCAGTGGGCGATTGACAGAGAACTTTTTCAGGTGAACAGCCAACAGTAAGCGACTCTTCATGGGAAACACACACAGTCTCCTTGCCAGAGTCTCCCCACTGACACCTTTAGGCAAGCCACTGTATACCACACACACGCACACAGTGGCAGTAATGAAATCCATGCACATCTCTCCCAAATGCACGCCTGTCACAGTTGCATGCATGCTTGCATGATAATGATCTGCATATGAAACCACATGCTGCTTTATAATTCAAGACTTGAAGCAAGCTCTAACATCATCTATTGACAGTCTGTCAGAAAAGTGTATCAGCACACACACACACAAATCAATCCACACACACACACCTCCTCATCTGTCAACATCTACACCTCCACTCATAGTTTTCCTTTTAAAGTCACCCAGATTATTGGAAGCTGCCATCTGCTCCCTCTTTCTCCCCCTTCCTTTCCTCTTCTCTCCACTCTCTGGCTAATAAAATCTCCAGCGCTCTGATATACAGCCAAGCCTCCTGGACATTTTTATGGGCTTCTTAGTCCCCTGTTTCTCTCTCCTCTTGCCCTCCTTCCATTCCTCCATCCCTTGCTCCTCGAAAAAATGAACGCTACAGCACCGAGACTCTCTTTCTCTCGCGTAATTCTTTTTTTTCTAATTAGACCATTTCATGTCTGAAAATTTATTTGGTTGTCTTTGGGAAGCAACCTGACTGAATGGTTTTCCTTTTGAAAGCAAAGAGAGACCTCATCGCAGATACCAGTCCACTGAGTGCCATGTGGTTTTTCAGTTTCGTGCTGACATTCCAGCTTGGACAGTTTTTCTGGTTCCCTCACGAAAAACCGACCAAAAGAACGTTTGAAAAAGACCCTCTTGGCTTTTAGCTACATGTCAGTGCATTACATTTCATTTCACCCTAACCTGATGTCTCTCTCATACTTTTGTAAATGAAAAAACTGGATTCTTTTTTAAATTAACAGTAAGTTGAATCTCACTGATTATTGACTCACAGTCTTCTGCTGTTTTTTTGTCAGCTCAAGCCCCATTAGTTACCATGAGCAACATTTAAAACCAGCTGTAGTACTTTAAATTTAACATGAGCACCTAAATAAAGACTTTTAAGAATTTGAATGTGGTCTTTGAGACGTCACCCATTTGTTTCTCGAGCAAAGTTTGAAAGCCAAACAGTTTAAGTGAGTTGAGGCAGTTTACTCGGTGTGGCTTTACAAATTTCCCAAGATAAAGCTTTAAAATTGAAATGAAACAATCCGAGATAAAGATAGCTGGTTAAAGCCGATTTGAACAATTCAAGCTGTTTTCAATTTAAGTGAGAATTTCATTTTTTCCTATCTTCTTGGTTTGTAGAAATTCCTTCTACTCTCAGCTCATGGAAATGGTTTACCGTGGCTGCAAAAAGCAAAGCTCCTCATGTCAGAAGAAGAAAAAGACTTTTTCTGGTATTCTGGGAATGAATCATGGAGAAAAACTACATTTGTGTGATCCAGTGAACTTCATGCAAACTTTCTGACCCTTACAGGAAGTGTTGCACTCATCTGGAAATTAATTTCTCATATATTGTTTTTACATTGCCATTACTGAGGGTTAAGATTGAGGATATTTAGAGTTTGTTTCAAGTCCTGAATTTTAATTTTCAGACCAGGCCTGTGGTGTGTTTTCATGTTTTTCTCCTTCATGTTTTGAGGAAAGGGTAACACTTGTTGATAAATGACGACTTTAACTACCAAGGATGATTTTCAAGTTAGCCAGGAGGAGCTGTGAGAGATGGGTCACTCAGCCAAAAAACCTCAATTTTAACTGTCACAATCTAATTGTAACACCTCATCACTGGTGGCTCCACCTACGTGTGGTCAGCAGAGGTCATCCATCCAATGTGTGGTCCCAGTTTTCACGCTGGCAGCCAAAGTCTATTCACATACATCCAACCATGACCTGCTTCCAGCCTGCTCTGTCTTTCTTCAAGATCCCAGAAAACATGTCAAACTGAACATTTTTACTACTCTGGTGTGTTTCATTTGCCTTCTAGGAGCGGCTGTAGCCGGGGTTTGTTGTGTGATTTGTCAGAAGTTGTATTTTGGCCCATAAAATCAAACAAGCTTAGCATTTTCCAAACTTCTCTGGTTTCCTTCGTAGCTTTTGGTTTTATTACAGGATATAAACAGGTGTGAGGGCAGAAGCAAACATGCCAAAAGATTACAAACTGAGTATAAATCCTGAATGGAAATTCAAAATGTTGGTATAAAAAATCTCAATGAAATCGAGGGGGTGGGGGGGTTCCCAGGGAAATGTTAAGGCACCAATCAGACTTGAAATATAAGTGAAATCCATGCATGTTTCATACAAGTGAGTGTTTTGTTTTTCTTTACTTTTTGACAGATTGTGAGTCTTACTGTAAACCAGTGAAGGGCAATCTGAAGATCAACATGAAGAAATATTGCAAGAAGGATTACGGTAAAAGCTTTGACTATAAAACATGATGTTTAAATGTTGAACCGGGAGGCGATTACTAACCCAAATAATTTTATGAATGTTTCCCCAGCCGTCCAAGTGAATGTGCTCGACATGGAGACGGTAGGAGACTGGGCCAAGTTCTCGGTCAACGTGGTGTCCGTGTACAAGAGCCGCGGCGAGCCCCTGAAGAGAGGCGACAACATCTTGTGGGTGCACATGAAAGACCTCGCCTGCAAATGTCCTAAAATCCAGATGAGCAAAAGATTCTTGGTGATGGGTGGCAGTGAAGGCACAACGAGCCCGGGGGCGGGGCCTGGGGTCGGGCCTGGGGGTGGAGCATCCAGCCCGGGGGCAGAGCGTCTGGGCCTTGTGGCTGATAAGAACAGCCTCGTGATCCAGTGGAGGGACGTTTGGACAAGACGCTTGAGGAAGTTCCAGCGCAAAGAGAAGAAGGGGAAGTGCAGCAAAGCGTGATGGGAAAGCAGCGTTCATCCCTACCTCTCCCTAAACCCTTACCCCTCCAGCGCTCCTGAATCCCTCCTTGAATCCTGTTTCCCTTTATCATGAAAACTCTGCACATTAGAAAAGACTGCATGTACCCTACCTGATTTAAGGACCACTTTTTGTGTATAATGTATAATTATTTTACTTTTTATTTTCAAGTATTGTCTTTGCTATGTTTTTGTCCAATTGGTTTGCCTTAAAAAGGGACCATAAAAAAGGGTATGAAGTGTAAAAACAAACGCCATTCCCTCCTTCAGTGACGACAGCGGAAATGTCCACAAACAACTTCTCCCTGAACCTCAGCTCCACTTCCTCCTTCAGAGACTTTTTCCTGCCACTTTTTTTGACACATATCTATATCAGTGCTCCACTTCACACACTTCTGTGAGGTTTCAAACAGTGTTTGTCACATCAGAAACTGATCTCTACAAGCTCAGATCACAAAACAAACACAGCTTAGGTCTGTAATCCTGGACAACCTTTCGCTAGTATCCGTTAAAGAATTCATAAACATGGGCCTACTTGCTCCAGGACTCTGCAGCAACTTCTACAGGCTGATAACTCATGTCCTGTGAGGAACCAAGGGCTCCCTTTGCAGGGACATTTTCCACAGCAAACCTCAGTCTCTCCACCACTGCTGCTGCCACCAGGCATCCCTCACAGAATGAACTGCTTATGTAGGCTGATATATATCTGTAATTACATGATCCCACTCCTCATATTACAGTCTGTATTTGTCATGTCGCTGTGTTTTGGCTCATCCATCCATCTTCAGGCCTATCCTTACTTCAGTTTTGTCTCATTGTTTCATATGAAGCAGGGCAAACCCTTTTAGCATGCATGAGTCACATCCAGTCCTCTGGGATTGTGCCTCTTCACCAACAGGCCCTCTCACCACTGATTTAAAAAGTCATGCATCACCATCATGACTCATTGCTTGTCACTTTTTGTGGAAGACAGATTGAGCGTTGTGGACAAATGGCTGGAATTTCAGAACAATACCAATATTTCCAAGGAGACGTTTGCTTCATGGATGATGTCCTCTGTTGGGTAACGGCCTTTCAGATGTTGCTGTGTGGCCTATGTCATGTCTTTGTATTTAAATGTCTGAACATTTTCCTGATGCGTCCGGTGACTGGCAGGCTTTTGTTTGCCAAAATAAGAGATTGAAATGAAAGTTCCTTTTCATGCAGTAAAAAGAAAACCGAGGCAGATAAACAAAATCGTTGTGTTTTTCTCGAGCATATTTTGACAAAATGAATGAGGCTGGAAAGTTTTTAGTGCTCACTGATTGTATTATGACATGAGAGGATCGTATTACATTCCTCATGTGCTTTGTTATGTTTGCATGTTTGTGGTTTTTTTGCTGGGCCATCAAAACGTTACAGGGAGCAGACTAAGACCTTAAACCAATACGAGCATCGAGATCCAAAGGAAAACCTCCCAAGTCATCTTCCCCCTACTTGCCTTCCCTTACACAGACCCTGTCATCCTGTGCCAAATAAGCAGAGTCAGTTTTTAAATTCAATTAAGAGACTATGAAAGTCAGGACCAAGTAAAACCACAGAGAGACCCATCTGGTTGCTTTCAAGCTTTTTATCTGCCTTTTGCTGTTATTTCATTTTGTAAAGCACATTACAATTTATTTAAATAGAGTACAAGATAAACACACAGTTTTAAGGGGCGCATCAACGCAGCGTAGCAGCGAGTGTGCCGACAGCCATGTCATGCTAGCTTGTGGTTACGCTCCTTTGGCTGCGGTGGTATGTTTGGTTTGTCATCCATCCAAAAATGTCTCCCCTCTGCTCTCTTCTCCATGTCCAACACCACCCTCCCTGAACTCCCTCTTTAACCCTTTCTGCATGTTGTTGATTCAGTGTTTAGATAAATGGCAGCAGAGGACGAGGCTGCCAGGACTCTTCAGTGGTGTACTATACTGATTTTTGTTTTCACATCCTCCGAGAGTGTATGTCAAACTGTGAAGAGCACGCTCATGCAGGTGTATGATCAGATTGTGTTTATGAAACAGTGTCACCACACTCAATAATGTGGACACCAGGGGAACTGATGCTACGATGAACTATGAACAGGGTTAGATGACAAAGAAAGTGTTGATATTCATCTACCGTAATTTTCGGACTACTTTTTTCACATGCTTTGAACCCTGCGGCTTAAACAACAATGCGGCTAATATATGGATTTTGAAGGGGTAATGAGCTTCATGCTGCCAATATGTTCAGGCCCTGTTTACACAGCAACATTTCACCTGAAAATGCTAAAATCTGTGTTTACATGAAAACGGTGGGGGACTGGAAATGCTGTATTATGCGTGCCAGGCCTATAGTTGGTGATTTAACTTTTGGAGCTGCATAAAAGACAACAGTTTAGAGGCAGAAGAACCTGACGTATATATTGAATGCCTCTTTGCTGATTGCAGAAGTAGTTCCAGAGATGCATATTTTCTTTTAAGGCAAAGTTTGGAAAAAAATCTTCAGCCCAACATCTTCCTGTGTAAATATCCCATGTGGCTTATCGACAATTGGGGCCAATTTACATGCATACGTATGATTTTTTTTTCTTTTTTAAATTTCATGGGTGCAGGATATATTCAGGTGCGCCCATTAGTCCGGAAATGACAGTTATAAAAAAATAAACAAGTAACCAAACTGACTTATCACTGTTTCGACACACTTGATAGGACCAGATTCCCAACATCTGAATTTCACAAAAATGCAGAACCAAATATTCAATCATTGGTGCACTGGCTGCAGTTCAGCCTGTCAGACAGATGGAGTTACAGTAGCACAAGTGTCCTCCTCATGGAATGTGAGTGCGGTGTGCCACATTATGATTGATGGTCAAATTACGTGCCCCCAAGGCCTCTTTGGCACTCAGCTTCTTAAGTGCCAAACACTCTCCTGGGGGAGCCACAGCCGCACAGATTCTTCTTCTCTCTCTATCTATCCACTTTGTCTTTTCTTGATGCCCACCCTGAATGTTGAAATTAAGATAAAGAAGTGAGCCAGATGTTGTTTTCAGGGGTGGAAGTGTAGTCTTGTGAAAGCTATTTAGCGAGCCTCATAGGGAGAGCCGTCCTGTTGTTTTACGTTAACAAGCCGAGCAGCTTGGCAGTGGAACTGAAGCTCTAACTGCTTTGCTTTGTTTCCTGCCTCCTCTTGCAGTTTTTATTGCGTTCGCAGGTGTGTGTGTGTGTATGTGTGCATATTTTGTGAGTGTGTGTTTAATTAACCCCTCCCGAATAAACAAGTGATATGTGCATGAGCTGAACGTACAGAGAGGACGGAGCGCTCATTTGAAGGCAGCCTTGGAGTTATCATTCACAGTTTGTTTCACTTCCATCACATTTCTTATGCTGTAAATATGAACTGCCTCTGCCCATCATGTTGTCTTTTGTAATGCATCACTTGGCCCTGGATGACTCACGTGTATGGATGTAGAAACCAGATGATGTTATATGGATGTAGAAACCAGAAACATATGCTTTTGTGATCACCACCAGAAGATGTGGTTCGAATATTACACAGAATGTATTCCTCTTTGGATTTATGTTGTTTCCAGACAACTACCGCCCATTGCTAATGACTTTGAGGAGACTGGAGAAGAAAAAATGTGACTTGGGCTGACCCCATCCTCTGATTTTCCTATTGGGGGAATTGACACAACAAACCCAACACTCTTCGGTCTTATGTCCTGGTAATAATCCTTCACGCACACAGAAACAGTCCTCCTACCTTTCTTTGGGAACAAAGACATTCACTCTCTCCAGCCCTCACCTCTGTAAAATCAAAGTCTTCCTTGTACATTTTCCTCTGAGGCAACGAACCACTGACTTTTTAATCTAAATGATAAAAAATAAATTATTAGTTAATGAGCTGTGTGTTGTGTTGGTCATCTGTCAACGTCATCATGCTCATGAGCCTGAACAGCAGAAATAATCACATTGATCCGCGTGATCTTCATTGGAAAGTATGCATACACACAGTGGGCACTGCTCTGGTGTGTTTCCACTCACAGGGTCTGGACGGGGTTTGAAGGGGGAGAGGACCAGGCCCCAGGTACAGCAGCTCCCCTCCCGTATGAACAGAGCTCTGTAAATAAACAGAGAGGCACACGCACACACACTCGAGCGTGTACCTCACCTCTGAGGAAACCCGACCCCCGAGTCAGGTCCAAAGCAGGAAACTCCTTACTCTTTCTCTCCTTCCCCTTCCTCCCCTCATCCCCCTCCCCTCTCACCTACAGCCTCCTCTCTCCTTGTCTCCCCACCCTCTAACCAAACAGCCAGCTCCATCCATCCTCCTGGAGGTAAATTACAGGAAAGTGACCATTTATCATCACTCTCCCCAGGCATGGCCATCAAGGCTTGGAGAAGAGGGGCTGCTGAGATAGTCTGTGCACACACTCAAACACACAGAAAATAATATGTATCTGCATGGAGCACATCCACTCCTGGTCCCCCATCAGCCTACTATTCCTGTCCAGTCCCCATTAAACCAGAATGGCATGAATGGCTAACAACCAAATGGACAGAACAAATCCAGATTTATCGTCCACTGAGACATTCTGCAACAGGAATCGACTCTTAGCTTCATCTGAAAGGGAAACCAACAGACACAAGAGAGGGATTATTTACTTCACCAGAGTCTGCTTTTTGAATTTCCTGTTTCTGTTACTCTCTTTTTCTTTATTATTTGACAATGACAAGTTGAGTGAAGTCAAGTGGCAAACGCACTCAAACTTCCCCCCACGAGTCGGCAGCAGAACTACCATTTAGTTGAACAAGTTATCTTACATCCAGAGTAGTTAGATTCTTCAACCTGGAGAACTCCAAAAGAAAACTGGAAACTGTGGCATATATGGGCCTTAATGTGGTTTCTGACATCTGCCAACAATCCGCACAGACATGTCAGCAAAGCAAACATAGCAGTGTCAACACCAAAAGCGTCTTGCCTCTTGAGGTACAAAGACAATTTGTACTACTAAATATCTTATCCATTCCTTCCTGGTCCAACACAGAAGCAATGACAACCTGACACAAGTCATAAAAGGATATGTTTACACCTTAATGCTTATTGTTGCAAATTTGTATCATCCCAGTTTGATCCAGACTGCAGCCAAGATAGTGTCTGCATTCACCCTCATGCCTGTTAGTGCATGTTTACATACCTTTTCTCAACAAAACTGGTGCTAGTGATAGTTCCAGGCCAGTGCCTGACTCAACACTCTTTGTGTTTCTACTAACCCAGCACTGGCTCCAAGTGCTAAAAACTGGTGCTTAGCAAGCATTAACTCATTGCTGGACCAGAGCAAAGCACCAGCTAATGTAACCAATGACCAGCTGTGAAGAACAGCCATTTTAGAAAGAAAAGCTGCTGAGTGATTTGTCTGTTGTTTTATCTGTATTTCCTCAGTCAAAACTTAATATAGCTACAACTTTGGAGCAATTGTTGAAATTAAGTAATTTCTGTATTATGTTATGCTACTTTTACTAAATGTTACAAAATATAAGTTGCATTATAGGTTACTTATGATACATGTCATGCTATGTGCAAAGGACAAAATAACAATCTCTTCTTAATTGAGCATTGGCTTGAAAGTAAAAAAAAGGACATTTTATATATAGTTGTCAATAAATTCAGGCATCAAGAGGTTAAATATTTGCTATAGCTGTGGTCACTGGAAATGACACAACAAATCTGGAACATAAAGGTAGTATCTAATACGCAAAGCATCAGTATCACAGAATTTAAACTGATGTCAAAGTGTGCAGAGGAACCTTCACAAATATAATTCAGTTATTAAAGGCTGGAATAAAAGTACTGAACATGTGGACAGAGATATGAAGAACCAGTTTCCTCCCTGTGTGGGTAAAACAGCACTTCCTAGATATGTTAAAAACTCTGAGAAGTCCACATAAACACGCTCATAAACCCATCAATGGAAAAGTTATCACTGGGTCAACATCTCTTCATTTTCCACCTTTACAACCTTATTTTCTGGCACCCTGCCTCAAAAGCCGAGTGAGTCCTTTTAGTCTATCATCAGCTGAAGAAGTAATGAATGAGTATTATCTAAAACAATTGAAATAACAGAGGAGCAATTTCCTAAAACTGTGAAAAATGATGAATCCTCAGATGTGTTTTGGAAACAGCTTCAGTGTTTGCAGAGAAAACAGAGCTCTCGAGAGCGACTGGTCTGAAAGAGATCTGCTGCTGTAGCTGAGCTGGAAAAGAGCAAAGCAGATCCAGCCAAATACTGTCCAGTCTTCTCCCCTCCTTCTCCTTCTCCTTCTGACATTCAAACACACACACACATCCACACAAACACACACCAACCAGTGGCAGATGAGGGGGGCTTACCAATCGTGCTTTCATAAGCTGCCAAAGTGGCTTCATTGGCTTTAAATGGAGCCTCATTACCACTGTGCTTCAAAGCTCAACAACAGTGTCTTCCAGCATGGGGTCTCACCGTGTGTGTGTGAGTGAATGAGTGTGTGGGGGTCTGTTTCCTAAATCTTCTCTTTTCCATAATGTGCCTCTTTGATTTCTTGCCACATTCAGGACTTTCCATTCTGTGACTTTCTTTGCTCTTTCATTCCGTCTGTCCTCCACCTTGCCCCCCCCCTTAAGTGACAGAGGATGCATGTGTGAATATTTGAATGTATCTGTGAACACTCATAAGAGTCTGCGAGTGTGTGTGGGTCACAAAGTGCTAACCCCCCCTGAAAACCGCAAAAAATGTGGCGAGAAATCTGTGTGGAGCGAGATCATAAATATTCAGAGGTGAAGGTCTGATCTCTCTCTCTGCTGCATGTCTTTCCTCTGAGTGAAACCAGCTGTCGTCTGAAGAGACACCACTCCCTCTGGAACTGACAACATGCGTGACAATGACCACACCTCTGTGAAAACATCTGTCATCTTTCAATCTCTCCATCTTTCCACTCTACAACTGACCTAAAAAAAAAGGGCTTAAACAGAATGTCTTATTTGTCAGAATCTGAAAGCAAAGCCATCTCTGATACCTGCAGGCAATTCTCTGGACAGAAAGGCACAGTGTCAAGAATTGTAAGGGACTGCTGTTGCACAAAACTGGGATTCATTGTTCCTTTGTTGCTCTTTTTTATTGCAGAGACAAACTTTATTGGGCCAGTGAGTGATTGAAAATGAGCGAGGAACAGGGGGTAATTTAAAACCAGTGTGGTCCCTGATAGGAGCATTGTGCAGCACAAGCCGGCTCCTAATCCGCCCCTCAGCTTTGTGTTTGATTGGGTACTGTTGAAAATGGGGATGAGTCTGCCTCTTCAAAGCCTGTAACATAAGAGGAATGTGTGTGTTTGAGTGTGTCTGAGTGTGTCTGTGTGTTGATCACTTCTTAAGGTGATCATAAAAAGCAGATTGTGTGCAGATGGACAAATAGAAATTACACTAATAGATAATTCATAAGCTCTCTGTGAGTTATCTTACCTGTTAGGACCCTTTCATACACCTTCACTGTGTAAATTACAATCCTGGTCCTGAGGCGGTTATTATGGGATATAGACATTATGTTTTGCTGTTTGGAATGCCCTGACTAATTATAGTGGGTTATTCCTTCTCATTTATTTATTGTTTTGTACGAACATTTTGCATTTAAATGATCTGATGCATTGTACTGGAGTTAGCTTAAAAAGACTGTGTCGACTTTCTAAGTGATCTTGAGAAAGTCTCACTTCTAGATATATACCTGAGTATAACCTACAACTTAAAATGAGGTTATTAGTGCTAAAAAAGGGTTATTTAAATTTGAAGCTTGGGTCTAGGAAAACAAAGTACCAGATTAGGGATTGGTATCAGCAGACACTCTATATTAAAAACTTGGATGCGGGGTAAAAAGTGGATCAGAACACGGCCACTTACAGTGGCTATCTCTCACATGTTTATTCGACAAGTGATGATGGACTGATGGTGAAATTCTGCCTTTGGATAATCATGTATTCTGAACTGGCTTTGAGCTGCATATGTTGTCTCTGCCAAACTTGTGATTAAATAAGCATAATTCAGCGGTGAACCAAAGAGCAAGCTTTGTCTAAAATAAATCTGACTCATTTGTTGGAAATCTTACACAGTTTCTTATAAATGGGCAGAGAGGAACATGTTTTGTTGTCAGAGCCAGGGAGGAATGGTGTTGACAAAAAGGCTTAAAGCACTTTCCAAAAAATCATGTTCTGGACCGAATATCATTTTAGATAAGACTCATGATCAATAGTACTCCTATGTAAAACAATATTTTATTCCTTTATGGAATAGTTTTAAATTTATCATTTTGTCTTCCCACATTGTTTTCCAGTCTAAAGTCTTCTGTTTTTGCCAAAAAAGAAACCAGATCTCATCAGAGCCTCCTCTTTCCTCAAGGCTTAGGCCTTCTTTCAGGTCCACTCTGTGGGCTGTACTGTACCATACTGCCTTAGTCTTGGCCCGATCCACTTCAGGCCCCATCTGTTGGCATTTAGCACCAGCTTCCCCGCCTCTGCACTGATCTCCGGTCTACATTAACTGCCCTAATTTGTCTGCCAAAGCCCACTCTGATTGCTACCATGTGATGTTATGTGAAAGGTGAGGGATGCCTACTTATCTGTGAAGACGGACGGGCAAAAAAGAAGGGGGAGTGTTTAAAAGCGGTGATGGCAAACTGGCTCAAGGGGAAAAAAAGTTGAGGGAGGTAAGGAAAGTGATTAGATGATGAGAGGCACAGAGACCACATCTCAAGATGGGGACAGGATGGGACAAGCTGTAATAAAGGCTCATGATGTGTTTGAGTGAGTTCTGTAGTTTTGAGACCTTTCCCTCCAGAGGTCACCGCATCTCTTCCCCATGTTACCTGGGCACCGGATCATCTGTACCTGATGTTCTTGGACTCACTCGTGGCATGTGACAGACTTCCCTCCAAGTCATAAAAAGGATCGCAAAGGTTCCCCACCAACAGCAACCTGTTCTCAGCTCCCCCCAGAGAGCAAAGCCTGGTCGCACATACCCGCCTGGCATGACTTCTCTGCAGCTGCTCACCAGGACTTTGTTCTGCCATGAGGTCTCTCTACCCACAAACCCATAATGATTGCTCCTGGACTGTTATTCCTCCAACTTGTCGAAATCTGTCACGGATGTTTGCACTTAAATATGTTGATGTCATTTGAATAACAGCCAGAGGTCAAAGGATTTGATCCATGGTACTTTTCCTACAGTTTTTTGACAGTCATGGTGTTGAATCATTCACTGGCTCAATAAATTCTTGTCATTTACAGACGAGGAAATCATTTAAAATCTAATCTCAAACTGTGCGGCTGTAACTGACAAATGAGAGCACTGTAACCCCAGAACAGCATCCATCCATCCCAAATCATGCCTCACATTTACATATGTTTATTTAGAGATTCATCACTTCATCCTCCAATATCTGATTTAAGAATTGGGTTTGGATGTTTTTGAAGACCTCCTGTGGGAGCAGAGGGGCACTCTTTCTCCTTCTATCCACCAGAGGAGGCTCTGGACAACCAAGGCCTTGTGTCTGCCAGGGAAAGCAGGAATCAGGCTCTTGGTTCAACAACACAGGCACCTGTGAAAATACAGGCAGTGCACCACGTATCAAACCAAATAAACTCACCTTGGCGTGGAGTGAGGGCATGTTCTGATGACAGATGCCACTCGGCAGTAGTGCCCACGGGCCAATAAAACACCTTGCTGGCGTGATGGCAGGGCCAGGACGAGATCTGGTTTTCAAGGCATACAGGCAGAAATAGACATATTGCCACAGTCTGTGGATTCAAGTCCTACTGAAAGAAAAGTGGATGCCAAAAAAATTTCCAAACTTTGTGAAGAGTTCTGGACTGAGGAAAACATGCATCAGCCCAATCTAAGCAGTTGGAAAACACCAAAATACAACTAAATAGAATTACTGGGGTTGTAATCAGTCATATTTTTTATAAAACAAATTCCTATGAGTGTTTGTCACAGTTCAGTGGCTCACAAGCCTGTACAGGACCCAAGACCTGCCATGGTGCAGTAAAACCAGAGGAAACCACATTTCCTGTCCTCTACTCCTGTTTCTTGAGCGGTAATGGATGAAGCCAAGCCTTGGCCAGGGCAGCTCAAGCAGTGGCTGCATGTGGTCGAATAAGGCCACAAAACAAGAGAGCCGTTACATTTTACTTTGGCACTCTAACCTCAGGCTGGCATTACTGAAACCATCTGAGCGCAGCGGCTGAGAAGCTCACAACATGGTGACGGGTATTCAGGAGCGGGTGAGAGCCATCCTGGCAACATCAATTCCTCTTTCCTTTACATCCTGATGGAGATGATGAAAGGGCAATGCTTCACAAACACTCAACGGGTTTGGAGTTGTGTGTTGTGTTAGTAAATCATTACTTTCAAACATTCAGTGAACGGGAAGAAGAAAGATCTCACTTTGCAAACATGAATGACTGGAAATGATCCACACCAGTGCCATGGACCAGAAACTCATAAACACTGACCGTGACCACTCATAGATATTTTCCCCTTTAAATTTGAAAGATTTCAGCCTTTCATCCTCAATCTGCTCCAAATTTTCCAAAATTTCCAAAGTGATCAGAGAAGTTGTTCAAATTCCTTTTTAAACACACTTGGACTCATGTAAAATTTTTCCATGGGAGGGTTGTGTTGTTGTTGTTGCTGTTGTTGTTGTTGTTGTTGGGTACCACCTGCAGTGTACGACCTCAATGAAGCAATTCATATGTGACATACTGTAAATCAGTTCAAGATGTTTGCTATGAAGTTACTGGCCAAAGACCTTCACTCTGTAATGAGAAAAATAGACTAAATGTAGGTGAAAAACATCAAACATGTATGCAATGATATTCTGACATACTACACTGTAAAACCCAATTAGTAAACTAGGTCAAATTAAGTAATACAGGCAGGAGTGCAAGTTTCAAATGGAAAGCTCAGTGTTGAAATCGGTCTGTCGGTGCAAAGATGAGGTTGGTCACTCTGCACGCTCAGAGCCAGGCATCGTTTCATTTTCTACCTGTTTAATGTACTTTCTCTTGCAGTACTACTACTTACTGGACTTCAGTGTGAAATGGGAAATTGGCAGCTCCAGCTTAATCAATTTCGGTAGACTTCACTCAAAACAACTATAAAATGTCTTTCTTTCTTTATTTAAGTAACTGTTATTTAATTTTTTTTTAGCCAGAACTGCAGACTGCAATAATTCAGTATTGTCAGATTTTTGAGTTACGAGAGCTATTGGGTTTTATAGTGTAGCCTTCATGTAAAAGGTCCTGTGGAGTGATGCCCCACCAGAAATTGCACCTGTCTTTGCAATCTCAGAAACCTGAGAGAGGAATTAGAGCTGGGGAAACCCCAGAGAAGAGATTGAGACAGGCCAATATGCGTTATTGTCAATTTCTCAGACTTTACTCTAGTTTCAGTTGATGTGAGATGTCTCCTATTTGCAACAGTCCTCCAATCTTACTGAGCCACTGTGCAGTTTTACATGACCTCAAGGTTACAGCTATATATTTTCCCTAATGCCTTCGCTGTGGAAAGTCAACACTGATGTTCATATGCGAAGGCCCAGGTGTTTACATAGCCCACTGACACGAGAAGGCCATTTCATACAGAGATGAAGCAGCTTTTGGCATAATCAAAAACACAGCACACATCATGAAGAAGCACTTAACTTCTGAATCCAACTATATCCCCTGCGCTGCAGCGTAAGAGACCTACAAATGACAGTTATCCCTGGGGTACAAGCTCCCGGGCCTCTTGGTTAGGAGGCTGTGTGTGCCAGGGTGCCATGACAAAGTTATGATTATTATTTCAAGGCCGAGGTGAGGAGAGGGTTATTGAGGGAGAGGGAGGGGAGGCAGCCGTACCACACAAAAAGTAGATATAATAACAACCAGGTGAGAGGGCTTCCTGAGTTCACTGGACTGTAACGGACTCATGAAGTTCTGCGTGATCAAAAATATAAAAATTTGGATTCAAAGTTGGTGAGAGTAGAAATGAAAACATGAAAGATTGAAAGGATTTTATGATATTTGTCTTGCCTTGAAAAACAAACCTGACCTTTGTAAAATTGCAACGCTTGTAATGAAAATAGAATTACCTGCAGACAGCACAAATGAAAGTCATTTAATGTGAAAATCCTGTGAATCTCTGCCAACTATCCCCTATTTTACCCTATACAAAAAAATACTCATTTATTTTTTTTATTCCAAGTCATCACTTTGTTATGTAAAGTTCAACATCCAGAAGGGGCATATTACCTCACACTTTACCTTAGAAACATATATATATTTTTTTTATTTAGATATTGGCGCATATGTGGTTTACAGTGTTTCTGTAGTCAACCTCAGGCAGAATCACCAGGTGTCATATTTTTAGACTGAAGGTTGTTAAAAAAAGAAAGACTAGAAAATAGAGTTTGCCTCTTTAAAATAGACAATTTAGTGTCATATAATTCCTGCGACAATCTGAATGCCATACAATGCACGATTGGTTAAATGATTTAGGTGCTGTTATTAATCATTAAGAGGAATTGTAGAAATAAGAGATATTTAAAGGGTGTTGGCAGTTTGAAAGGAGTACTGACTTTGCAGAAAAAGTGCAAGTATGCCAAGTGAGAGAATTCAACAGTGGTTAAAACTAAAAATAATTATATGCTTACATATTTATTTATCATGACTCAACGTCCAAAGAATGAACTATTCAAATTATGTTTGTCTTGTATTCATGCAAAACCTCAATCCCCAGAAATGACTGGATAGGGTTTATAATCAGACCCTTGTCCAGGTGACGATCTTCTCGTATCTCAGTATAATAAATGCATCCTTTCATTTTTCTCATGCTTTTTTAACTGCAACCATCTGGTTTTAATTAAGGGGCCATCTGGATACCCCCAAAGCATATGTACCCTCCCCCCAAAAGATGGTAAGAACACACGTGTGTCGAGCCCACTGTTATACCTAGGAGGTGAGAGGTGGCCATACAGTAAAAAAAAAAAATGTTGGATATGTTATCAAAGAAAGATTGGGTGTGAGACTAAATAATACAGACGAGAATTTGTCAAATTAGATGAGGCTTGTTGATTTCAAAGTGTATTCTGTCTCTTTTCCATCTATTAACAAGAGTTTAAGTGTCAATCGCTAGCATCCTGCTTTCGCCACCTCCGCCCTTTCAGCCTCGACCCTGCCCAAAGATCCCCCCACCCTTCTCTCTCCCCTGTTGTCTATTTATCTTGACAACCTCCACTGCTATCCCAGTAGCTGTGTCTATTCTCTAGCTTTTCTCCCACGGTTGGGAGCACAGCCTGGCTGCAGATGGCACAGACCACCACCCATTAGGCAACTCCACCTAACAGCCTCGTGCATACCTGTGGCAGAGCCCAGCTGCAGCAGTACAAACATACAGAAAGACTTCATTCGGATACACCCTGCAGCCGCTGCTAGTTTGTCTGCTTAGCATCAACTACTGACTCTTCAGTAGGTACAATCGTGGTGTGGCAGTATTGGCACGATGTTAGATGATATTAACAGTAAAGACAGGAGCCCAACCCAGTGTTTTGGCTCCAGATTGGCTCTATATTAGTGCAGATTGTTCCCAGGCTCAAAAGATTCCTGATGACTTGTATCCTGGTCAACCTCCACAGCAATTGGGTGTTACTTGTGCTTACATCCAAAACCGTTAAAAAAAATTGCCTGGTGATCTCACCATCACATTTTTTTTGCATATCATCAATAGTTTGTTGTACTATGACATTCCTGATTATATGGGGCCCGTGGGATGAGCCCTGTGGAACACCATAAAGAATTAAAAGATTGGTTTGCCTTCAGTATATGGCAGGGACTCCTTCAAAACCAGTGGTACGTTGTGGTATGTGTGTGTATACTGTATGTGTAAGTGTGCATGTGAATTTGTCAGACCCAGCCTGGCTCATTAAATGGCTTGTAAAGACCTTTCAGAGAGGGCACACCTGAGCCGGCTCGTAAAGCTTCCAGCCAGAGCAACCTGTGCAGCTGTCCATCTGTCCTGCTCCTTGGCTTTTTGGTACGTAATACACATCCTCTTTATCACATCTGGTGTATCAACTGGTGGTTGACTCTGAACTTCTACTTCTTCCCAACTGTCCATTACTTCCATAGACTTTCAGGTTCACTGTTGAATCAGATTCTGGTATAGAAGTTTGGTTTCAAGCATAATTCAGCGCCTGTCACCTTTCACCTCCCCAAACACCTGCATGGTCCTCTAAATACCTGTTGTGGTTCCAAACCCTTCATTCACTTTCCCCACACAGCTTTTCCTTCCACTAACATTGGATAAGTGCCTGTTTGTGTAACATTCTGTGCAGCATGTGCTCACACAATTGTGCATACAAACACACAGTTCATGCACAAAGAAAACAAACACACTCATTTCCCTCCTGGTTCGGCTTCATGGGAATATCTTGTTTATGGCCAACAGGGTGGAAGGTGAGCTTTTCCCATTGGGAGCTCTGCCAGTTTTCTTTTCATTACTCTACCTGGGGGCTGAACCCCACTATCACAATAAGCTTTATTTTTATCGACATGTCCAGACGGAAGCGGCATTCCAGGGAATTAGGCTCAATTTCACTTGGCCCCCAGTGTTTCTGGGGAATACCATGCTCCCACAACAGCCCCCTCCTACCTCCATGTAAATTGTGTAAGCACCATGCTGCTAAACGAAAAGTTGATCTCTGCTGTTAAAGTTTGGTGTATTATAATTTTAAAACTGCAACAATAATTTCCATGTGTTAGCTTTTCTAACATGTTTTACTAACAGGCAGTGTTTTTCATCAACAAAACATTTCACTGAAAGAGCATGCCAAAGATCACAAAGCCTGCTGGAAATATGTATCTGATGCTTTTTGGTAGCACCAGTGATACAGAGGCAGAAAAACACCAAAACAAACAGCTGGCAGTAAAAATGAAGCAGAATCTGACCCCAAAGGTGATCTGTTGCTACAAATGGACCCCTCAAACATAGGCCCAGACAGATACAGGCATTCAAACATGCTAAATATCTTTTTGAATCACCCTCTTTCACCATTATGTATTCTTTTCTGTTCCAATCTACCAAAGAAACTCAAGTCTATAAAAAATTGACTTTTACTCAACTGGACGTACCAAAATTGGCGAAATAATCCCCATTTATTATCAATTTAGAAGACAAAGAAACACTTTCTCCATTATCCAATGACAGTGTTGTTTCAAACTGGTTGGTTTGTAATTCAAGCCGTGACCATGTCATGATGTCTGGTATGAGAGAGTGTAGAAGAAACATTACCATTAGTGGAAGAGGTTAAACCACTGGCTGTGGAAACAGTTTCTGGGTCAAACCACAAACATCAAGCCCTTTGCCTTACATCCAATCCTGAAATGAAGGATGACATTGTGTCATCACCTGTTATGAAGTTCTACATCATTGTAGGGCTGTAATTCATTACTTTTTTTCTGAGATAATTGTTTATTGTTTTGATACGTTTTTTTATCAGGATTATTTAGCATACTATTCTGGATCCCATTTTGGATTTTGCCTCACCTGCTTAACTCATCGACTGCCAGTCGCTTTAGAGCATTTTGACCAGTCTTTAAAGACACACAGACTGTTTTGTTTTGTGGCTTTGTGAACACCAAACTTATTTGATCATGTCGCTTAGCTGTCCTATATTACTCCCCTTATTTAAAGAACTTGTCTGTTCCATTATCTTATAAAACTCTCAAAAATCCATCTCCTAACACAATTCTATAATGAAAAACAAAGAGACAACTGTTGGTGGTAACTTGTGCTGGCCTCAGCCTATGACGGTTTTATCATCAGTGCTTTAAGGTATGTAAAGGGTGTGGTTTTGGGGCTTGACCTTGGGTGGTGGTGCTTGTGTACAGAGGGCCCTACCTGTAATTATCTGGGATTATTTCTGTATATGAGTGAGCTTTACAGCATCCAAAGGGACTTCCTGCATCCTTCACAATAAAAAAGGCTCCACTGCAGCATCACAGCAGGTAACCAGCCAATCAATAGTCTTCCCCCAAGAAGTGGACTAATTTATCACAAGAATACAACAACAGAAGAACATACGCTCAAAACTCATGTTTGATGATCCAAAAACTCTTGGGTGGTGGTCAGCAGACACAGAGGTTTATGTATTTCCACCATCTGCACACAATATTTACAAGCCTGGAGCAGAAATATATCACATCTCTGTCAAACTGAGAAGCTCACTTGCTAACAGATTTAAACAGGGCACTGCATGACTTTTGCTGTTACTTCAACCAGCAAAGTGGCACAGATCAAATCACTGAATGCCTCAGGGACGCTTCCAAGCTCATTCCCTATAGATGCAGGCACCCCTCCTACCATAGTTTGTTGACGGGAACAAGGAAAAGGAAAGAACTGTAAAATCAGGCAGGAATTCTGTTTATGGGGCGCCAGAACACAGCTGCCTGTTTGAGCTGGCAAGGGAAGTCGGTGTCACCGGCAAAGCTGTGATTTGCTAGGCCTGAAGTGGAGATTGCCAGATGGTTATGTATTTTAAACACGGTGTACAGACATATTAATAAAATACTCCAGTTTAATGCAGGTGCATCAACTAGAAACACACACTGGTCCACACATCTACACTGGACCGGTCAGGTTTAATACTTCTGCAGAGTGCCTTTAAAGCTTGTTGCACCACTGTCGCACGCAATGTGCCGACTGAAAGCTCCCAAAGTCACAGAGAGAGGGGGACAGCCAAAGAGGGAGGGAGCGACAGAGGGAGCGTGCAATGGATTTAGACATGGTATGAAGAAAGTCCATTAGGTGATTCGTTGAGCTTTGCCAAATGCAGTCACACCCAACTCAGAGGACCAACCAAGTTACACCACCTTCCCATTGCCAAGTGCAAAAAACTATTTCGTGAATCTGAAGTGAAATCTCTATTAAAGGGAACAACTAAAGAGAATCTAAAAGAACAATTAGTCAAAAACCGCATCCTGTTTTAACCACAGCTCATATACAGAATTTCAAGCACTACAAGAAAATCACAGTGCAGGTGGCTTTAAGAGAGAAAATGCAATGACAAAAACCATTTTACATCCTCAAGCTCTCCAAATAACATGTAAAAAGCCTTATTCTACATTGTGTTACCTGGCCTTGTAGCTTTGTGCAGTTTGCTCTTGTTTTGTGTCATCAGCATTTCATCTCTTCAATACTAAGCTTCATGGTGAGTTTTTTTTTCTAACACAACCTAAACTGGTCCACACAGGCAGAATATGTCCTCAAATTAATTATGCACATTTATAATTTCAAACAAAGCTTATTCCACCAGTGAGTGCCATCAGCAGTGCGGCTCACATGACTGACAGGTCTGGCATCCAAAATTTCCAACATGGCTTCCACCAACTATTGGCTTGATTATTTTGTATCAGGAACAGATGGGTGACGTCACAGAGGCTACGTCCATTTATATATATGGTCTATGATTACACTCATGCAGCCCTTTGCACTGGTGTTCCCGTAACTCTTACCGTAGCCTTCATCGAACTAGTTTTTGTAATGAACTATTGTAATGTTTGATTTTCTGTAAATACTAGCCTTTAAAGGTAATTCTGCAGCACTCAAACAAAGTGGATGATTGGAGCCTTGTGGTGTTTTTAAATTACAGGGGCTACAGATAAATACACTTTACAAGGCACAAATTCACCTGCACAGGTCCAGCATCCTCGTTCGCTCTCTGTTATACTTTTGGTGCTTTTACCAGAAATTACAACCAGATGCAAAGTGGAGGTCAAGAGAGGTCATTCCCTTTTATGAAGGGGTTTATTAAAAATAATACAGGGTGAGGGGTACAATCATACCTCATCATTCTTTTTGGGGCTGTTTTTTCTTTGGCAGCAGAATCACTCATAGCAGGTGCTGACAATCCTTCTCTGCTCGTTCCCTCCTCTGCAGCCCCCTTTCACTCTCCTCAAACTATCCCTGCACTCAGTTGCCTTTCTTCTCTTTTATTGTTCTCTTTTTAATTTTGCAGATAGAAAAATTGCCCAATGCTGTCCTTTGATGGGGAGGGACATTCCTGGCGTCTCTCAGATGTCTGTGCTGCTTTGCAGTAACACAACTCCAGTTGAAAGCATTTTCCTGGGAAAAAGAGGCGGCTTGCGATCGACGGGGCACAGGGACACCTGCAGCTCTGGCCCAGCAGTAACTACAGATCAGCTCTGGACATGACTCAACACCCACCCTCAAACACACACACGCACACAAGCACTTGCATTCACACAGAAAAGGACTCCAGCCCTCGCCTCTGCTTCCACACATGCACGGCGGATTCCACTCTGTAACTTCTCCCATCGTTCCAGCTGCACTTCAGGTTCATTCAGCGATGTCCAGACTGATGAGAGCAAAAATACCAAAAAGAAGAGGACAGCTGCTTCCATAAACCCTGTCATCAATTTGTCCAAGTCATTAAAATTGGCTGTAATTGGCCTAATTGTGGTCAATCATGTTTTCCAGCGGTGCAGAAAAGTGTAGGGTATCCCTTTACCAGAAGAGAGGATGATGAAGTTCAAGTGAGACGCTCTGTTTCAGAACAATGATTGCTAAAGTATAATCTTTGTCTAATCCTCACCACAAATGACCTGTTTGATCAAACAGAGAAGAAATGATGCAGAAATAGCAAACAGGTTGATGAGGCTGCCTTTCTAAAGTTCACTCCCTCTGAACAATGTCCTATTTTACCAAAACTCCATCACCGCTCCGCTGAGCTGGTTCTGAGTCAATATTTCATTTGATCAGTCACAGTGCCTCATGACAGGAGCAGGATTATATTCTTAGACCTGCATGGTGGAGAGACAAAACAGCTTCAGGTACTGTGAAACTCAATTCTTCCAGCGGGGCCATCGACTGTCACTCTCTGCCTGGAGATGATTGACTCCCAGAGTACCTCTCTCTCTAACATCGCATTTCTTATGCACACAAACATGGACACATCAAGCGTGAGGAGAATGTGACAGGCAGCCCTGAGTGACAGCTAAGCATGCCTAAAAGCTCAGAAGGTTGGTGAGGAGGGAGACGGGCAGGGGGTGTGAGTTTCCAGGGAGGTGTGCTAGGGCAGCTCAGGTCGACTGAGACACATGGCTGCCCTGGGAGGAATTTGTATTAAATTCTACTCCCTCCTTCACAAATTGTTTCCAGCCTGCGGCCATCAAAACGCTGTCAGATCACTGACTCTCTTTCCTTTGCTCTGTGTCTTCTCTCCCCCTTATCCCCCAACCCAGCCTCCCATCTCACACACACAAACCAGACACACACACACACACACACACACACACACACACACACACACACACACACACACACACACACTACTTCTTCGCTCTCTCCCCACTTTAAGTCTTCATGGTCAGAGGAGGAAAAAGGGGGTGTATGAGCAGTCTGGCTGTCTGTGTGTGTGTGCAGCCTTCCTCTTGAGCCATCAGGAAAGGTCGAACCCCCGAAACGCTGCACTTGGAATAATTTAGGTGCGACTGAAAATATGTCTTGTGATTTCATGCATGCTTGGCAGTGGTAATCAATCTCTTTGAAGTGGTTGCCTGTCTCATTTGGAAACCAAATAAATGGGCAATTTCACTGAGTTGTTTGACATCTGCTTAACTGATTGTGGATTCAATTGTAATTGATTGTGGAAAATACAGGTTTTTATGCCATATCAAGTGCCTCGATTTGTTCGCTGGACATTTGACGCAACTGTCTTTTAGGGTTAAACTTCACTGAGGGCTTGGATACTTCTGTCAGACTTGGAAATCAAAGACCGGCCCCAATCACGCTCAGCACCAGGCCAGCACTTTTTGGCTCTGACCAGGCAAAAATTCAGACAAGCTATGGACTCTACTGCATGCTGTGTTAACTAGCACCATGACTTTTGCAAAGGATCCTTCCAGCTGGTAAAGTTGTGCTTGCATGGACTTTGTTGCCCAGCATCACACAAATTCTTGGATTGGAATGGATTGAATTTAGGGACCAACTCAACGTCTTTAACTTGCGGTCATGTTCCCACAAGGCTTCTTTCCCTCAATGCTCCATAGTCCAGTTGTAGACTCCCAGACAGATGTTAGTATGGGACTTCTGACCAGAGTGTACCAAACCGTGATTCAGTGTTTTGACAACTTACAATCAAGCAGCTCTTCTATTAAATCAGATCATGCAGCCTAACCTTGGACCCCACATCAGTGAGCCTTGGCTGCCCATGACCCTGATCCTCAAGAGCATTTTTTTTTACCTCCTTGACCGACTATGAACTGTTAAAACCAAAAACATCCTCATGGCCCAAATACACCAGCCGTCTCAGGTCTGACTCCGCTGTGTCGCAGTCAACACGCGACAGAGCGACTGCATGTTCAGTCCGGCACAGGACTGCCAGACAGCTGTAGTCGTGAGAATGATGTGTTCCTGTGCTAAGTTTGCAGTGTGGTTTGGTAGCTGGTTACATTTAGCACTACTTTTTCTTGCTGCTAAACTGCATCAGTTGGCGTGGTGTCGTCATAGAGACTCTGACTTGCCGTACATTAATCTGGTCCAGTCGGACTGCCTTTAGAGTATAAAGAAATGACCTAAGTTAGCGCTGATAATCTCATTTTATGTTGGGCATTTTGATCAGGCATATATCCAGATGTGAGACTTTTTCAAGATTACTTAGAAAATCCTCACAGTCCCTTTGAAGTGATGCCCTGGAATCTGGCAAAAGTAATATAATTGTGTAGGTGCTGGAGCCTGCTGGAGAACATTGGAGCAGATCCAGTGTGATGTGACACAATAACTTCAGTTGAAACCTATCAGGTCTTTTGCCAGAATAGAGAAGCACCTGGTGTATTAAGGTTGCTACCCTTGTCCATCTCTCCTGCCTCCAACACATCAACCAACCGGCGGATTCACTTTTCATCTATAAATACCTGCTGACTGATAATAATGCCAATAAAACTGCTGAAAGCTAGATAAAATGAGTTTTGTGCTTCAAACCAAAACACAGAGCTAAAAGAAACTAACATTTCTGGGTTATTCTTGCACATACAGTTGACTATTATCACATTTATCCACACCACATTTAACGTATCCGATGTCTCCCTACAGGAAGTAAATCTGAGGAAGTTTCCCCACAGCTCGTGTCTCAGTTCTGGTCCTGGGTCCCAGCTGTGAGCAGTTTGATGGTTGGTTGAGTTCAGACAGCAAAAACAACCTCTCCACTGCTTCTCAGGGGCAAAGGTACAAGGCTGCAACAGTCAAAAGAAGAAGAGAGACAGAGAGAGGGAGGGCACTCCTATTCACCAATGTGGAGATGCTGTGAGAGGTGACTCAGGGGGATGGGCCATGCCTGACTGGGAGGCCCTCCGTCAAAAGGGTGGAGGTCAATTAGAAGCAAATGTCCTCCATCATGATCAGTCTATTGTGGTATGACACTATCATGTTTTGTTATGAGCAAGAGGACTTGATTTGACCCTGGCCATATCACTCTCTTTTCATATCACTCTCAATAACCATCACCCCTTTGGAAAAGGACCTACTGTCTCGTCGCTTTCACAGACCTGCTTAAGTCACCGTAATGCAATATCGTTGTTGATTCTTAAATACAGCGTTTAAATGACCCCCTGACCTCCCGATGCTTTCCTTTTAAAAGCGGTGGATGGTGTGCCTTGGTTCTCTTTCTTGCTGTCAAAATTGAAACCACCTTCAAAAAAAAGACAGATATTGGTTTTCTCTCCTACAAGTGGAAACACTGTTTCTGTAAGTAGCAGTTCACGACTAGGGATGGCTATTAATAAGACTTTACTAATTCCCTTATCGATTGGATTCTTTATCGGATCTCTTATGGATTCCTTCTGTGGATTTTCTCTGTACAAAAAGTAGGCTTTAACGGTTTTCTGTATGAATAACATTTTTTTGAGTTCACAAGTAAATAAGTATGAAAATGGATTTAGATATCTCTGAATGTAAGTAATCAAAAAATAGATCTCACGTCAGGTGACATCAAGGTATTGTTTTGTTTTATGTTATTGACTGAAGTAGGCCAACTTACTATGTTTTGAGTTGTTTTGAACCTTGAGCTTGCTGTAGTTAGAACTTTGAGCCATGAGTTTGCACTTCCTGTTTGTAAATTATTTATTTGCTATTATTTTGAAATTTTCTTGTTCTAAGTAATGTTCACAAAAAATCATTGTGAGACGTCTTTGTGATAAAAGTTGAAATATCAATGCAGTTTCCCTAATACAGTCGCATCACGCTAGCGCTTTGTTTTCTATGTTTTTTTTTCCTCACATCAAGGGATGTAAAACATGTTGAATGTATTGAATCTCTTGTGAGGTGGTAATGTACATTTCTTTGTTTTTTCAGTTTTACAGCTTCATAAGTAAAACTTAAAGCGAAAATTCTGAATCAGAGTTTTCTTAGGAAACTGTCATTTATCTGCGAAGCTAAACTAACTTGGGGAGCAAAGTTGATGTTAGATTTGGCCGCTCTGGCTTAATAAAAAGAATCAATAAGGAAATCAGTAACAATAAAGGCTTATGATGTCGATGAATTTGAAACATTTTTCTTATTGATTCTTAAAAGTGACCAGTCCTCGATTCCCATTCCTTATTCATGAATCACAATGAGGATGAAATAAGTTCTTTGAACTGAGCCAGTCAATATAAACATCTCCTTTCCAGCTATTTTCTCCTTTCTCATGCTAAAACTCAGCACCAAGAGGCCACATCTTCACACTTGGACACATCTATGCTTATAAACTGTCTCTTATTTCACCAAATCACCAACATGCACACAAGAGCAAAAATAACATGTTCTCTAGATTTGAACTTCTAAATCCTTGGACAGTTATAAAAACGCAGTGTTTCTCCGACCCGTTGTGGTTTGGGATAGAACCGTAACCGTCAAAAAACACACAATCATGTGTCTCTGGGGAGGGGTGATGGTTTTGGCATGACTCTCTCAAAGCGATGTTGTGAGAGGTACATCCTGCGGTGACACAGTTGTGATGCTCCTTTAGGAAAAGACTTCAAAGCTCTCAGAGTGAAATGGATGACAGGTACAAAGACTGCTGATGTGTTCGGGAGACATAAGGAGGGATAAAGGAGCTCATCAAAAAGGTGAGACAATGTAGAAAAGATGTTGGCAAGGGATATGAGAAACACAAAAAGGAAATAAATAAATTGTGAAAGAAAGAAGGACTGCTGTCAGAGAAGCAGGACTGGGAGCTGACAGGATGGATGAAGAGACACGAGAGAGGTTTTCAGGCTAGAAAGAGATGCAGATACAGTGAAAGAGTCTGTCCACATATGGGGGATTGAAACCACATGTGTCTGCCTGAGGTGAGGACACCGCAACGCTGCGCACACATGTGAGGAAGAATGGCGTCACTTGCACTCACCAGGGGCACCGCACGCTCCTTTTCCAGAATGCACCACTTCTGCCAACTTTCTGCTGCCTGCAAAAACTTTTAACATGTCATCCTCTCCATGTCCTTCATCTCTTCCCTGAAAACAAATAAATAAATGTGCTTTTTTTCCCTCTCTTCTCAGAAGAATACTTTGGCGAGCATTGCTGTGAAAAGATGCTCTTTTAACGTATGAAATCACAGGAAGAGGGCAAAGGGCAAGACTAATGGAGGAGCATTTCTTAAGGTTTGCACCGTCTTGATGAAGATTTTTCTTCCCAGATTCGGGATAGATTTTGTTGCATCTTCTCTATCCTCTTTTCAAATACAGTTATTCAATTATTAAAAGGACTTGTAAGAATTTTGTCTTGAAATTACATGTGTGCACATTAAGCATGAGCTCCAACCAACACATAACATCCAAAATGAGATTTTTTGCACACACTAGTCTGTAAAAGAGTATTAAAAACGGATGAAAGGGAGAAAGAAGGATGAGAGGAGAGGGGTAGCTGGGGGGAACAAAAGGGGCGAGACAGCCATGCTATGGGAAAGTGTTTTGGGGAAACCAAATTAAGGGGAAGAAAGGCTGGACACAAAGGCCTTTGAGAGCGGCAGACAGTTCCCCTGACATGTGCCTTAAAAGAGATGCTGCCGCCGATGCCAAGAAAAGGGGGGAAAGGACAGAAGGAGAGAGGGAGAATGAAGAGAAGCCGAGAGGAAGGAAGGAGAGATCAAGGCAGAGACTGACTGAAAGTACCAGGGCAGTGGAAGTGAAGGCAAGAAGCATGGGGCGAAACTCCAAGAGGGAAGTGAAGAGAAAATAGTTCATGATAGGTGTGATGAGTAAAAATAAAGGCATCACTTCAGGTCTCAGATAAGTGGGGTCTCAGTGGGATAAGTGGGTGTGTGAGACCGTTGAGAGGGAAACTGTGCTCATGAGCGTGTGTGTGGGAGGGACATTTGAGGGGAAGCAGCCAGTATTTTAAATGACTCTTAAATGGCTCGTAACCTCAAATCCATTCCTCAAGGTCTCACTATTTTGCGCAGTGTATGGAAATCACTGCAAGCCCACTGCATGTGTTTTACATAACTGTCGACGTGTGCTGATGAGATATTAGGAGCTGTAGTTTTGATCTCTGCCAAGGTTTATCAGCTGGTGAGACTTAGAATAAATAGAACAGAATAGAAGAAATGTGAACTGGACCTCCTTTCATGTCAATAAATCATGGCTCTCATATGAAAAAATAACTACTTCAAGGGCATTTTTAGAAGCTTAAAATCATGAACTCAGAAAAAAAGGCAGTTTGAAGATTTTACACAGCACAACAAAACCTTTTCATCCCTCGGACACTATCGCCAGGTGACTTTCACCAGAGCAAATATAGTTACGTTATTTTTATTATGTTGCGTTTGTCTAAGTGTCATGAGTCCCTGGGTACCTTCATGCTTCTCACTGACATTATCAAATGTTTCCCCACTTTATCCCTGGTTTTTTCATCAGACGTGTAAAATTGTCTTAAAACCTTCATTAGACAAGGCCCAAGGAATTTAGAGACCAAAGAAAAAAATTCCCTGCTCAGTTCTTATATTGTTTTAGGAATTTTTCATCACTGACTCCCTGATTTTTTCACTAAATTTTAGCGCCGTACTTTTGGGTCTGCCAATGATACCTTTTTGATTTTATGATACATAAAGAAAAGTTAAAGAAGGGTACTTCATTTTGCCATATATTGTCCTACTTAACTGTATTTTGATGAGAGGTGCTTTTATTTAGTATTTCCTATCTGATAAAATATACCAAACAATAGTGATGGTGTAACTATTTTTAGCGATTGTGGTCTAGGGTTAAGAAAGATACTTTTAGTACAATGCAGCCGTGATATGAAAGATGTAAAAAAAAATTGCTAATTTCTCCAGTGGTTCCAGTAAATCCAAAAGTAAATACTGTCAACCATGAATCAATCGAAAGAAGTGTTGAAAACAAATACATCAGTTCTATTGAAAATGAGAATAAATGATAATGAACTCTCTCTCTTTTTTTTTTTTTTAAAGTTAAAAACCTGTCAAAACTCAGGTGCAACATTAAGGTTTGCAGCAACCCAAGACGACAGGGTACCCATAAAGTCTCTTTACAATTTCATGATAAATTGATGGAATTTATGAGGTATCTTAATCAGGTTTATTCAATGTACTCAGCATTCATCAAAGTTTTTACTCACACTGCATATGTATACTACAGGCATCCCATTGATAAAAGAAATATCTGTTTAATGAAGCCCTACAAAAACCCCACTCCAAGAAAAAGCACAATGTGTGTCATGGTTTATTGAGAAAATCGTATACGAAGACGTAGTGAAATTATAGAGCTCGGTACGGAAGAGATCCAGTCACAACGATTCATGCACGGCACAAGAAATTGATGGGGACAGGCTGAGATGGAACGAAGTTGGATAAAGAGAGGAGTGGGCGACCAAGAACGTCTGAGGAAAACATCAACGGTGTACGACAAGCCTATAAGTGTTCTCCTACAAAATTAGTTCTCCTGTTAGATTAGTCAAAAAACTTGAATATTTACCCCTCATTTAGTAAAAATGTCCACAAATTTGGCCGTTCATTTGCTTTTGTAATACATTTTTTTGATTATGAAGAGATTTTATAGCTACTCTGTATTAAAAGATCCAAAAATTCTGACAAATCTACAAATCACCAGTCTGGCGGTGTGTTCTTGCTCAGATTGCTCACTAAATGATCAAGTCTGAAAACCAACAACTGACATCTTCATACCTGAAGAAGGAAACTGAATTTCAGAAAACTGAATTTAACCAAAGATAATAGTTTCAAAAATCACTTTAGTTGATCAAAAAGTCAAAAGTTCAGAAAAAGTTCTACCGAACCGGCATAGAATGAGAACCTTCTTGAAGGAGCAAAGACTGCTGGAGCTCAAACTTTAACATTAGCTATCTTATCATCTTCTACCCATAATTCCTGTAAGTCTGTGCTTTTGTGCTTAATTTTGACTGTCTAACTTGAGACAATTCTTCATTCAGATCCTGAAACTTTGAATAAAGGACATAATGAATCCCTTTGGATCATCCTGTCAAATCATGTAAAGGAGAGCTGACGTTCGCAGATGTCCATGTTCAGTCGGTGCATCCCTACTTGCATCCTGTCCCTAAAACTACATTAGGCATTTTGAGCACAAACTGTCAGCGTGAGTGGAAATAATACTTGTTGAATTCTCTTTGAAAACATGTTTGACTCAACATGTAGTGTAGAAATCCATGAAAGCAACAACACACACTCACTGTCTGTGGCACTGCCTGCAGCCCATGTCGACAGTAAAACAGCATCATGCTTTTTCTCATGCAGATCCAGCCTCTTTGATGCAGGTCAGCCCCTCTCTTTTCTGTCTCTCCCTCTCTACTTCTACCATTGTGCACCCCTCAGGATTCACAGTGGACTCTCCTGCTCTCCTTCTCTTCGTTCTACACACACACACGCACACACACACAAACATTATCCATTCCTTGAGGCTGTGTCTGACTCCGGCATGAAATCAATTTCAGTCGCTGCACCCTCCCACCACCCTTCTTCAGCACCCATTCTCCTTCACCATGAAGCGAGACTGTTTCTGCGCCAGCCTGAAAAGAAGTACGCCCATCCTCCCCAATGAAGAGCCTCTGTCCCTGTCCTCATCCCAGAATCCGACAGCGCTGTTCTCAATGTTGTCACCAGTCTTTCCTACTCTCACCTGTGCCATGTATCCAAAATGTAGATACTTTGTTTCTTAGACAGTAGCTGTAAAGGGACTGTGAGGACTTTCTACGTGGTCCTGAAAAAGTCTCATATCAAGATATATGCCTGATCATAAACCACAGTTCAAAATATGATTATCAGTGCGAAAAAAGGTTTTTCTAAATGCTAATTCCTAGCTTCCCAATCGGGTTGGATTGGACTGACTTGGTTCACAGCAAGTTTAGCTCTCTAAGACAATACCATGCTGGCTGAAGAAGTTTAGCAGCGTTTAACAGGATCTGTGTTTTTCTCTGCTAAGAACAATTTCTGTGATTTGTTTCATAGTCGTAGTGGAAAAGAGGAGCTGGACTGTCTGGCTGAAAAAGGGACCGGAGAGCTTAAGAAAGCTAAACAGGCTACATGTAGCAAGCTATTAAACTACGCTACAAACTTACAAAGTCTGCTGTTTCAACAACAGCGCCACATAACTGTTGATAAATTCATTACCTTGTCATGTTGAATCCAGGAAAAAGTCATTTTGAACAATTTTCACTTTCAAAACAAATACATCACAAAAGTTTGCTCAAGTCTCCTCACAGCCACTTTAATGATAAAAGAAAATGATCACAGAAAGTTGAGACCACACACCAAAGACAAATAAACCATGTTTCTTTTTCCCCTGAGTGTGCTGTTTTACAGTGTAACACCTGCAAAAGATGTATGGGGTATATCATAAAAAGCTTACCTTTGATCATTAAAATTCACTAGTGAGCCTAAATGGTGACCTATTAAAACTTCACGTTTAGAAAAATGAAGCTTAACAACAGTTTGGCAACGTGACAGCAACATGAAAAGCTTTAAAATCCCAAAATTGGTACGAAGTGACAACAGTGAGTAGGTTGACAGCGGGGTGGACATGCAGAGGTGCGGCGGCACCGCTTTTATCACCGTTACTCCCTCTGAATGTGCACACCGCTCCTTCCTAATCCACACTGACAGAGTTTTCATCGTCTGAGGAGCCGGGGACGATGGAGGACTGGAATCTGAATCTGGAGAGGTGGGGGAATTCCCTCAACTCTCTCCCCAGTGGCGGTGCACCTCGAGCGGCTACAGCCGGGGCCAGCAAGGCCCCCTTTGTGCCAGTTATCACCAGGTGGTGAGTGATGGCACAGCGGCCTCCCGCTCCCAGAAGAGAAACAGGGTTAGGAGGGGGAGGAAGGGAAGAGGAGAAGGTGCACAAGAGGAGCATGCTGGAATGTTCCCAGATGAGACAGGGAGCGCTAAAAAGAAAAAGAGAAATAGAAAGATGCCGTTTGAAGGGACGGCTGTTGTATCATCTATGCTGGTCTCACAGGTGCACTGTTGAGGAATGTGCTTCGCTGTGATGACTCAATCGCACTTGAACCATCAATGAAATAGCAACCCACAAATCCCAGGAGTGTGTGAAAGATCAGGACTTCTCTCATTATCTTTCTAGTTCATCACATAACCGTGTTTTATTTGACAGGCTCCAATTTAACAAGCTGATGTCATGCGAGTGCAAACTCGGTGCGCTGCGTATTTCCTGCTATGATTTCATGTCTTGACTCAATTACGCCGGCTGAGACACAATCCTGAGCACGGAGTGATGGACAAATGTCTAGACAAAGAGCAGAAAAACATCTGAGCCGATGCAGATCGATCCTGGAAACTACTCACACGACTGAAAGGGTCAAAGGTCAGTTTGGCCCCCCTTTACTGCTCCCTTATCCCCTCTCTTTCCTGGCCTTCTCCCACGCTACCACCGACACACCTGTGTCCTCACGAGCACCCAGGTCCCTTTTTCACCCAATCAGACACACAAATACGTCTCTTTCCCTCTCTCCTCTTCTTTCCTTCTCTCAAACATGCACAAGCCCACATTCCTTACCTTCCCAGCTGCCTGTGCACCTGGGCTGGCAGCTGTCATCACCGTGGTAACTGGCATACAGCTGGCCATGTCACTATCACCTGCCTCATCTTCCCCTGAAAGAGGGAGAAGTTGGCAGAGAAGAGGAGGGGAAAGGAGAATTGGAAAGGAGAGTTAAAAGAGATTGAAGGTGATTTTCAGAAGATGAAAAAAGAAGAGATTTTTACGCGATAAAGAGAAGCGAGAGAGCAGGGAGGACAGAAGACGGACATGTTTGCTCATATTTTATCACCAAACATTCCCTTTTCATTTTCCTCCATCCATCTCACATTGTTATCTTTCACCTGCCTTCTAGTAGTCAGTGTTCAGTGTTTTACTTTAACTCGGTACTTCAGTCAGTCAACTGCTAAAAACTCCAGTTTCAGAGAAAAGTAGGGACAAATGTTAAGCATATTGTGTCAGTTTGCTTGTAAGATTCCACATAAATGCAGGCGCTCTTGTTCAGCAGCATTTAATGGTTAAATTGGAAAATAATGGGGAACATATGGTCCGGCCTAAACGCACCAGATGTCATTTGATTGATTCTGGACCCACGTTCTGAACAGTTGCATTATGATGCAGGATCTATGAACAGCTGTTTCTGTGTGGCTTTATTGGCAACAAACAACTTTGGTTAGCCAGCTAACCAACCCAGTGGGAAATGAGTTTGTTTGTTTGCCATGCTGCCTTCAAACAAAGCTCATTAGCCTCGAGACGCGGTTGAAGTGGCAATAAGCGATCTGAGCATTCCAATGGAAAACACCTCCAGCCTCTCATTCTGATGCTCTGTATCACTGAGCTAAGCCCATATCACCAAATAACACACAAAATGTGCAAAACAACAACTGTGTATTTAACTCAGCTAGTTATGACTCTCCCAGAGAATTGAAATACTCACTGCTGCACAATATATATCCAAAAAAGCTTAAATAGGGGCAACTAGTGTGAGACCACCACATACTGGATAAAACATGGAGATGGAGATCCTGTGACATCAACTCTTGGTGGAAAAAGAGGAGATTTGAAGCCAAATGATGGCAGCCTCTATGTTAAAAATGCTGAAAAACCACACAGGGTTTGGTTGAGTGCAGACGAAAAGCTTCTCCTACAAATGTCATGTGGAGAGAGCCACTTGACTCTAATTCTTTTTACATCAAAAATGTACACACCTGTTTCAGCAATACTTCAGCACAGCAAAAGTCCTACAGCTGTCAGGTGCTCCCGAATCAGGCATCAGGAAGCCTGTGTGTGATAAATGAAATTAATAATTAGGATATGACTGACAGTTTCAGTTTCTCCTCTTTTCATGTATACTTCAGAAAACTGCAGTGGTATTTTAAAACAACAAGATGAATTCAGGTTTGATGCAAACATTAACATAGTTAGGTGGGGATTGGAGGTGTCGTCATTACGTTGGGATGTATCCTCCAATCATTCTCATGAGCAGCATTTGAATTTTCAAAGACAAAAATCATGCCACAGAGATCTTTAATAAAGTGTTAAGTGCAGAACCAAAGTCAGTGCTGTGACTGTGTCTTGTTTTCAGACTTAAAAGTGTCCTTTTCTGTCATCATTTACCATCGAAAGCCATTTGTGTGGGTGAGTAACTGTTTTCTGTCAGGACATTTTAAATCTGACAAAATTTCAAATTAAATCCTGAAAAATAAAACTCCAGCCTCCATTCATGCAGCATTTTCCACAGTGTTTGAAAAAAAGAACTCAACTGCTCTTTTGCAAAGGTCAACATCAGGGGTGTAGAAAAACAAGACTTTTAGAGACCCCCTGCTTGGTCGGCTTTAATTACAGCAGAGGAAGTGGCAAAGCTTAACATGAACCACCCTGTTTGGCTGTTACATCCCATGACTCTGAATGAAAGCAGAAAAGCAGTTTAATATCTTTTAATGTGCCTGTGTGTGAGAGAGACCTGCACGCTAGCAGTGTGTGGCAGAGGCGTCGTGGAGCATATGGGCAGGCGCGTCTGCACAGCCTGGTTACGCACAGGGGACATCAAAAGGTGTGCTTTAACACACACACACACACACACACACACACACACTTGCACACAACCCTTTGCCACCCTTCACTATAAATCCCACCCCAAAAGGAGCCATTTATGGGACAATAAGAGCCAATTTATGGGCCCCTAGAAAATGAAGGCAATTCGGAGGTGTAGGATAAAAGATGACAAGGGCCTTCTGGAGAATAGCTGGTAGCTCTGTGTTTCCTCACAACTTTCTCCTCAGTAGCCTGTTAGCTTTTTAAGACACAAAATCAGAGCTCTTTCTTTCTTTGTTGTGCACAATATTGAAAAGCACTGGTCAGCTGCAAATTGAAGCTGAAATACTGAGGTGGCATTTTCTGTACTTGGCATTTAAAATGTGGGATTTTTCTATTGATCTCACCTTTTTTTTGTCTTGTCTCCTGGTGTTCAGATCTCACGCTGACGACCTCCCCTGTCCTCCAGCAGTCTAGAAATGTGTTAAATGAATATATACATAAAGACAATGGGATTAGTAGTGTTCCAGACCCCCACACACACACACGCACGCACACTCACACACGGACACACACACACACGCACGCACGCACACGCACACACACGCACACACACACACACACACACACACACACACACACACACACACACACACACACACAGGGGCACTTAAGATCCAGACGGGATCATGTCTGCCTCAGAGTTACTCAGGTGTGGTAAGATTGCTGGAATACTGACACGAGACGTTTGGGGAAAAGCACTGAAAGACCTCTACCATGCCCTGAGCGCTCAAGCATAAACAACAGCTTTTTGCCCTGTAGAGTATGTTGCTGATGGATGTAACAGCATATCAGGCACATCCTCCTTTATATCTCTCTGGGCTGACACAAAAGTACTTTAGTATTCTAAAGCTAAAGCAATTTCCTGAACATCTCAGCAATGAGTCAGCTCCTCTTTTAAGTCTGGGAATCTCAAAGAGTCACAGTTTGCGCCCTTACCCTTTCTCTCACTCTCACTGGCGTCTTCCTCTTTTTTCATTTAGTTTAACAGTCTGTAATAGTTACCCAGTATCATTAAGGCAAACCTCTGTGGCTTCTCACAGCGCTACAGGCAAGCCAAGTGTTTGTTGTCAGCTTTTTATTGGCTTGCAGGGAAGAGGGTTGTTGTTGTTCAGTGTAATCTTGGCACGCCAATAACAGGTTTCAATAAAAGCAGCTGCTTTCTTATGGTAGTTGAGCTGCTTTCAACCCTCCCCCTTTTAAAGAAGTGGAAGTGTTTTCATTTGTCCAGACACATCAATATAAATCTATTTTCTTTGGCAGATTAATTTGCTCTGCATGCACAAATCTAATTTACTTCATGTATAATTTTTTAATCTTTGATTGGTCTCATCTCTTATAGCCTGTTAAGAGCCTACTTAGCTTTTAAGTAATACACCACAGTGACACCTGGTTTAGTTTGACCACACTGCCCCCTCTAGGGAAGAACTTGCAATTGCAAATCAGGCAAAGAGGCTGATGTTCATGGAGAAGACTTTGAAACAAATGGTCCAGTGACCACTCACAGCAACACTCTTACAGTTCAAGGTGGGGTTTTTTTTTTAGAAAACATAAGACGACCAGTATGCTGCAAGCTGGAATATCTTTGTACTGTATCTTGTACATTCTTTATTGCTCAACTTCACTTGTTTTATGTGTTCATAAAGTTTGAGTAGAGATACTTGAATGCTGTGCAGAATATATTCTTCATCAAAAGTGAGCTTTTCCTGTCAGGCATCATTTAGATTTCTGTTGTTGTTTTTGTTGCATAAGACACAAGCAAAGTAAAAAAGCCAACACAGACTTCAGTCTTAACTGTGAGGTAAAAGTAGCACTAGGAAACAATTATTGGAGAAGTTATGACCAAAAGTAAACAACAACCAGTCAACAAACACAAACTGAATCATAGTAATCACGTACCATCAGGACAATAAGACACTGCTGTGACACAAAAAATTCTCCCCATGGACATCAATAAAGAATACTCCATTCTACTCTAAAAATGATTCTAAAAAGGATTGTTTCTGGGGAAAGGGGTTGTCATACTAACAGTCTGGGAATAGTTTATGAACAAAATTACATGGAAATGTCTTGCAAATGAGAAACATGCATCATCTTGTTTAGAATTACCATAAAAATAAACTGAAATAAATCAGCTGTTGCAGGGGCTGGTCAGACTGACAACAGGTCCGCACTTCTTCAGAACAGACTTTCACATTTGACTAAAAATATCCTAATTCTCTTTGTGAAACTGCAACTAGAAATATACAAGGTTTTTGGGTAGTTTATAAATCCAAGTAACAGTTCACAAGACGCCCAAAGTTGCTCACTGCAGGTCTATGGATAGCAGAGCAACAATCTCCCTTTCAAAATAAAACACCAACAGCAGAGTCAAGTTCGTCAAGTTTTGTGAACCACAATTAGTTCCCACAAAGTTTTGACTGAATTCATAAAAAACTTAATACTGTTTTCTTTTATATTTAAACTTTTATGCTTGTGAATCCTGTTTGAGTGGAATGGAAACTTACGGTGTTCGTGTCGCTCCAACAGAAACCTTCTTCCTCACCCTCCTCGTTTTCCTCCATATTTAGAAGTATGATTTCCTTCACCACGTTAACAATTAAATCCACATTTTAGGAATTAGTAGTCTGTAAACATCCACTTAGCCGGTCTCATAGCTGTTAGTTTGGGCCAGCTGGACGAGAACTTAGTAATCAACACAATTAAAGGGCCAACACTTAATTTTTCCTGCTGTTGCTTTTGAGTGCAATCCGAAACATGAGATTCATGGATGGACTGTGAGTAGAGATTAAAATCTGAGAGAAGATTATTCAATAGAGATTCTGCAATTATATGTTTTTATGCATAACTGTTAATGGGTCTCACTTTGCATGTTTCTGTCCCCAAATTGACAGTTCTCCTGCACACAGCTAATGCCTGCTGTTACTTTTTACCCCCAACTTTATCTAAACTTTGAATGACTTTTTCAGTTTTGTTAAATGTTTCATTGAATTTGGCAACAAATTGAGATAGGGGGAAAAAAGAAAGTTAAAAAAGTTGCTGTGACTTCCTATGCTATATCAGCAAGTGGACATTGTTATTTTCCAACAGAAAGCAGAACACTAATAAAACCAAAATCTGATCTCAAACCTTACCCAGTTACATGACCATGGTCTATGATCCCACCAAACTGGTGCTATCACACAGAGAGGATCAAAGTTCAACTCTCTTGGGACATCATTAGGCCACATAAATGTAAGTTTGATACACCCCTTTTAATATTTACTACACTCTCACTCATAAATTACGTTTTCTGCAATCTTCAATAAAATAAAAGAAATAAAAGAAATGTGGTAATTAGGCCAAGACAGATCACCACATGATAATATAGTATGGACAAACAGTGAGATAGAGATCTACGAGCGAAGGAGAGGTGAAAGAATGGAAAAAGTAGGAGAAGGGCCAAATAAAATTATGGTCCATTTGTTACAAGAAGTTTTGTGAGGATACGAGAACAAAGTTGAGAAACACTTGAAGGGCCAGAGTAAACACAGTGATTGATGCTAAACAGTCATGCAAATATAATACAGCAATAACTTCAAATTTGGGGGTTTGAAAACATTTTCCAGTAACTCTCAGCAGAAAAACACATGAGTGGGTTGTAAAATCACACTCATGTAACTCAAAGTTCATGAAGTGCAATCATTTGAACCAAATGCAGATTATTAATAATCTATTTTACAAATGCAAAACAGAAGTAAAACGGTCTCACCTCTCTGCAGCACAGGGTTTGTTCAGAAACATTTTAACCTGTCGTCTGAGCAGATGTGACACGGGTTCAAAGTTTGAGTATAAGTGAAACTCTCATGTAGGACTTACCTCTATAAGATCTCTGATTTTTCTGGCAGTGAAGTCTGATTTGCAGACACATTCCAGAGTTAAAAAGTATAGGAGAAAGAGTCCCCATGTGGTTAAAAATGTTCCTGTCTCTCATGTAATATTAAAGTACACTCAAACATTATTGAACCTGTACTTGAGCATGAAAATTCCACCATGTTTGGCTGACCCCGACACGGGTTCATGTTTCCTGCCTCGGTTTCTCTGGGGTTTAGATTTTTTTCTCCCCCATCAATCAGGCTTTATTTTTAAACCCTCTAATCGTTATTTTAACATGCAGTAGTGGCGTGTGGCGAGCACAGAGTCCAGAGTTGTCAGCTGTACTTGTGGCATGGCACTTAGGATTTCAGTCTGCCTGTTGGTCCACCACTCTGGACAAGATGTCAACGATTCCTTTATCCCAAAAGTTGCCTCACTTTTTTATTTTCAACTTTTGCTTCTGGGAGATCTTGAAGTATTGGTTTTACTTTGGGTAGCTGATTTAAATTTAAAATAAAAAATGTGAAAATAATAAAAACACAAAATGAAATCATTATTATTATTATTACTATTATTATTATTTGGTATAAAATGTATGGGGGGAAAATCCTGATGCCCCAACCTATCTATTTTATCTAACTGGGTAGGTAAATGGGGGTCTCCATCATTCACAGAGTATAGTTTCAGGAAAAACCTAAGGAAATTGGTGAGTGTTGCATTTAAACCAACATTACTCTGAAGTGGTAGTCACTGCACAGGCCCCAAAGTCACTTTCTGGAAGTCTTTCCCGAAAGGTGCTGCTGCAATCAAGTTTGTGATGGTCCTGAAGTTTTCATTTCCATGAATTTTTAATATTTGTTTTAGGGGCTGTTTAGATAACAATGATTTTAGAATGAAACGCTGTCAAACATTGTCATGTTAATGAGGCCTGACTTCCCAGAGAGAGTGACTGACATTTTGTTCCGGTATAATGTAAACACAGATTTTTTTTTCTCACTGTTTTTATTGTGTTTTCAGTTGAAACCTAGTGAAATCTTGTTTTGTAATCAGGGCTTGAAGATAATACAATTTTATTCTCCCTAAATCAGAGACTGTATCCAGGGACAAGTGAATGTGCACTTACATTCACACTGCTCCACAATGAAACCTTAGTGGTGTGAGCCTAAGTTAGTCTTGTGTCCCCACACAGTCCACACCTCATTAGGCAGTCACAAGAACACTGAAACCTTTCTTCATATTAACTCTCCATATTAACTCCCCATATCTGCATGGTGCTGTTTTTGAGCCCTCAGCCTGAACCCTCTGCTATCAGCCCCTTGAGAGGGGAGTGACAGCTTTTATTTGCCATAACTTGTGTAACTGATATGAAGTAACATGACTCATCCAGAAATGACACATCACTTTCCAAAAAGTTTGTTTCAGAGGCCTCCCCCTGCGTCCTCAGTGACTTTTATTTTCCTGCTATCCAAACAGTTTATTTCCATCATCTTTGGATCGTTTTGACATATAGAGCAAAAGTCACATGTGACTGTTTCAAATTAATCGACCAGAAAACGCAGAAGTCATCACAAAAGTTGTTTTTACTGACTGTTTCACAGGGGATTACCTGTCAGTCAGTCTCTACAGGTCCTGTAGAGCAGCCTGATCCCTGAGTGACAACCTGATCTGGTGTCCTGGAGTGTATCTGGGCGGGAAAGTCTCTTACTATTCAGCCAATTAACATTCATGAGTGTTTTGTGTCCAAGAACAACCTCACATTGATCCAGTTGAAAGCAGCAGCATGTCGCTCTTATTGGAGCCACCTCTGCTAACAGCTGCACCATGTAAGTGCAGCACCCCATCACTTACAGAGGCGATTGTGTGCTTCAGTTCGGCCTTTAGGTGTTATCATTTGTTTCTTTCACAAGCTGTTCAGGGATGATTGGATACGTCTGTGAAAGCATTTAACATTTCTGAGATGGAAATGTTCAAGCATAAAATCTCTCTTTGTGTTGTGTGAATGCCAAATCACTGTATACACAGTATGTTCCATGTTCATATCAACCTGGGGTGTAAAATAACCCTGGGGGGACTCCAAGTCTCTGTAGTTCATGAGGCAGTCGAGGAAAAACACAAGAACTCTGGGTGAAGTGAGTCATCTGTTATGATCAAAATCATTTAAGGTGTAATTTCTAGTAAAATAACTCAAGAAAACATAATTAATCCTGCCTTCAGTGATTTTTTTCCACCCTACATTACACAAAGTGTGTGTTTGCAAGACAAACAATGACTTTCTGCTTTCACTAGCAGAGGGCACGGATTAGGACTCAGCTGAGGGGGTTTCCTCAGTCCAAGATGGTTGGGAACCGGTGGTTTATATGACAGTATAATCATGGTCATAAGGCTGTGACCTCCCAAAGGCATCCAGAGGTCATTCATGATTCACTCAGATAATGAGCCTCATCACTTAGGCTGTCACACACACTCCTCTGAGGCTCTGGCTAATATTTGCAGCCAGCAATGCATTCAGCGGTTACATGATCCGTAATCCCATGCAACACTAACCAGTGTGATATATAACTCATAGCATATGAATGATTAGATACTTATTAAGCATAATATTGAAATTCTCTGAGCTGCGTAGGAGCTGTAGTAAGAGAGGAAGAGTTATACTCAGAGGATTTAATGGCTTTTGAGTCATGAGTGCCACTTTTGGTTATATTTATTTAAATAAACACATTTATCTTGACTGCATGGTTCTTTAAAGACGATCTGCAAAAGGGATCAAGGGTAAGCTACTAAAACATGACATAATACCAGAAATATAGTCCTTCAAAAATGTAAGTTCTTGTGAAATTAAAATCACAAAAATAGCCTCCTGAGTTATAACTGCCAGAAAAGACATAGAAACATTCACGTGTTTTGCTATTTCCTTTGAGAAATTCACCAAGAACATATGGCTCTATGTAAACATCACCTGACTGGCACATCTTTGATATTCTTCACCAGAGCAGCAGAGCAGCTTCCTCTCTTTGGACCGGACTCAGGGTGCATCGCAGACTGCTCTTTGGTGTCTCCATCTTATCATTGTTTCTTCCTAAACTTTCTTGAGTGCTTCTACTCCAGTTTCAGGGGCAGTCGGGGCACAGAGCCACCTGTCCAGGTAGGTGAGCCCTGCAGGGACACAACCTGCGGTGTGAAGGGTCAGAACCGGCACAACTGAACAGCAGAGGCTCCTGTTGAAGGCCACAGTGTCGACCCCACGGGGTGTAGGAAGGAAAGATGTGGTTGGCTTCTTGCGTTGTGTCGGAGCAGCTTATTCCAAGTCTGCAAGAAGGATAAAGTCCAGTTGTTGAATAGTTTGCTTACCATGCACACAAAGCATTCAACCAGCAATTTTAGACTGAGATCATTGATGTTGATGGAAGCATTCACTGCATATTAAGACCATGCATCAACCGTGGATTTATTAGTGAAATGTTTTCTGCATTCTGTGTGTATTCATACCTAGTAAATGCTGCAGGTGTGTTCAAGTGGTGAAACAAAGCAGGCTCACACACATGGGAGGACCGACGACACACACTCACACATGACTGACCCAGAGGACCCAGGTGAACCCTTAGAGCACTATCTGGAGGCCAAGAAGGAGTCGACTTGGTGCAAAAATTCTGGAGGGGATAAAAAAAATCACTGTAAGAAAAACAAGATCTAAATGTTTTTCTCACATTATGAGTCACAAAAAGTCTGACTTCTGGTCATATCAGGCCTTTCAAAGAAAAATGACACTTTTTTCAGAGTTTATAGTCTGTTTTGAGACTTCTCTCCTTCACTTTTGGTTTTTATGCTTCATAATGTTCTGCATAAAACAAGTGAATGTAGAACCTTTAAGATCAGAAGACGGATTCGTGCTACATCTCTACCTGGTGAGTGATATAACTGTGAACTCTCTCCAGCATTCCTTCACACGTGAATTCCCAAGGAGTGAAGGGCTTCACCTGCAGAAATTGAAGCACAATCTTTCATTCAAAACCTTTAAACACAGTGTGACTGCAGCCTTGTGATTGTTTTGCCCTCTTACCTCTGTGTGCAGAATGGCTCTGACTGCCTGTCGTACATCTGTCCTGTTGTTCACATCTACAGTCCACACGTGAGGTTTACCAATAAAGGTTTCAGCGTAAGGGTGCTGAGAGGAGATCTGTAAAGTGAAATTTATCTCTGATTTAGACTATTTTTTATTTTTTAAGGCTTTGTACTTACAGTTATTTCTTGGTGTTGTTTGTTCTAATCTGACATTGTGTACCTGTCTTGTGGTTGGCTTTCCTTTGTAGAAGTCGTTGTTATCTGAGGAGTGTGGAGGGTTAAATCTTGGCTGAAGGAACACACAGCCCAGAGCTATCGCTTCAATGGGAGCCGGACCTTCATATGGGAATCCAAGGCCCACAAACACCTGCAAGAGGAGGAAAGAGGATTCTCTATGTAAATATGTAGTAGAGGAAGAATCAGCATCAGTGTGTGAAATGCATGACCTCTGTCTCACCTTGGCTCTGCGGAGGAGTCTTAGGAAGTCTTCCTGTGTCAGCAGACCATGATTTTTAACAAATCTGGGCAGATTAGAAGCAGGCTGGTAGACTGTAGCATGAGTCTCCAGTTCTTCACTGACGAGCCCGACAAACTCAGATTTCCCCTGGAATGAGCGCACAAGTAAACTTACACACAAATTATCTCCCGCCAAAATCTACTCAACTAGATCTAGATCTACAGATACAGTTTTCTTATCTTATTTATCAGACCTGCCACATGTAGTCCTGTTTGCCATAGATGACGGCAATCCTTTCTTTCCTGTAGGTGTCAGGCTCCAGCTCTTCTTCTCTTGCTTCCTTTCTTGTTGCTTCTTCACTCACAAATCCCAGGAAGGAGTTATCAGGCGTATGAGCTGGAGACGACACAAGAAAAACAGACACTGCTGGTTTTTTTTTTCAAGTGTTTGCACACAAAAACTGGTACATGAGACACAGTGATCACAACATGTACCAGTTTTTGCCTCACCCCCTAAACCAATTCTGCCAAACTACAAGCACGATTCCTGCTTTACAATCAAATTGCAGTTTTAAAATGGCTTCTTTTTTTCAACACACTTCACACAATTCTTTTCATTTGGCCCAGTTTTCATTAGGAAAATCTCATTTTTACAGGGAAACCACTGACAATCAAAACTCTGAAGCTACAATTTTTTTTTTTTTTTTCAAACACATTTCCTGAAATGATGCCTCAAACTCTCAGAACTTTCCACAAAAATAAAAAAACACAAACAATATGCACACAATTTTGAATGTAAAGTTTCCTTCTATAGGAGAACTGACGGGTTTTGCCAATTGTATGTGTGTTTTTTTTGCATTGTGTTTTGAGTTCTAAGAGTATGCGGCATGCTTTCAGGAAATGTGTGTGAACAATGGAGAACAACCTTAATGTGTAAAAAGATGAATAAAAATTGCATCTTGGAATTAGTTAAGAGAGTCTGTTTGGCGCCAATCACAAGTTACGGCCATTCATTAAGGATTAGGGCCTCATTTGGGGTTTGAAGTGAAACCAAGTGCATGATGAGAGTTTTTGAGTTAGATCTGCATGAAACTGGTCTTAAATGTGTTCTTCTATGTTACAGAATGGTGCCAAAAAAAACAAACAGTTAATACAAAAAAGTCTAAAAACTCTCTTTTTGGACAGGTATTATTGATGAAATGAAAATGTTTCAGATAAAAAATCTGTGCGTGAGTGGACTCCTGCTGTGCTATATAAAATAACACTTAAAGGAAATGAGAAATCTTGCTGTAGGAATCTGTTTAGAAAGGCAGCTGCCACCCTGCTGCCCTCTGACATACCACAGAGGGTGTGAAAGATGAGTATTTACTCTATGAGGAATGTGCCAGTAAAGGTGTTCATGTATATGTGTGTGTGTGTGTGTGTGTGTGTGTGTGTGTGTGTGTGTGTGTGTTGGTGAGAGAGACAGATAGAAATTCAACATTTGGCACTGTAAATATAAATATAAATATAAATCACTCTGTACACTTTATATTTCTATTGCTAACAATTTTAAGTTAATTGGTGTAATTTTTGCAGTATTTTAAACATGCAGGAAGAAAGATCCTCTTTATTCTTATTTTTTTTTATTCTTTTGCATGCATGCTGGTTGCACATCTGTGAAGTGCGGATCACTGTGAGTACATTTGTTCTATGTCACATTTTAATTGGCAATGCAAACGTATATTCGGCATGCCAATAAAGCTTCCTTCAGTTTAGTTAAATTGACTTCAATTGAGAGAGAGAGAGAGCCCCAAACCCCTTCCCCAGAAATCTGTTGGAGCCCCTGTTGGAGGGGTCCTGGACCAGAACCCCATGGTAAGTGGCAACCATGTGCAACACCTCCCAAGGGCAACCAACAGGTGGACATGGATGCAGATAGGCATCAACAAGCTCCCCATAGGTCATTACCTCGGGGCAGAACAGTGCATACACAAACACAAAAATACATGAGCACACAATGACACACACACAGACCAGCACACTCCATACAGCAGACAGAAAGCTTGAAAGACTATTGGCACCACCAACACAGGAAACAAAGACCATTTCTGCTCTCTGCTATTTTTTAAGTGTGTGTGTGAGTGTCACACACACACTCAAATGTCAGTGTATATCTGCTATCTCTGACCTTTAAAGCAGCACAGATTTTCCTCTTTCCTCTTCATCAGACTCATTTGTCATCACTTGTCTTCTACACCTGACTGGGTTCGTTGGTCAGATTCAGAGATATTCAAAGGTTAACTGATACGATGAATATCTCACATCATCTGATGATAAGTTTTGTCAAGATAATTCCTTTCATGGTTCATGCTCCTTGTCCTTTTGATCGCCTATCTCCTTCTCCTCAACTTCCAAACAGAAGCACAAACAACCCGCCCGCTCTTTTCTCAAGCTTCTTTTTGTCCTTTCTCCTCCATCAGCTAACAGCCTTTGCTCTCCCCCTCTCTGCAGGACAAATAAACAGAGATCTAGGCTGAGGCATGAAGGGTGGCTCAGGGCCCAGCGTGTCCAGCTTGCCTCCATCCCCCAGCAGCGTGGAGGGGATGACATGAAGAGGTGTTGCAATGAAGTCCTGTCTGGGCATCAAGTTCATATAACCTCAGCAATTAATCTTGTCACAGTGAATACGCGAAGCCAAGTGTGTGTAAAGGAGCAGTTGTGCAGCAGCCAGATATGATCGTGTGCAAATGTGCATAGAAAACATATAATGTCACAGATATACTTTGCTTACATACTGACGCACATGTTTGCATGATTACAGCTGTTAGATAAAAGCATATGCATGAATAGAGACTCACGAAACATGGTCATGTACTGCTGAGGCTGCAGCCCCCAGCTGCCCCACAGAGTTCTATATCCATGGCCGCGCGCATAACTCCCCAGGTTGAAGGCTGGCTCAGTGCCAAAAGAGTCCAGGATTCTGAAGCGGCACCTGAAGTGTCACAAAATGTTTGTTACATAAAGAAGGTTTTGTAAACTTTATCAATTTTATCTGAGGAAGCAGTGCATTAGAAGCATAAGTATACAGTACATTCAGAAATATTGCTCATACTGGTAATGCAGGAAAGCCAGTCCCATGGCACCCTGAAGGTGAGTAAGACCATGGTAGTCCGTGTAGATGAGGTCAAAGGTCAGGGGTCTCTGGATGGGACAGCTGCCTCTACCTGGAGCTGCTCCTATCAGGCTGAACCAATAACAACAACCACATCACAACAATTTTTTTCACCAATGGATCAAACAGATCAAAGTATTATGAGACAGTGATAGCTACCTGTGGAGTTGTTGCTGTGAGGTGCTGAAGGTGAGGTTGTGACCCAGGATTGTGAGACTGGCACTGAGGTCAGCCCACTGGACCAGCTCACCAAGAGGACCTCCTCTTTTCACCATGGTTTCAAAACGCTGACCAACACTACCAGCCAGGGCGCCGGGGTAAAGCAACACCTGAAAGATGGAAGAGCAAGAGGTTAAGTCTCAGGAAATTTGCTTTTCATGGTTTTTTGAGAACAACAACCTACTATCACATTGATTGTTTGTTATTAGTGTCTTCTTTAATTTGGTGTGGATGTTATTGCTGTTTATTTAATCATTTTTTCTTTTTTCACACATATAAAACATAAACATGTTCATCCAAAGAGCTATGTGGACAATCATGTTTTGTGTTCTCAGAGTTGATTTGTTTATTTACCTTCAGCTGGTTTGTCTTTGTCCCGTTGCTGCTTTGCTTCATCCTCACACTGGCCTGTGTCCACTGAGCAGACATCCTTTGCACTCTGGACCGGATGAAGCCCACAGCAGGTCCACTGATGTTACTGATCACCTCATAGAGAACCGTCAGAGATGTACGTATCTCAGTCTGAAGGTCACACAATAAATTAGTTTAAAAAAAGTACTAATGATGATCTTATTAATGCTCGATCCTTGTGGGTGTACCTTCTCTGTATATGTGTGTGGGTTTTGGTGCCATAGCAGAGCAGAGCTGTTTCTTCCAGGTTGAGGAGGACAGAAATCTTCTGTTTGGCTGAGGTAAGTCAGTATGGAGCAGGTTGTACCATCCACACCATAGAAGGCATAACATGGATCAGCCTGCCAGCGAGCATGCAGGAACTGAGAAGGGTGCATATGAATAAGTACAATAACAGTAATCACACAAATGCATTCCTGACTGTAACACAGACATATTCCTGAAAAAGAGGACAATTAAATTTACCAACCACCTGATGGAGTCTGAGCCCAACTTATACAAACACAGAGCTCATTTAGAACAGCGATGCCCTCTGAACTTAATAGAACACACCAGGAAAAAAGATTTGTGCTTCAAAATAATAACCTACATGTCATCACCAACTCTCAGTTACCAGGAATAAATGTTAATAAACTGGCCATTGAAACTGGTGGATTTAGAAATCAGTGGTTAGAAAGATCTCAGAGAGTCTGTCAGCTCTGTCAAAGAGGACAGGTAGAAACTGAAATCTGTTTCCTCACCACCTGTCAAAATTATATACACATTAGTTTTTCACATACAGCTTTTCCTAAAAAAAAGCTCTGAATTTCCAAACCCCCCCCCTGAGAGGAACAGATACAGAAGAACTGGAGAGGGAAGAGAGCGTGACTGTTCATCAGTCAGCTGAATATGTGACAGCTTATCACAGAGCCAGACAGGCTTCTGTGAAAGATGATTAATAAGGTATTGTTTAGTTTAAAAAAAACATCTATAGCCATGTGAATATAAATCACATATAGTTTGTTTGTTTATTTTTATTTCATTATTATTTTATTATTTTATTTTTTTATTTGTTTTTTATTGATTTTATTTTTAGATATAAAATTAAATCATTTTCATATCATACATTGTAACATTGGTTAGATTGTAATCTTTTTCTTGATTGTTTCAATTGCACATTGACAACATGTGTGATTTTTTTTTTTTTTTTAACTTCCAGCCAATTCAGCTTATTTTGAATTTGAATTTGTATGCAATATTCTGTAAGTTGGATTCTGAAGAAGAAAACTGTCTTACACTAAAAACAAATCAGTTTTTTTATCATCTGCTATAGCTTTTAAATTGGGCAAAGATGCACAAAAATGCCACAAAGCCTTAAAATAAAGTAATAATGATAAGTCTCTGTAATAACCCCATACTTTGGGGTTAAGCTGATCATGCAAAAGTGATGAGATCTGGCTCAGCTGAACACAAGAGTCTGCTGTAATTTTTTTATTCTAAATGATAATTTTATTTTCAGCTCAAACCTCCTCATAAACTTTAACTATATCATAAAGTTTAAGCCGACTAAGCACTTCAATACAACAATAACAGTGCACACATGCTACCACATATAGTCACCTTGACTTTCTCTGCACACAGTGGATACTCAGGATCCTTTGGCACCACACACTCCTCACTGGGCCCTATGGGTAACATATGAACCATCACATACTTTTTCAAATACATCATTATACCCAAACCCAGGCATTAGTAACAAAAAGGTACATTGTAGAGCTAACTCGGTGCAGGTGATGAAGAACAGAGGATAATAACTTTGATATACAACCTCTCCACTGAAACGCTCACAACGAATAGCAGCCATCAGCAGCATGTATAGAGCTGCTGTGCGTGTAGAGACGTTGGAGTAACGGTAGTGTGTTCTCAGAGGGCCCCTTCCCGTAAGGCCCCCCTACCTTCTGCAGCCAATGTCAATCAAGTGGAATGAACACACACGTTCACACACACCTGACCCACCTGCCTCCTACCGAACATAGCCCTTTTTACAATGCGAGGCTGTGCCAAAACACACAGCCCTAAACTCTGTAAAACAACCTCATAAAAAGGAAAAAATGATAAGAAAAACCCTGAAGGCATAGCTGAGGTGTGAAAGCTTAAAAACAGTGATACGCTGTTAGAGAAGGGGAAAAAAATGCCCCTGCTGCAAAAACATGAGCATGAGAAGACAGGCTGGTGAAAGGACTCGTGGGTAATTCGGTCGTATTTTATGGGTGTGAGGTAACGTGAGAAGACAAGGGTAAGGGGTGAACAGGCTGGTGACAAGGAAGTGTGTTTGTGTGTGTGTGGGTGGCACATTTGTACAAAGTATAAGTGCATGTATGCTGACATCTGTATGTTACTGCATCTGTGTGGCCTAGAGGGAATGTAAGCACACACATACAAGAATACACACACACACACACACATACCCATACCCTTGCATGGCAACTTGGGTGCATAACCCGACTCTCACCTGACACCTCTCAGGAGGGTCATATTGTACACGTAAACTTTTTCTCCTCTCCAAGGCCAGACGATCCATACCAGCTCTGAGGGACTCGTTAAACTTCCATTCAAGGACTTCATCCCCCATAACCACCTGCACACACTGCCCTTCACCCCCCCCCCCCCCCCCCCCCCCCCCCCCCCCCCCCCCCCCCCCCCCCCCCCCCCCCCCCCCCCCCCCCCATTCACACTCTCCATTATCACAGCTTGTTAACTTCACTGTGTGGTTAACCTCTTTTGAGGCTCTGAACCGTGTATTCGGCCCTGACTGTTGCTCTGCTACAGTAGTTAACCACATACAAGCTTTGCCATTATTGGCCAATTACTACAGCTGGAAACAGGTAGGAATGAAAGATGGTGTTTATATTGTGCAGCAGGACTTTTAAGTAAATAACAACTGAAACAAACCACAAAATGTGCAAAAAAATGTTGTGGCCAGTAGTCAATCCAGTCACAAGGACTAAAGCCCATTAAGCCTCTTATCTACAACATAAAATTTAAAATTCATTGATCATTGTCTCTGACATCTTGAAAACAAATTAAAGCCATCACCTCCCTAGGCCGCGCCCATTAAGTTATAACAATTCCTTCCATAACTTTTCCCTGTCAATGTGTCTAGTATACATGTGTTTGATCTGAAAATGATCTGAAAAAAAAACTATCAGAGTAATTTGTTCAATAATTTTTGTAGGTCTGAACATGATGGTTATGCACCAAAAATGTCAGGTCTGTAGCTGAAAGCAGCTGGCCAGACTGATTTTTCACTGGCCAGGAGGGCGTGGTTGAATCGGTATTGGTGTGAAAACACTGCAGTCACATGACAGGACTGAATTTTGTGGCACGCTTTTGATTACTTTAAGCACGCTGAAGGCACACAATTTGTGGTTTAAGGACATAAACAAAGAATAATCACTTAGGTTGTGAGGGGTCACAGGCCCTAATGAAGGTAATGATGTTCTTTTTAAAAAGTATTCCTACACACACACACACACACACACACACACACCCCAAAAAAAAAACAGTGGTGTCACCTGTGTGTGGTCTGTGTTGTTCATGCATTGATGGAGTGTGAGTCTGATGGTGATGATGGTGCCGGCTGAGCTGGTCCAGCCTCTGTGACACGCTCCTCAGCTGCTTCTCTACCAAGTGAGCCAAACCTCGCTGGTCCTGTTTGAAGCTGGAAGCAAATATGGGTCAGCATAAAGTAATGTTGTAAACTATCTCTGTCTTTTCATTCCTCTGAAACAACTACCTCTGGAGCAGCAGGGTGAGATCGTCCCTGGTCAGTTGGGTGAAGTCTCGTTCTCTGCTCAGTCTCTGGACCTGAGTACTCAGAGCCTCCAGTCGAAGAGCCAGCCTGCGAAAGCCAAGCCCTCGCTGACCTATAATATAATATAATATAAAGTTTGAACAATATCATATGTCATAAGCATAGAAGCATTCTTCTCAAAAGAGAAATTAATCAAGAAAAACATTAACAGCTCTAGACATGTTAATACATTTTTCATTTTATAAACAGAGACCCAACATCAAGACAAGATAAGAAGTTTGATCTCATTCTAACTTTTGCAGCATTTAGCAAGTTACACTGGAGGGAAAAACTTCCCTTAAACAGGGGAAAAACTTCGGACAGAATCAGACTGATGTTAGACAGACATCTGCTTAGACCGTGTTGTAGTTAGAGAGAGAGAGAGGGAGATAGGGAGAGACAAAGAGAGAGACAAACAGGCAGAAAAATACAGACACAGAGAGAAACAGACGCAGAGAGAAACAGACGCAGAGACACAGACACAAAGGTGCAGACATAAACAGACACAGACAGAGAAAAATCTGATGAAAAGTGGATTTTGAGATTAAATATAAAATATATCAATTTGGTTCTGAGCTTTATTTTTACATCAACTGCTTGAAAGCAGAGAATTTTTTTGATAAATTTGAGCTGAATTAAAAAATGACTAACCGCTTCCCCCATGTGGCATATTTTCCAATACAACCAACTTCTCTCTGTACACAGCCCGCGGTGGGTCCATCCAAGTACACAGCAATTGCGGCCCTGTGGCTGAGATGCACCCGTGGGTTACATTGTCTGCTAAAACAATTTTCCTACAATTTGAGGCAGAATGGTTTGGGATGTTTGGATAAAAAGTAATTTTCTATGATTATGTTTTGAAACCGATTCATCTGCAGCCACAAATTCAGAGTCTTACACGAAAAGTTACTGTCTGATAATTTACCCTAAGAAGATAGATATTTCAAAGACCGTGGAGTAAATATTCAACATTAGTCAGCCAGACACAGAGACATAGATGGTTTTAATGGTTTTGTGTTGAATTGAGAGGCTTTGAATGAAGAAACCATAAAAAAAATCTAATATGCCTCAGTTTAAGATTTTATCTTTTTTCTAATACATGGTTAAACTTTACTGTGAATTGATGTTCAAAATACAGAACACAAGTACATTAAAAATATTGAATTCAGATAAATATAAAACCCAAGATTCCTCACAGAATCATCAAATAGACCGCTGAAAGTTAATTAGAGATTTCTTGAACCACCACAAGCGCAAACTGAATCCCTCTGAGTTTGTTTTCGAGTGACTCAAAGGTCAAAAATTCTGCGTGTTGTGTGTGATGCCAAAATATGCTAATTTATTCTTTGGCTGCCTGAGAAAAAAACGCTGATTTTACAGGAAAAACATAGTCTGGAGGAGACTGTTGACAACATTTGGCCTATCATGTGTAAACAAGGGAAAAGCATTTGCCCAAACAGCCTTGTCTACTGCCTTCTTAGAAACCCTCCTTTAAAGAAACAGTTTAGCCGGACAATTGAGAGAGACAAGGTAATAACTGGGCCACAAACCACAACTGTCAGACCCACCACACATTGTATAGAAAACTTCAGCTAACACTGGAAGAGGGTTAACTCCGACAAAAATATACAACCTATCTGCTCATTGCTCCAAAATAAAGCTTAGTGTGAGGAAATCCCATTTGAATGAGATTTGTGTGCTAACAAATTGTATTTGTTTTGAATGTCTCTTGTGTGTTTTGGTCATGAGCTGTGGCTCTCAAACCTCCTGATGTATGAGTAAAAGAATGCTCACTGTTGTTAAAACACTTTTGGTAACTGTTGACTGTCTTCTAAATATCCTAACTTCACAAAGTGTGCGTATCTATTACCTTGCTCTTCAGGTGATCTTCCAGCAGGTTCTTCTCTTGTCATCTCCACTGGCACCCAGAGGCTCTGCAGCAGCAGGGTCAACACAGACAGACAGAGACAGAGCACCAGGCATCCACTAGAGGGAGCAATTCACAGAGAAACTTCTTCAATGGCACAGAGGACAGCACTCAATGCATCAGTGTTGTGTTTACCAGTTCAATAAACTTTAAAGGATGAATAATCTCCATGTATGTCTTTTTTTTTTGCCGTAGAAATGTCACAACTCAGGGCTGTTGTGTGTTTGCACCTGCTCACAAACTACATGAGCACTTAGTCTCAGTTTAAGGGCCAGAAGGAGCAGTCTCTCCACCTTTCTTTCATCAGCTTAATAAACCCACCAACCTTATCCAAAGAGACAGAGTGAGACCAAGCTTCAACACATGCATGAACAGTTTCAGGCTCTACTGGCTCATATAAAACTCAAAATTTGAATCACAATAAACCATTTTCATGTTGTTCCATCGGTCACAATGTCATCTAAGGTGTCAGAGCACTCATCGAGACATCATGAGTGTAGTTGAGCATGACTATAAAGATACATCAGAGGAGTCGTTCTTTTTTTATCACCGGCCTGATTTTTACTGAGGATGATGTCACATGTTGGGAGACCTAGTGGGATATAAAAGAAACTATAAGAAAGTTTGGTAGAGCTCTACTGTACCTGCGCGGCCTCAGTGCAACATGCATGATCTCCACTCTGCAGAATGGTGGTTTTCACTGTCAAAACATTGCAATTATATGAATGAATGTAGCATGCATGGTGATGCTTAGACTTGATGAGGGAAAAAATGCAAATCAATCATTTTCACATAAACAAATTTCTCCATCCTCATATGAGGGTTTAGGAATTATCAGTGCAAAAAATCTCACATTTTCAGTATGAAATGCATCAGTTAAAAAGGAATGCACGAACAGACTTTGGCAGCATATTTATAGCCATGAGGGTAAACATGTTGATTAAGCAGAAAGATTACTGGGACTGATCCCTACAACTGAACTGTTGTTGTGTGCATCATTGTGAGACAGATACAAGGATGTCAGCACCCTCTGATAAAAGATAGGCTTACACATGCACACAAACACACACAGAAACACAAACACATCCTCACCTCCTTGGGTCTCTGTCCCAGCCCCCTGGCATCCATCCGGCCTGTTTCTAAAACACACACACTTTTAAAAAAGGAAATAAAGTTGGATCTGGAAAGGACCTCGGCTCCTTTTTTGTCTCTTTATCGCTTTTTTTCCCTCCTCCTCTGCCTGGGCCTTTTCTCTGTCTCAGGGCCCATGGGTAGGCATCCTGCCGTTGTCAAGGTAACCTGACTCCCCTTAAAAGAAAACAATACCCCGAGTGCTACTTAGGCTTTTCACACATACAATGGAGCCCACGCTATTGGGTGACACAGTTTCTTTTAGTCTTGCTGGCTAGACTTAAGCCGTGGTTGTGGAGTGATACTCAAGCAAAGAGCTCATTTGAAAAACTCAAATGGTTCAGACCTTTAGCACAGATCTAGCACAATGCTCACAAAAGACAGTACAAGTTTAATAACAGTAACAATAGAGAGCATGAGAAAAGAAGAGAGAAACTCAGCAAATAACAGTTCAGAGTGTTGAAGTTAAGTCATTACTCTGGCCTGCTGCTTCACGGTCATCAAATGAATCAGTAGGACAAGAATTCAGGCTTTGTAGTTTTCCCTGAGATCTCAGATTGGTATGAGAGTAGAAATGTGTGATAGAAACTGTACCAACTTAAAACAAATGTGTATCATGATTCTGAGAATAACTTTTGTTTTTGAACTTCTGTGCTTTTTAGTTTTGCCAAAATATTTGATTAAGTGACGCATTTCCAGGAAACTGAGTGCAAATCCCAAGAACGATTAGAAATTCACAGAATGTACCAAACCTTTAATAAATGAATTGAGAAAAGATGTGCAAATAAAATGTTTTCTCTCTGAACTCAGCAAAACAATGGGCATGAGGGAAAACATGCAACTCTAATTAGTCAACGCACCGTGGTGCCATGAAGCATGCCAAATATCTCTTCACCAATCACCCAATCAATAAAATTCCTGTGCTGATAGAGTTGAAAGGGACATTCTACATGAAAAACACTGATGCTCCAAACAGAGATTTAGAGGTGGGTTTGAATGTAACCATCAATCGACCAAAAAAATTCTCAGATTCCATTCCTGTCCCAAGCAGACTGACTCCTGATTGGCTGAGATCACAGCTCTATCAGTCAATGTCAAAATCAAATATGCTAGATATACTGATAAGTGACCATATTTTAAAAATGAATATGATTAGAAGTCATTTGTTCTGTGTAAAATCAGAGTTTAATTAATTGTTAGAGAATAAATAAAGTGAGGTGGTAGTCTATTTGTGACTTATTGTGATGGGCCTTTCATAGTTTGATTTGGAGTGTTGGCTTTTGCGGGGGTGGGGGTTACTCTAATAAGTCTAATTTGCAGTGTTTGATCATGCTTGACTTGGTGGTTTGTGTCCTGATCAAGTAGCTATGTTGGCTGTTTGCAGTGCATTTCAGCTTGTGTATTTGATGCAGGCCTTTTTCTCCTCATCTCATCATCTGAGCCTTGGAAGGTAATCTGTCTACTGTTGGTCACAGTATTAAGGAAAGGAATAAATAATTGCTCAAGGACAAGCCACACTTTTTATGCAATTGGTTATCTCCTGATAAGATGTTTTCAATTTTTTAAACTTTGCATTTTTATTTTCATAATTTCTATGGAAAAGCTTTAAAAGGCAAAGTACAAAAATCCCCAAAGCAGTCTTGTCCTTGTTAATGTTAAGCATTGAGCTGAACTGTTTTTGCCTTTCCAAAGCTGTCATTGCCAAAATTATCCAACTCGTATAAGCTATAATGACTCACAGATTAACAAATTAAGCTTCCATTTATTATTTGGTTTAATATTCAGCCAAGAAGCAGCTGAACATTAAAACTGAAACAGATTTAAAGTCTTATTCAAAGACTAATACTGGGCGATAGTACAAGTGCAAATTTATTGTGCATCTGCCTAAATAATCAAATGTAACGGTGCGTACCCACCAAAAGCGTCTAAAGCGATTTTAGTCGCGCGACAAGTGAAATCGCGTCGCTCTAGACGCGCGAGTATTGTCGCTGGTACAAATATGCCAAAATCGCTCGACGCTTGACGCTCGACGCGTCATCGTTGCGTCATCGTTGCAGGAAGAAGCCGCCTGACGACGGCAGGTTCAAGCGGTACTTCCTCCAACAGCTTTTTTCAGAGCCACCCAAACATCCTAAAGAGCAAACGTCCTGCAGTATCACTACACAGTCCCATGAATAAAATTAAATAAAAGCATGAATATCAGCACATCATGTTTTATGTGTTATGTATAGCAGATGTTTTACAATTTAGGCCTGTCACAATCAATAAATTATTTAATGAATGAATGAAAACAAGCTCATTAATTTAGCCAGCCTTGATGTGTTGACAGGTATTTGCGTGTTTGTTTTCCTCCTCCTCCTCCTCTCTCTCCCAAACACACTGGATGAGAGAAGAGAGTTCACTCTGTGTAGTTGTCTTCTAAAATAGAGCTATTTTAAAGCTTAGACATTCCAATCTTGAAAAGTTAAACTTTATTGCTATATATTATCATTATATTAATTTAAAAATAATATAGACAACAATATTATCTGCAAAATTTGTAGAACTATTATCATCCAGCAGAATTTGTCATTGTGACAGGCCTATTAGGTTATGATTAATTTTTAAAAGTGTATAATCTCTTACTTATAAAACACAATAACATAGCTAATTAGTTTTCAAACACATTCTTTTGATTAGATGGCAGTGTGTCTGCCACTTTTTTTTATAATCATATTTACCTATATAATATATCATTAGTATGATATTTGTCTGTAGAGATGTGATAAAAGACAGCAAAAGCAATGCAATTAACATATTTATTACATTTAATTTTTACATAGAAATATAACATTTTATTTACATTAAAAAAATTAAATTCTTTAATAAATAAAAATAATTTAAAAACAAAACAAAACAGAAGAGCCTCAGGGACACGTACACAATTCCTCAATAGCCAGCCCGTTCCCTGTAGAGATTGGTACCCCACGAGCTACTCGGCTGGGTCCAGATTAAGCACAACTGTGCCAGCTTCATAAATTTATTTGTGAATTTGAAATTTCACATGAGCCTTTACTTGGGGCTCCAATCTCTCCAGGGAAGGAGCGAGGCTATCGAGGAACAATTGATCCTCAGAGCAGGAAGGCTGTGGTGCAGGAGGATGAGACTGAAGAGCCTGGAGCAGCATCCTCTGGATCTCCTCATTGGTGTCCTCATCCTCCCGCACTCTTCTGGTTCTCTTCCTCCCTGTATGTCGAAGAAACACAATGCATAAAATCAATTTGTGTGTGTGTGATGATGCAAAATCTGTGCACCTTATGTGAAAAAAAGGCCAAAATCTGTCATGTACATACCACTCCGAGGTGTCACCAGTGAGGGTGGGGCAGCAGCAGGGGCAGACGAAGAAAGGCCGGGAGTTGGGGAAGTCGGTGGGGCCAGGGAAGCTGGTGGGGCCGGGAAAGAGACAGCAGGCTCGTCCTCCTCATCAGGAAATTCTTCTTTTGCATTTATGACAAAAATGTATGAATTTTACAAATACTTAAAAATACACTCAAATCAAACAGTTCAGCCACATTAATACCAAGTCTCCACAACACTTTTTAAACTGTTGATTAGTTGAGGCTGTGAAAAATAAATACATTTGCTGAGTCTGACAGCAGGCATCCTCCTACATGATGATGTATTTTTCTAAACAAACCTCTCTGACATGAGCCTGCTGTCTCCTTCCTCCAACTCCCTACTCTGGGGGGTCCAATCCTCCTCGACCCCCTGCTTCATGTTTCAACTTGTTCTTGGAGCAATAAAGGGGTCGAGGAAAGAAAGGACCCCCAGGTACCTCCACTTTCTTCCTGTCCCTGCTGCTGACCCACTCTTGGAGAGCTTTCTGCGCTCCTTTGTGCACATGTCCCTGAGGCTCTTCCAATGTTTTTTACACTTTTTAACGGTAAAACCATAACGCACGTAGATCGATTAATTCTAAGCTGCTTTTGTTGAATGAACGAGAGGTGAAGTTATGTCAGTAAAGCTAGCCATGTTAGCATGCTAGTGCAACAGACTGAAAACAGTGATGCAATACGAGCAAAACAGAGAAAAAAAAACTTACTTGGTTCTCCAAGCTCCTGGCTTATGCTCACCCAGGCCCGATCCTTCATGTGCATGTCCTTATATAAAGGACAGGTCACATCGTATAGCTCTGTGTGAGCAGCAACGGCGATGATTAGCCTCTCTATTTTTGTAAACACACCGGCAAGTCCGCTGAAACCCCAGAACGCTCCGCCTCAGTGACGATCTCCACGCTGATTGGCTGTCGCGGCGCGACAAAACGCTCGATCGCTTGAAAAGTTCAAATATTTCAACTCGAGCGTCAAGCGTCAAGCGTCGAGCGTCGAGCGATTTTCGCAGCTGCGGCTCGCTAAAAGCGAGCTGCGGCTCGCTAAAAGCGACCTTAGCGCGCTGTGAGCTGCGAGCTGCGAACTTGCGAACTGCGAGCTGCGAGCTGCGAGCGCTACCTCGCAGTTTAGCGCCCAAATCTAACTGAAACTTACCTTGAAACAGCGCGCTGTTTCAAAACAGCGAAAACCACCCATGCGGGGCAAAGACCTAAACTCAGTATCAATGCAGAGGTCTGTAATCCTCATTTATTTTCCTATTCTGTAAAAGAATTTTATTTGCTAGTATCAGACCCTGATCTAGCTATAAAATAGAAGACCAGACTAGACTGGACAACACATGAGAGTATTGAACATCTCCATGAATACACTTGTGTGTGTGTGTATGTGTGTGTGTATGTGTGTGTGTGTGTAGCAGGAGAAGTAGGTGGGGCTTGTACATGGAGTGATGTCCCACAGCGTGGGAGGGGAAGGATCTGATGGGCATAAATCTCCATAAGCTTGGACCTAAAGGCTTACTGGCTTTGCTCCCATCTGTCTGTCTTTCTCTCTCTCTTTCTCACACACATACACACAAGCATGCAAGCAGTTTCTCAAACAGTTTTTATCAGTTTTACTTAACATAATCAATCCCTTGCAGCTTCAATACCACACTTACATGAAGACATGCTTAAGTAAAACTATCACATGTACACACATATACACGTGCATGGGACAGACTATAAAAGGCTAATTTTGATCAAAGTGTGTGCAAAATGAAATATGAAATCTTCACGATAACACAAGTCTCATGCAGACAAGGATTCCTGACCTACCCCATGTGACACTGCCGGTCTTTTTCCTGCACATTCAGAGCAAAATGATCTTCATAGACTGTGAAAAGTTACAGGTGCCTTTTTAGTCACTGAGGGCTCATGGACCATAACGAAAACCAAATACAGTCAATGGAATAAAAACTGGTGATGATCAGTATGATTAGTGCTAATGTGGGTACATATCTGGTGTGAACAACTGCTTTTAGAGGAATGTCAAGGCAACTCCCCCTGGTTCACAAATAAATACACAGCCAACCCTTTCCTGTCTATCCTGTCAAGTGTAAAGAAAATTTAAGGTCTTCATAATTACCTCTGTAGTCATAAAGAGGGTCAGTACAAACATGAGGACATGAAAAACAGTTGCGTGTGAATTGGACAGGACAACGCTGTACAACATTTCAGCCTAACTCATCCTGTAAGGCAATAACAGCTCCAGAATTGAATTAACAGTAATAACTGTCATGTGTTGGATGGCTGCTTTGAGTATGGGACAAAGACAGGGTTTGTTGGCTTTGCAAGGGTACTTCCTGTCTTGTCTCAGTGCCATATCACAGAAGGCATGTCTGCGTGTAAACAAGGCAAATCAGATTCTGAGATCTGTCATGCAACCTCTACATGGTCACAGCAGAAATGGCTTTAAGGAGATGCTGGCTAAGTGATTAAAGCGAGAGGGTGATAAAAGTGTTAAGATGCTAGCTTGTCATTCTTCCTGGAAAAGAGAGGATATTTGCACATGGGGCTGGTTGCACATTTAGTAGGGAAGTATCCAAACCTAAAAGGTAATTGTTTGTCATATTCATGAANGGACAAAGACAGGGTTTGTTGGCTTTGCAAGGGTACTTCCTGTCTTGTCTCAGTGCCATATCACAGAAGGCATGTCTGCGTGTAAACAAGGCAAATCAGATTCTGAGATCTGTCATGCAACCTCTACATGGTCACAGCAGAAATGGCTTTAAGGAGATGCTGGCTAAGTGATTAAAGCGAGAGGGTGATAAAAGTGTTAAGATGCTAGCTTGTCATTCTTCCTGGAAAAGAGAGGATATTTGCACATGGGGCTGGTTGCACATTTAGTAGGGAAGTATCCAAACCTAAAAGGTAATTGTTTGTCATATTCATGAATGGATCCATTTGTTGTCACAATACAAGTCAATCAAAATTAGAACACTATTGTGCAAAATATAGAGCTGCATAAAAAATAGCTGTAGTAGAAAAATAAAACTATAGTTGAGTGCACTTCTTTATATATGGTGTATAGGGCACAGGAGTGCAGTATAGTGTGCAAAAGTGTATGTTAGTGTGCAAAATATAGATTATTTAAGCAGTGTCTATTTACTCTCAATTCTAGGTCGGTCTCTTGCAGTGTGCAACCCGTCTGTTGGCCGCTGAAGTGTCTGTAAACCGTATTTGAACCATATTTGAACCCACCTGAGCCCCTCTGTAACTGCAGCAGCTGCACGCCTGTAGAAACGATGACCATGGTTGCAGCTAGAGCGCATGCGCGAGTCAACTTCACATGAATCCTGCCTCACGTCTCAAGACATCTCCCACACAGGTGAGGACAACGACGGTTTACATGCCGCCACTGGTTTCTGTAGTCTTACCAGTCTTCGGTATAATGTGTTAGAGATCACTGCAAGTCCCGCTGTCTGGTCTGTGTTAAAATTGCATCTTCTTTTCCACGAAATGAAGGTAAAACCCTCTTCACTCACATCAACTATCTGTAAGACTGTTGGTATCATCCATGCAAGCTGGTGCAGAAACGCTAGCCTGCATGCATTTATCGCTTTATTTTTGGTGTATTTTAATTTTGCATTCACTCACGCGTTTTCCTTTTTTTGCACCTCTTATTTTTGCAGCTTGCTCTTTATTTCTCGTTGAGGTTTGTTTGAAAAGCACTGACAGGAGCAGCTTGCGGCTAGCTAACGTTAGCTACATGCTAACTTGGCATGTGTAAACGGAAAAGGCTGAATCAGATTTAGTCTGGCGGTAATGTTAAATACCCTGTGACCCGTTTACACATGCTTTTACTAACATGGTAGTAAAATCATCCTGAGCAGGTCTGCTGACGTTAATGGGTTATTGGACTGAAATGATAGCTCAGGCAGTTTTACGTGGGGCTGCAGCTGTCAATCCAGTTTGTGTTGACACCACTGTACCTGAAGTCTTGTTTACAGCTTTTAAACAAGGGGGTTATCAGTAAACGGGTTAAATATTTATGCTTTGTATTTAGTGTATAGTCTTTGGACTGCAGTAACCTTGCCCAGTCGTGCACAGTTTTGGAGAGGCACAATTTCATGTGCTCCAGTAAGCTTTCTCTTAAGGCTAGGAGGCTGCTTTCTCTTTCTTTCTGCACCTTAAAAGGCTCTTACTCATTTTAGATAGGCAAGTTTCTTAAAGCATAGCTGAGCAGTATTGATATTTGCACATAGTCTGAAAAGGAATTGAACAAAAACGCACTAATGTAGCACGTTCTGAAAAATTTAGATGCACAATGGTATTTTCAGGCTCTGTACATCAGTCAGTTGTCTCATAATTTGTTATTCACTAAAAAAAAGCATTGCATCCACTTGCTAACAGAAACCTATTCAGCCCATAGATGAGCTTACAAGTCACAAAAGCTGGGTGATAGTTTAACTTAATTTGATTTTTTTTTCAATCATTCACTGTTACATATTTTGTTTTAAAGGTTACTACTTTGTAAAAGTTCCTGTTTGACTGCATAGCTACTGATAGAAATAGCTATCCAATACCTGACACCCATGGCAAATGTGTGACATCAATATCAATCAAACAATCAATCTTTATTTTTATTGCACCAAATCATAACAGACATTGTATCAAGACACTTCCCAAAAACATCAGCAGGTCTAGTCACTGCTAATACAATTTTAAGAGACCCAAGATCAAGACAAGGCAAGAAGTTTTATCTCATCTAACCCACCATAATTACAGCACTTTACAGCATTTTGCAAATTACTATAGCAAGAAAGAACTTCTCTGTAACAGGCAGAAACCTCAGACAGAACCAGACTCATGTTAGACAGACATCTGCCTTACGAGTAATTTCTGCTCCCAATTTGATGGTGTTGTTGGTGGTAGTATGGTACCTGCCTAATTTCCAAATCAGTGTGTCCTTGTAAACTCAAACATGCACAAAGCACTGCATTTTACTCCTTGTCGTTTTGGCGTAGTATCATTAGGTCAAACTTCAAAAACCAACAAAACCTTAAAGACTAAGTCAGATTCAGTATGTAGAGCCTTCAAAACCTCTTAGTCTGGGACCAAGCCTACTCCTTAGCCAGGAAACAGACTCCAAAAGTCACCAGTCAAAATAATTAGGTCATTATATCAAACTGTGGGAATCCCTGGAGGTCTAATGTTAGTCGGTCAGGTGAAACTCATACTGGTGTGATATGTGATTCAGGCTCATTATGAGGGTTTGGTCTTTATTTAACAGACAAGAGAAGAGTTCATCTGCAGATTCTTAACATAGAAAATGCATGTTATAGAGGATAATGTTTTAAAAAGACGAGAACAGGTTCAGAGTAGACAGTAAGAGCGTATTGATAGAATTTTCAACTGCTGCTGAACCCCTGTTTTTTATTCCAAACATCTGCACAAACAGAATCAAATGTGTGTTCCTACTGGTCATGATGTGCAGACAGCTTAAATTGATTTAATCGGGGAACTTATTTAATTGATAAAACCATTAAACCGATTCCAACCTGTTTAACTGGTTGAGAAACAAGTCTATCTTTGACAAGTAGTGATTCAAAGACAGCATCTTTTCCAGGTAGGATACCGAACCCTCAAAAATGGGATAAACGCCCCTGATTTAACACACTTATGCACTGGTATGCACCTCCATGTGATTTGTTGGTAGCTGTATGAAATGTTGATTTTATGAGAGTCATTTGAAATATATCGTAACTGATCTTTGGACATGCATGTTCATGTGACTGGAGGAACTCAGGGCCAAAGGATTGGATTATTGTACAACATGTTTTCAGTTTATTGGAGGTGATCTTTGGACATGCTTTACTGAGTTTCTCTGAGATTGCATCTACAGGAAGTGATATCACTTTTCAATTATTCTGTTTTAAATACACATATAAACACACACTTTTGTCAGCACTTGAAATTCCTGTTCAAGTAAGAGTCTTTGCCTATTACTGATCAATAAAAAATACAGATGTACTTCACATCATCTTTATTTATTTCACTCACAGAGTATGAACTACCAACACGTGTTTTGCTTAATCTGAAATTACAAACTTGATCTGTGAAATTGGCTCCATTGGTTAGTCATTGCACATTTCCTCAGGGTTGTTTCATGTAATTCTTCCATAGTTAGAGCAGATCTCTACTTAAGACAGAAAGGTAGAACAACATTTATCTATTCCAGATGACTAATATCAGGAGTGAGCATATTTTTCAGAAACTGTTTCACGTCTGACTTTTTTCTGCAGCTTTCTTAGACTGTGATTTACAATTAATCATTATTATTAATCTAATTATGCTTGTCAACCCCTCCTTTTTCAATAATAACTGTTGTGTTATTTTTCCTTTCTCTGTCTTCTAGTAACAACTATGGGCAGCTAATCAAAAGAGGCCAGTTTTCTGCTGCATGGTGGACAGAAGGTTAGAAATACCCCAGCCTCCCTTCTCTCTTCCCACTCAGACGAACCAGCAAGACTCCAGCAACCATGGCGGAGGAAGAGTATGGCAGCTTCGTGGACTGGAACCAGATGGGGGATCTGGCCAAGAGCAGCGGGCCCACCAAAGTAGACTGCAAAGACCTGAAAGAGTTCAAACAGATGGCAAGACAGGGTTACTGGGCCAAAAACCACAAATTACGGGCACAGGTTTACCAGCAGCTCATCAAAGCCATTCCATGCCGTACAGTCACCCCAGATGCAGAAGTGTACCGTGACATTATGGGAAACGCAGCCTCTAAGAAGCCATCGTCCAACGTCCCACTCCCAGATTTTGTGGATGATAACCCAGTGCCGCGGTACTGTCTAAAAGCAGAGGCAGTGGCTTCAGCACATCAGATCATAAACTGCCTCGCTGGACAGTTTCCAGACATCTCCCACTGCCCGTCTCTACCTGCAGTGACTTCACTGCTCCTGCACTTCAGCAAAGATGAAGCTCAGTGTTTCGAGCACGTTAGCCGCATGCTAGCCTGCAACGAGCCGGGCAAACGAATGCTGGACCAGACTTTCCTGGCATATGAGTCTGGCTGCATGACATTTGGAGACCTGGCCAACAAGTACTGCGCAGCTGCTCACAAACTGATTGTTGCCACTGCCCAGGATGTGATGGAGGTCTACTCCGACTGGCAGCACTGGGTACTGGGCGACCTACCGTTCACCCACGTGGTCCGGATCTTGGATGTCTACCTTGTGGAGGGTTACAAGATCCTCTTCCGCGTGGCTATTGCTTTGCTCAAGTTCTACCGCAAAAGCAAAGCAGCAGCCCAGGGAGGTCAACCTAACCAGCAACAGGATTCAAGCAAAGTAAGAGCAGACATTCAGGCATTTGTCAAAGGCATCGCCTCCACCGTCACACCAGAGAAGCTGCTGGAGAAGGCCTTCTCCATCCGTCTGTTCAGCCGTAAGGAGATCACTCTGCTGCAGCTCACGAACGAGAAGTCGCTGCAGCAGAAAGGGATCACAGTCAAACAGAAGAGGTATGGTCTATGTTGAGCATCTTTTTGTTGTCTTTTTAGAAAAATCTGGGCTATTAAGTGGCAAAGCAGCTGTAAGAAATGGAGAACTTAAGCCCTATTTAGAATGGCCTGATAGTTACTGGACTGAAGATTAAATCACAGCACAGACAGAAAGATATGTTGTATCCGGTTGTACATTATCTTGAACAAGGAAAAGTAATGTTAAAATCTGGTCGCCTTTCACTTCCAAAACAACTACACAAGTTGTTTTATCACCACAGTTTGTGGGAGTCCTCCGGCCAAAGGTGTCACTGCATCCATTTCAGACAGAATCTCCTCACAGTCCCTGTAAAATGTCCTTTGTATACAACGTATGATTTGTACGTAACTCTCTCATTTGAGAGACTTCTCTGTCCTAATGTCAGCTTTATACTTCAGCATGCCTTTAGAGATGGTCAAAGTTGCTCTGTCATCCTCGTCTCACATTCTGTTTGTCTTTTTTTGTTTGGTTTGTGCTGCATTTTTTTCCATCCACCATCTTCTGTTTCATCTGCACTCTACTCCTGTTCACTTCATGGGTTATTTCACAGCTCTAGGTGGGTCCTCTCTACTCTTTGCTACTCTTTTTATTTCTTTGTCTCATGATTTGAAAAAAGCTTAACCCAATCTGTTCTCAAAGTAGATCTGATGTAATAGTTTCACTCTTCTTGCAACATTAGCCTCTGTAATTCACTTGTAAATTTATGAAATCACTGACTGTGATCTACCTCTTTGTCTGGCACTCCCTATCTCTCCCCTTGTTTGTATTTACGTCGTCACCAGGAGGAACGTCCAGCTGGCTCTTAACCCCGACACCTTTTCTTCAGAGATAGTCAGTGCCAAGGAGATGCGGGACATCTGGTCTTGGATCCCTGAGCGCTTTGCCCTGTGCCAACCACAGCTTCTCTTCACCACATCCACCCATGGATGCAGCCTGAACAGGTACACAACACAACCTTCATCTTCATACATGGATCCAGCTTGTTTAGCTGCTTGTGAATTAAATTAAAGACTCCCTTTCACAAAAGGTTTTTAAGATTTTATGTTTTAATGCAGCAGAACCTGTCCAGTATCTGCCCTGTTGTTATAAAATTATTATATCTAGCATGCTTTGGTTCTCGTTGTTCTGTTTTATTGATAACATGACTAAGAAGTCTTATTAAACTGCCCTACACTTTCAGATTCTACTCACATTGTGAAGGCTATGAACCAACTCTGCTCCTCATTCGGACGACAGATGGTGATGTAAGTAGACACACACTGAATGCAAACTGTCCCTTCCTCAAATCAATGACGCACATTCTTGTGTGAAATACCAACAAAGAAATGGCATAAACACCTTAAGAAAACACTATTTTAGTGTGATTTTTAATCACACCGTACATGAGCGTTCTCCTTATCACCAGTAATGAATTAGTAGTGTTTTTCAACACACTTATGTGTTATTCTTGTCTGGGACAGAAAACTAGTGGCAGAGGTCATTTTTCACACTGTAATGTGATTGGATTATGGTGATAAAAAATGCGTAAGCAGGAACACCGAGAGGTTATAGAGTGTGATCTCCCACACAAAAATCATCCACAAGTATAAACTTTCAATATGCTAGTGAATGAAGCTGATGATGATATTTTTCCCTGCCCTTACTTCAGGTTTGTGGAGCCTTCCTGTCCACAGATTGGGAGGAGCGTAAGAGAGGAGGAAACAAACTGAGCTTCTTCGGAACCGGGGAGTGTTTTCTCTTTAGGGTGAGTTTAGTTTTTGTATTTAAAACACCTAAATGGCTTTTTTTTGCAAAGATAAATATCTTTCTTAACTTTAGCAGAGATTTTACAGAAGAATTAATATCAAGTAATTGGTTGAGTTTATGACTGCAACACCATCTTCTTGCCACTAGATGACAGTGTTTGATCTAGTTTCACATTGAGGATTTCCGCTTCAAAAGCCAGAATCAGCATGTTAGGCCCTCTTTTCAAAAAGCTTGCAGTGAAGGTCATAATCCATAATATGACATTCAAATGACCTCTAAACCCCAAATAATGTTTGAAAAATAAAAACGAATTTTGTTTATCGGCTCATCTCAATGACGCATTGGGCTTCAGCCACAACAACACTTGGTCTAGAAATAGCAAAGCAGCCTGGCTCTCTAAAGGCTTTTGTATGAATTATTCACCTGGCTCCTGTGCTGGTGCACAGCTGCTGGCTGTCTGAGCCCACACACCACAAAACACCGTCATCACACTCTCTTAATACTTAAGTACGCACAGATCGGAAACTCCCGTAACCTGATCCAGTTGTATCTGACCTGGTCCTCACTTGACACCAGGGGAAATGGAGACAGCCAACAAGGACCAATGTCTATCAGTTTTTTTTCTTTTCAACCTATTTAACCATCCATTTCAATCTGACTGTCATTGAGGTCAGACTTTTTCTTTCCTTAGTAGACTGCTAGGGAGAAGGTGTTGCTACCCATCCTATCTCTGCTGAGATGCACTGGTCTTTACAAAGAAGTCATACAAACATGTCTGCTTGCGCTTAAAACTCTGTTTCAAAAATGTGTCCCATGAAGTTTCTCTTTCAGTGTCTTAAAAAAGAAAAAACAAACAGGGAAGTGTTTTATTTGTCTGGTGAGACAGATCAAATATTTACTAGTTTCTCCAGTCAATGAATAATACTCAGGTGTTTAACTTCCTGCTCTCCTCTCTAGATGAAGCCAGAGATGGAGCGATATGAGTGGGTGGTAATCCATCATCCAGAGTTAGCCTCCTCCATAAAGACTCAAGAACAGGAAGATGGAGCAGGTTCTGAGGTCCAAAACCCTGAGAACAATGGCTTGGCACAGCCAGAGAAACCTCTTGGAGACTTGTCACCTTTCCTCTCCGCCCGTCACTTCAACCTCACCTCCAAGAACACGTCGATGTTCATGGCTGGAAACTTTGACTCTCTTATTATCGGTAAGTAGATCATGTTATCATATGTTTATTATATTGTATCGTTTGGCATTTGGTTTTGTTCGTACTTTTTTTTCTAAAATACAGGATTTTAGCTTTTTAGCTGATGCATATTTGTAAATAAAAGTATTACATTGTTATGAGACTTACAAGATTGTATATGTTTAGGTGGAGGAGAAGGCAACGCTCTTTTCATCGACTCTGAGCTCAACCACGGGCGTGCTGGCAGATGCGCCACCTTTGACAACCCGCCGCTGTGTGCTGAGAACTTCCAGGTTGCACTGTTGGAATCATGGGGCTTTGAGGATGTCATGTCGAAATAATACTGTCACTATAAATATAAACTGCAAACATAATGACCCCCATATGCAGTTACACGTACAAACATAAAACAAAAAGTCCAGCTGAGTGTTAAAGTAAAAAGAAATATGCAAAGAAGACAACATCCGTCCTATGGTTTCCCATAAATAATCCACTTTTTTATTTATTATAGCACTTAATTACAACTTGTGAATAAAATGTGATTACTTCTGTTTATTTTTGTATTTGCAGATATGTTATGATGGTTTACTGATTGTGTGAAGTGTCTGGTAATTTGAAGGTGAAGTGCTCAGGATTGAAGAAAAAGCCGATTTAGGGGGTTTTTTTGAGTCGGCTGTGATATTCATGCTGGACCGAAAAGCTCAAATATCTGAATGTTAATTCCGTCTTTAATGTCCTTTGATTGAGATTAATCTGCCAAATATACCTTACAGGTAGCTCTGCAGTCTGTTAAGCATGTTGGACGTGTTGGTGAGTCGGGTCAAAGATTACAAAGATTCAAAACCTGTGGTTAAAGGTTATTTCTGTGAGATGGGTTTTAAATGTTTGGTTAAAACAAGACATGGTGAAGTCAAACCAGCTCTGATTGATTTATCACAGCTTTATTTTTTTTGGCTGTTCAGACCGTATGTGTGTTGCGTAAATACTAACTGTAGTAGGATTCGTGAGTATCAGTGGTGAATTTGAGTGTTGCCATTTTGCACTACATGTGAAAGCTTCCTTTTGATCCTGTGGCAGTCGACTTTATATGGATTCATGTGAAGATTTCAAACTTTAAAAAGAAAAATTCAAAGTGTTTTGGTTTACAGTTAATGAATACGAGTGCAGTTTGTTCCTACTCCTCTTTTCTTACTATTTTCCTGTTACATCCGTCCTCAGTGACAATATAGCAACATAAGAAGTTTAAAATTGCGCCCGAATGGTGGAGTGTTATAGGGTCCTTTTTCCCTGTTTGTACGTGCTGTGTATGTTCAATTGTTCTCCAGTGAAATATCAGTTGAGTAACAAAAAATGTACTTTACATGTGAAAATACAGAAGCATACTTTCAGCAGCTCTGTTGTTCTTGTTTCATTGTCTTGTAACTCACTGCTTTCTTCTTCTTTAATATCTAAAACATCCTTATCCCAGATGGACAGGACTGCATTTTTTCAGAGAGTCACAGAAGTGTGCCAGATGCCTTTTTAGAGTCAGGTGACCACCATTCGGACCTCCCAATCCTCATCTTCATCTTGTGGCTTCCTTGAATCCTTCAGTGAGGAGGGCTAGCATGCCTTCTTCTACAATTACTGTTTTTTTTTAGATTTAGAACAGTATAAGTTATTACCTTGTGTGTTGGGAGACTTCTGTGTATATTGACCATAATAAAACCTGTAAATCAATCTGTTATAAAATCAGCTCAAGCAGATGCATACAAAGATTTAAGGTTTGGGTCTACAGCACTGACAGTGTGACGGATAAATTACTCACACACTTTTCTTAACACAGTCTATTTATTGTTTGGACATTTTGTGGATGTGTCTGCTTTGTGGAAGCTGACAGAGAACTGCATGACTGGAAAATATTTGGCATCAATGAGTCAGTTGAACTATGAACATATCTGCAAAAATCTCCCATTTATAATAGTAAGCCGTGCTACGAGTGAATAAAGACCCACATCGCAGCACTGTTCACTTTGTAATATAATCAGGCAGGTGATACCTTTATGCTTTTTTATCAAACATCATGTTTTATTTCGCTTCATTTGAATATTTCAGCTGCAGTGATAATGTGGTCTTAAAGTGTTAGGAAAAATGTACAATCTTCGAGGGTGTAGTGCTGAAGTGATCCTTTCTGGTAGCATTGACTCTGCCATCCATTTAGGATCCACACTCAGCTTATCGCACATGCACTTCTATATTTAGCCTCCTTTGGGTGTTGGTCTGGCGCATCTCCTGAAAAGCACGCTTCCGAGCCTTGAGGAGTAAGATGCTTAAGTGTTTAACCCTACACTGAGATGGGTCTCTGCTTGGACAGCCCCTCTGACTCCTGGATAACAAAGGGAGGTGACGGGGGGATTAGGAAGCAGACTTAGGACGTCTCGACTTATTATGTTTTTGTTTACAGAATGAATTTTAAACTGGAGGCAAAGAGGCCTCCTGATCTTAATCTACCTTGTCTTTACATTATCCTTTATCATTTTGAAGGAATGAAAGATGAATGATTGCAATGAATTATTTCATATACAAAACGCTGTAATCTTTGACTTCCTTAATTTGAAGACTCCCATAAATAATTACATATGCTCTATAAATTGTGTAATAATTTATGGGAGGACTGTTTTCTGGTCTGATCTTATATAAAGTATAGGTACCCGGACCCATAATTACATCATACCTGAACAGATGGTGGGAAATGCATCTTAAATAGAATCTCTAGTTCATTATCACCTTGTGAGAATTTCTCAGATCTTCTTTCACCTTATCTAAACAACCTGAATCTGAAAGATCAGCCTTGATAGTATAACAGGGTGTTATCTGGACCTTCTGATCAATGTCCCTCAAGGACAAAATCATCAATCAAATCCCTGTGATCACACCCCTAAAACAATCACATGGCTGATCAAGTTAGAGCATGTTATTGAATGCAAATTTCTGCTTGGAACAGGAAGATCATAATCCAATCTGAACACACAAACTACATCTGTGTTTTGAGGAGCGAGTTCCTGATTGCACTTCTGTCAGTCAAAAAGAAAAAAATCAGATCTTTCTGTTATTAATGCATCAACACACAAATATAATCATCACCCATGTCTTTGAAATGATCTATTTTTGTAGCATTATATGTCAGTGGAGTGCATGTTTGCTACGTAGGGTGTTTAAAGGAAGAGGGCCTAGATGCTGCTGTAGAAATTGCATCACGAGTGAAGGGACTTTTCAGTGATAGGGGGAGGGGTCCTTCTCTGGTGCTGACTAGACCAGGCAATGCAGAGAGGGAGCAGGATGGAGGAATGGATGGAGGAGGAGGAGGAGGCATGGGGACTGCACGAGCTCCCTCTGACTCACACACACACACACACACACACACACACATTTCATCCATCCTATGGTGTCCTAGCTATCCTGACCCCTCCTCTTTCTGGATCTCTGAGCCTACACTTGCTGCGAGCTATACAGTGAAATGGGGATTCTCAGATTCCCTCCCCCACCGTCACATACACACTCAACCTCAAATTCTCTCACTCACACGCTCTACGTTGCTGCATATCACAGCTGACTGTAAAAACACCCCATACTGCGTGGTAGAGTCCTGGGCTTAGTAAAGGCCCTGAAAAAAGACAGCTTCTGCTGACTTCTTTGAGTGACCTTTGTGTACTTTGCTTTTTTGATACTCTTAATATTCAGGATCTTGATGTGCAGCTGCTGTTATTGCAATTTAGTTGGTTTCAGGTGGGATAGCAGTAGGTTTCCTGTCTTTTCTCTCAGTTTGTGTAAATTTATTCCCTGCCACAGACAGACTGATGGCAAAACAATAACAACTACACACTTGTACAGTAACCACTTCATGTGTAAAATAACCCAGCTCTACCTCACCTCACTTGTCATGTGCAAAATGTGAGTAATTTACTGTAAGTAATTGTTATTTGTGAAATCTGCCTGGCAACTGTGCAATACTCTTGACAGTGAAATGTGTGCAATCTAGTGTCTCTCTTGTATAGCGTTTTAATGTGTCACATGTCCTCTATTTACATTGTTTTTATATATCTAAATTTGAACTCTTTATAATCTTTATCTAAACTTGTAATTAATTGCTGACTGTGAGACAGCCCTGCACAAGAATTCCTTGACTGATCTCCATATACAAATAACAACTAAAAACCTTGGGTCCTTTTTAAAGAAAATATTGTTGCCACAGCTGTGAGATCTGTGACTGTACTGAAAAGTGCAGACAAAAATTTTACATCTCCTTTTTCCCTTGAGGGTACATGAGAAAATATGGATGTGTTCAGACAGTCAACCCAGATAATTTCAGTATTTCAAGGGGTCATCTTTATCAATTGTTGTTTTTATGAAGCATACTTTTGTTAAACATAATTAATATGAGTGTCTCCACACTGCCCCGTTTATCATAATTTTACCCTCCTGCTCCTAAAAGGTGAATGCGTAGATATCAAAGGGGGAGCCTGCAGCGGAGTACACCAAAGTGATGTCCGATAGGGGTGGCCTTCCTAAAATTAAATAAATATGTAAAATATTTCCTTGTGCGTTTGATTGATTTTTTATTTCAGCCCAAACATGTAGAGTGGTAAATGCTTCATCGAATCTCAGTTTATCATTAACTCGCTCGGTTACGGTACGCCCCCCCACACCCTGCAGATGATAGGTTTTATCCATACGGCCAGTCAGGTGATACATTTTCCGCTTCGCCATTTTGTGCTGCTGCGCCGGGTATTTATCAGAAGAGTCGTGACTATCCCGTTTACACTACTAGTTAGGTGGTCAGACGGTTCTCTGTAAACTCGGGTATCCAATTCAAGCCTGTGGCCTTCAGAAGGGTTCGCGAAGTGCGATTTTTGCGTCTACGCTTATAATTAATTTTGTATATTTAGTTTATTTTTATATTACGTGAGTAAGAATGTCGGCCGAAAGCCCCGAATACTCTCCCTTCTTCGGAGTGATGGGAGCCTCTGCGGCTATGGTCTTCAGCGGTAATTATCTCAACATTACATTTAATACTTCAGCTGTTTAACAAAATGTCTTTATTTAACATTGCTTCTAACCCTTTGTGCATTCATTTAATTTCCAAACAGGCTGATTTGCGTTACCAACCAGTGATGAAAGCTATCCGCTAACGTTAGCAATGCTAATGTGAACGTCGCAGTGCTAATCGTCAGCTGTCAGATATTAACACTTAACAGGTTGCTCATGAAACCAGTAATGGTATTAATTCCTGGAATTCGACTTTGTAGGTGTAATACATTAAAAAAACAAGTTTTATATCACATAACAGACGACAGATACTAACTCAGAGTACGTAGCTAGCTGATGACGATTACATATGCTAGCTTTGGTGTTAGCACGGTTCTGTTGGCTATGTCCGCATCAACAATGGTCCTGATTTAAATGTTGCTGAAAATGGGCATTAGTGCTTACTGTTATATAAATTAAAATGTTCTGAAAGGTGAGCAGGGCCTGCTAACTGACAGATATATTCTAGTTGTCGACACATATTTCGTTTCACACCATCGTTTCCTACTTGCTTCACAGTATAAAAGGGGGTATTGGTTTACTTTATTGTGGGCCCTTTTCTTTCATTCATATTTTTACAATAGGTAAATTCTAGCCATGGGATGCAAAATGCTTTTCGAAAGTAGACAGAAACTACTGACCCCCAGTAATTGAATTGACATGCTGCGTTCAGGGTTTGCTGTCCAGCCACAAAATACCATCTGTCAACTTTATGCCATCAATTCCTATTCGTACAATTAACAAATATCATCATACATGTACAAGACACCTGCTTTTTCTCATAACTTGTATGTCTTCTAGAAACTGCGATCAGCTGGTCAACTTCCTTATTGCTGAAAAGAATGACACAAGGTCACATGATTATCACATGATGAGACTTCTGACTCGGAATTGCCGTTTTGCTACTGATCTAGTAAAAATTAACCTTATATAAGTTTTAAATCTCCACTGTGTGTTTTTTTTAAGATGAGAAGATTTGAAAATGCACTTATTGATAAATTTTGTATTTGGTTATGAGATGAGAAGTGGCACAGAGAGTGAACTTTGAAACCATCTTTATAATAGTTGGTCATGTGTCTTTGGCAGATCCGCCATTGCTTTGTTTACCAATTTTGATTTTGTTGTTTTGTAATGAAGGTAAAGCTTTTTCTTCACATTTTTCCAGTAAAGGTCTGCTTGTGACCAGGGTGACTGTTAAGATTGATGGAGCTTCATGAGAAACCCACAACTGAGGGAAAACTAGCACTAATGGATGGTGTCACAGAGGGCATGACTTGTGGTTCCAGGCCTTTCACCTAAACTGACCCATTCATAGGATTAGATGGTACATGTGTGTTTCCTGGTGACTGTATATGAAATATTTTTGAGTTTATCACACCTAGGACCCGGACCTGTGAACAAAGAGCAAAAGGAATTTTTAATCGTCTTTCGGCAAATCAGATTTGGCTGCGTGCTGAACTCAAATCTGTTTTTCAATTCTTTCTGAGCTTGTGGTTTCAAAATTTCAGAAATATTTCAGATGAATGTATCCTAGTCACTGCTTCTGAACTGTAAGACTTCATAATTCATGAGACAAGACTCCTCCTACTTATGCAGCTACTGTTCCTGATCTGAACCGGAAATGAACGGCAGCTGTCGGTTTGCCAAAGCTAGCGCTGGTCTTGTCAGAGCTCAGGTTTAATTTGTAGCGAAAGGAAAGGGCAGCATGGTGGTGGCGGCGTCCCTGGAGGCGAGCAGTAGTGTTGGTCTTTGGTGGTGAAGGAGTGACAGCTGGGGAATTAGCTGGTAGGGAGGGGATCACGCTGGCATAAAGCAGGGACATGGTAGTGGTGGGATGGACAAGGAGACTCAGTGATTCAGACTTCAGCTTTAAGGATCTTAGTGTTTGTGGTGTCATTTAAAGGACAGTGTTGCTTCTGCTTCTCTGATTTTTTTATCCATAAATTGTCATTAAAAGACAGTGACTGTAATCAATTTAGTAACTAGAAACAACAAGGTTTTATTTTGGTGGATTGGTTCTTATTTCAGTCTGTAAATATTAAATGATCTGTGACATCTGTGATCACAGTTCTCATTCATCTTCATTCCTTTGTCCTGAGGTATTTGGCAGTATTTTTCGGGGCATTCTCTGTGACGTTGTGTCAGGTGATGTCGAATTGCTTTAGTAGTCGACATATTATGTCTTGTCTTGAGGACTTCCCCTTTAACGATGCCTGGCCTGGAACAGGTGACTCTCACAAGATGCTGTTTGACCTGAGGCTGAACCTCTGCTCCCATCAAAGGATTGCTGCTGTTTGGTTGTAATACATCAATCAAATCATCTGTGTATTCAGTGGCATGAGTCTTTTAAGGAAGACATCCTGGTTAGTTTTTAGAAGGCCTGGGCAATTAATTGAACGTTAGATTAAATCACAATCTGGCTTGCTGCGATATTGTAATAACAGATAATGCGATGTTTTCACCTCAGATGTGTCAGAATACCAGGTAATGTTTTTTGCCAGTGTAACTCAACCCTGCTGAACTAAAGAGCCAAATTGAAAACTTGAAAGCTACCTTTGCAAGAAAAAAAATCTGAGTGGTGAAAAGTGGCAAAAAGAGCAAGACATAGCGATAAGAGTGGGTTAAAGGTGGTAAAAATGGTCAAAAAGCAGTCACGAGTACAAAGATTGTATTTGTGAATAGAAATGAAAATATTTTTCAGATGCCGACGTTTCTGTTTAAAATATCACTGCTTTATCAATCCTGTGTAGTCTGATTTTCTTAGACACTGAAAGGAATGACAGAATACTTCTCTTTTTTTCACGATTTTGTAATTTTATGGGTGTACCTGTATATGCAAATAGTTCCTTTTTTGTTTGTTTTAAGATTCTTTTCCAGTTTCAACAAAAATCATTCATCAATACAGCAAGTGATATCAAATTAGCCATATGAATTAGAATATCTTTCCTTTTTTAAGTTGTGTATTCCTGGTTGTATTTATTTAATATGGAGCTCTTTTTGATGAAGAGTGAGTATTTGCTTGTGTTTGTTTTACACCACAGAAGATGGGGAACCTAAAAATAATCGTACAATAAATTGCAATTGCAACATGGGGGAAAATAATCACAATTAGATTGCTTTTGCAGATTGTTTAGCCCTAGTTATTGGTAATTATCAGTGGTTATTAGTAGTACCTGCATTGATTTACCTTTTAGTTGATGCTCACCGTGTGTGTCCTGTTCACACACTCCTCAGTGGTTGAGTATAACAGATGATGGCAGCATGAATCTGATGCAATACCTCATTCTGTGAATCTTGCTTTCTGCATGCTGCCTCATATTTTTGGACCATGTAGGATTCTGCCAGGATGCAGTTGTGAAAATGTTTCTAAAACAATGACCTTCCCTTTTTTTAATTCCTTAAAAGCAGTGTGCCTCCCTTCAGATCCACCATTCACAGCAGAGCAGTCTGCTGTCAGCTGCGTGGGCTCATTGCATGCAAGATCATCCCTTGCTGTAGGCACCTCCCGCTCTGACATCACAAGACGTCACAAGGACATCCCATACATGAAATATTCTGCAGGGAGGAAAAAAAGAAAAAAAATCAGGGAAAAGCTGTTCACCTAAGCTGAGGGGGATTAGGATTATAAACCCAGAGGTTGTGCCTCTGCATAACTGCAGAAGCCAACCTGGCATGCATCAAACGCTAAATCATCAGGACAGAATGGCAGCGCTGGTGGACTCTGCTGATTCTCTATGCAGCCTCACCTGTCACACCTCAGTGAGAGCAGGCTCACTGACACAGAGCAGAGGGGGAGGATAACGTTACTGACGGTAACATGTTACGCTGCTTGTCTGTGGATGGCTGAGAGAAACAGCTGTTTGGATCAGTTGTTTCAAGGCTTTTGCTAAATATTCTCATGAAACGGCTGAATTGATTTGAAAATCAAAAAAATTTTTTTGGCTGTCTTTGTTTGACATGTCTGACATCGATTTTGTCTCCCTCCTCACATGTTCGTCTCTTTATTCCTTGTATTGCACAGAATGGTTTGTGCTGAGTTTTTCTTATGCGTTTGTGAAAACGTTGCCAAGTCCTAGTCAGACACATCTCTATAAATGGTCAGGAGCTATTTAACCTTGTATTGATGACATCAGTCTGGCTATAGATCAATGTAGGGGGATGTGGCTGGCTGCCATGAGCACATTTGAAGATTGGCCTGCATTATCTTCCCGTTTGCCTCTCAGATCGCTCTGCCAGCACCAGCAGGCCTCACAGCAAGTCTCTCAGTTAACCACAACTATCTCCAGGCTCCTGCAACACATTGTCCCAAGAAATGAGAAAAATCAGAGGGCGGGACACCTCAGGCTGTGTGCACAAGGCGGCCTCTCAAGAGACTGTCGGAGACATTTCAGATCCTATCATCATCACCATGTTGGCTCTGAAGCTGTTTGAAAACTACAATACCAGCTCTTTGCTTGAACAAATCAACAAAGATGCATTTCTGCACTTATTTTTATTAGTTTATGGCCTTTTAAGACAGTTAATGTTTAGCTGTGTTGCATAAGTTTACTGTATTCAAATGACTGTTTGCAAATTGCCTTCAGTATCAACATGTTTCACATTTCCAAAGCAGAATATAGAAACAATGTGACAGAACTTGAAACTTCTTCACTTAACTGCCAATCTAGATGTTTTTGTTATTCAAGATTGTGAAGTATTCCGAGGCCAATGTTTGTTTTGGCTCTCACTCTGCTTTGCTGTTAGTTGGTGAGGAAATAAACATGTTTACGAAGGCAAACGCGCACCCACACACCCTTGACGTTAAGAAGATCTTGTCAAACCAGGTTTGGTTCTTGACACACAGTCATGCTCTGACAGCTTTTTAGCGATGTTGCAAGAGATGGATTATGGGTAATTATGCACACTTAAAATTTATAAAGTATCTCCCTGTTTGAGGGTTCCTCCTCTGTTGCTCCTCCTGGATCTAGTGACTGAAGATGTGTTGTGCCGTCAAAACCAGTGGGGGTTGATTTGTGATCTGGAAGTGTAAATAATCCATCCCCCTTAATCGCACTTATCCCACCTGGAAGCTCAGATTTTGTGTTGTGGATCAGTAGAACCAGTTTCTGTTGTGTGCACACCGTCCTTTGTTTGAGAACTTCTAATGGTAGCTCAGAGTGAGTATTGATTTCCTCTTTTACTCTCCTCCCGCAGTCAGACTCATGTGACGTACGAGGTGTGCTCTGCTTCTCCTCAGCGTCACAGCCCCACAGAGTTTAATGCTGATGAAGCTTTTCCTTCTCCTCCCTCCCTGTCACATTTCACTGATGCTGCCCAGAGACTGGTGTGTGTTCGAAAGGCTCACAGCAGATGTGTGTCCTGCTGGTTCTCCTATGGAGCCTGAATTGTACTGGTTCTCCTTCTGGTAACGTTGTATCCTGCCCTTCTATGATGTCAGCACTTCCCTGTGTGCTTAAGCCTAATGAGGCTTTTTCACTCCCAGTGATTTACATCTGCAGCTGTCTGGCAGTCATCCCTGAAATGACAAGAGCTGGAGCTGTTTTAAGGAGATGAAAACTGTGACAAAGGCTGTTTTTGGTCTGAAATCTGCGTCAGTGAGGTCTGTTTTTTCCCGTTTGAACAAATTCCCCCGTGAAGTTATGTTGGAATCTTTAAAGGGGAAGAGAAACTGTCACGTCTGTCACTTTGGTTGCTCTGTCGTTCATTCACTTCTGCTTTATCATTCAACTGTGCTTTCTAGTCACTATAGCCGCCATGTTAGCTTGTCCTGCTGTGCACCGTAGCTTTCCTTGGAGTTAATTCATCTAAAACGCTTCTCTCTTTCTCTTCAGCCTTGGGAGCCGCCTATGGCACAGCCAAGAGTGGGACGGGGATCGCCGCCATGTCAGTGATGAGGCCAGAGCTCATCATGAAGTCCATCATTCCAGTAGTCATGGCGGGTATTATAGCCATCTATGGCCTGGTAGTAGCAGTGCTGATTGCCAACAACCTCTCAGAAAAAGTCACCCTCTACAAGTGAGTTCATTTGAACACAGTGTCGGACATTTAACTTGTTTTTACTGAAAACACTTCAAAGCAGGATGAAAGTTTGAGAGTCTTATTAACTGGATCAAATGTGATCACAGTTTGGTACTAACAACGTACGTAGAAAGTGGTAACAATATGAGGAGTGCTGAGTTCACCAAAACAGAAAATAACTTCACCCTGCTGAAGTGTGTTGTGTTTTAACCACTGCCCTGATATGGCACAAATTGTTAAATGAATAAATGCAATTTTAAATAAAATAGCAACAAGAATAGATATAGAAAATCAGTATAAAATATTGTAAAAAACAATGAAATGCGATATAATAAGTTAATGGGTTGTTAGGGGTTTAAGGTAAGGTTTGAGGTCCCTTGGTCACAAAGTGATCAGAGCTTAAACTGGCAACATGACTTAAAATTTGTCTTCTATCTACAAGGGTAGCAAAAGAAAGATGACTTTGTGTGTAGTTTTTCAGCAAGACATTTTGTGTCACCACACCAAGAATGAAGCTATTTCTAAATTTCTATGGATTATTTTTGAGAGCATAGCCAATATTAATAGCCAGAAATTAAATAACCTAGGACATTCCCAAGGCACATGGAGCAAAGAGGCCTGGAATTTTTTTTAGATCACACATGGGGTTTTGTTTTGTGCTACAGTGTGTACAGTTTAACTTTGGTCCAGTGCAATCAGTGGAAGATATAAAATTGATTTCTTTCATACATATTGAAGATTTTTATAATCTCTCAATCATCTTTAACCAAAGTCTCTGAAATACTTATACAGAGGTCCCCATGTATGAAAATCTAATGTGTATTTTTTGGAATTGCTGTGAAACAAACATAGAGCTCAGCAACTTTGTTTGAATAAAGCTGTAAGCAACAGATTAATCACTCATAATGTTGCCAATTCATGGGAGAAGGTTTTACCAGACAAAGATAAGAGCACTACAAGCTCTGATTACAATACATGTTTTTTTCAAACCAACACTGTAGTTGACGTCTCACTCTCACTGCATTCTGTATTCTGTGATCTTGAAAGTTCCTGGTGTTGACTAACATGTTTCTCTTGGTGCTCAGGAGTTTCCTTCATCTGGGTGCTGGGCTGAGTGTGGGCCTCAGTGGGCTGGCAGCAGGCTTTGCTATTGGCATCGTGGGAGACGCAGGCGTGCGGGGAACAGCTCAGCAGCCGAGGCTTTTTGTGGGCATGATCCTCATCTTGATTTTCGCTGAGGTCTTGGGTCTCTACGGGCTCATCGTCGCCCTCATTCTCTCCACGAAATAAAAAAAAAACACCCAAACATCTCCACCACAAGATCTGTCCTTTATGTTGCTGCTGGAGAAAAAGTGTAAAACGGGAAAAAATTGTAAAAAATTTCTGCCACACACGATGAAAGAAGTGAAAGGCAGGGAAAAAATGAATTAAAATGGCTCCGTAAATATGGTCTTATCTCAACAATGTGTACAGTCGTCCCGATTTGATAGTCAACTTGTAAATGCGCAATGTAGTGATTCGTCTGTCTTGTGTGTGTGTGTTTCAAAACAGTTGTATGATGAAAATTCCTTTTTTTCCCTCCACTTATTTCAGGCCTTGAGGCCGGCTGAGGCAGCCCGGCCTCTGGTCGTAGAGAGCTGACCAAAGGGCCGCACAGCTTTTTCTCCTCCCACATCAACTTGGGAGTTGACACAATTTCTGCATTAATCTTGAGGATCTATTTGTAAAGAGAAATGTATATGGACTTGCGATTTTTTTCCACTGATTTTATTTATAAGAAATTGTTCATTGAACTGTTTAATGCAGCAAAAGTCTTTAATTCCCCCAGGATATATTATACATATTATATACAGACATATAAATATCTATATAGATAGATTTAATGCACTGTGGGGTTAATTGTGATAAGTGGTTGGAATTCCTCTGGATGTATTCTTGGTTTAATAATTAAGATTGCCTTTAGTATGTTGCTGGTGAAGTGGGAGTTTTTGTGTGTAGCTGTATTCTAATCATTACGCAAACATTCTCAAACTTCAGTGTTTTTCCTGTAGTACTGCTGTTTGCATTAAAGGTGTGTGTGCCCCGTGTTGGGTCTCACAAGTGTAATTTCCAAAACTTCATCTCCTCTTCATCTTATTCACCCCCCTCTCCCTGCTCTCTCATCTGTGACTGTGCTTCATTTCCTCCACATTCCAGCCATTAAAATCCTGCATGGGTTTCAGTGTCTTGTTGCTGTTGGATATGAAAATGAAGAGCAGGAGAGTTTCAGAAGACGAATCCAGATCAAAACGCCTGTCTTAAGTTGTACAGCTCCATTTAATCAACGATAAGAGTAAAGGATATTCTTTGTAGTGTGTAGCAGAAATCCAGAGATTAGTGCTCAGGTTTGGCCTAGTTTCATGCAAAGACTGGAACATTTTGATCTAGAGTTTGTTTTCTGAAACAAACCTGCTGCTGACGCATTGCTGAAGCACCAATCTACAATCCTGTATTACCACTGGTATTGAAGTTACCTGATGTGTCGAAGTGTGTCACAATCAAATTAAAGAAGATTCCAACTTAGATTTGAGTGGCTTTAACACACACAGAGGTGTTTCCAGCTCTGTATATGTCACAGATTTTTTGTTGCTTTAATTGAGAATTGGAGCTTAAAAAGATGTGGCTAAACTTTCTGTGAACAGAGTAGTTGAGTTTCTGTATGACTGTACTCATCTCTTTCTGTTTCACTTTGTGGTGAGGCATGATAATTTTCACTGTTTACCCTCTAGATATGCAGAACTGAGATAACTAACAACGCCTGCATTGTGTTCCCATTTGAAATAACGAGGTGTGAAACAAGATAATCAGTAAAAAGCTTTATGGAACAAATTTACAGGACATTTTTCAAAATAGCAGTCAGTGGTGAAACTTCTATCTTTACAACCCAGAATAAGTGTCTGACTCAAGCAGTTTGGAGGCTGTTAAGCAGAGTCTGAGAAATACTGCAGATAGCACTGAAGGTGGCACTGTCGGGAAATGACTGTAGGAAGTCTTTGCCCTCTTCTATGCTGGAGCTGAGCAGAGGATCCAAGGGCACGGAGCCTGAAATGCAGAAGACATCATGAACCAATTACTTGAACCAAATAAATGTATTTCAAACCTGATTCACCAATGTTTAAGAATGATTGACCTCAACCTCACTGCCTGACAGCTACATACAGTATAACTGGCATGCTAATGATAATCGACAATGGTTATTTGAGAGTATTGACTTATTAAATACTTGCACAGCTAAAGCACTGTAACACAAACTCACAGCTGCCTCCTCACTGCCACAAGCAAAGCTGAATTAACTGCATCATTACTCACGTCATTGATTAACACACAAAGCAGATAACCGCAGAGCCAAATGGGAAATGATCATTTAATTTGGACAAATATCACTGATAAGTATGCATCATACTGCCAGCAAGCTATTTCAAACCTGTGCACTGAAATCCGGATCGACCATTTTAGCAGCCTGGCAGTGATGTAAAATGCCTTCTAAATCATGAATGGATAGGAGGAAAGGAGTGATGTTGGATCACAGTGCACTGCGCCACCTTGTGGCAGAAAGCAAACATTACATGAAGTCAAAACCTGGCGTTCTTACCAAGGAAGATGGAGTTGGTCAGCTTAGCTAACTCTTCACCACCACCCTTTGAGAATATGTTGCTACATTCCTGCAGAGACACAATGGGTTTTTTTATACAATGGACAGGTACAGGTTAAAGTACACATTATAGATCTGCTTCAGAGCCTGCAAGTATCACACTGATCTGATTTCATGACACCTTTCCAAGTATAACTGATGTGGCATGCAGTGTGAAAGTTTACATACTGAGCAGTGTGGACAAACAAAGCCACTCATGTTCTCAATGATTCCCAGGATCCGTACGCCTGTCTTCTTACAGAAGGTGATCTCTCTCCTCACGTCTCCAGTCGAGACTGCCTGGAGTCGACACAAGACCAGAGAAAATCACTTTAGATGGATGTCATGCATCAAGATTGATTCAATGATGCATTTAAACTGTTCAGCCAAATAGATAAAGCCCCATTTAGCTGTTCACAACTTGACCAGTAACAGGGGCAACTTGAGCGCAGTGCCATTCAGCTAATAAAGAGCACATATTATGACTTTAAATATTGTAAGTGCATGTTTTTTTTCTCTCATGTTACATGCATGAAAGCCCAAACAAATAACTTTAAAAAGTTCCTAGAAATACAGTCAGAATTCTAAGAAAAGGTCAGAAATTTGACTTTTTATCAAAGTAATCCAAAGTCAGAATTCTGGTATAAGCTAAAGTTGTTGAATAAACATGATATAAAATGTAATTTTGCCACAACACTGACATTTTGTGCGCTACTTCTCATTATTCACCCAGAATAAGCTACAGTGCTGGTCAGTTTCTCATCCATTTGCTCTGAAATCTATGTAGGGCCACATGTAGCAGGTACCTGAGGTGTGGTAACCAACACAGCGCCATCCACTCTGTGCTTTTTAAGGTTTTCCAGGACTGCAAGGTGCTCGTCAGATGTCCCTGGTGGTGTGTCGACCAGCAGCACATCCAGCTCTCCCCACGCTACATCCGACACAAACTGGCCAATTAGAGCTGCGAGACATTCAGACAGGATTGAAGGGGAGTTTAGGGGAAAATTGATACAGTGAAAAAGTTTTCAGTAACATTATTATCAAATGAACACAGTACCTGTTTTCTTAGGCCCTCTCCACACCACTGCTTCATCTGGGTCATCCAGCAAGAAGCCGATGGACATGAGGGCGAGGTTTTTGTCTGCATCTGTATAAACAGGCACCCATCCTGAGTCACACTGATGAACATCAGGCCGTCCTACACTCAGCATGCGGGGGATACTGGGACCACACAGGTCCACATCCAGGATGCCAACCTGATGGAAAAAGTGTGCCTGTTAACAAGATTCAAACTCACACAATACATTCTGGTCTGGTTTCGAACCCACCTTCTTCCCAGCATGCCTCAGAGCCAGAGCCAACTCTGTCGTGATGGTGCTTTTCCCTACACCTCCTTTTCCTGACAGGATCAGGACAACATGACGGACCTGAGACAAGCTGCCTTCATCTGTGAAAGAAGGAAACATGTTGATAAACCTTGGAACTCTCTGCCCCTGAACATCACAAGCAATTCCTTTTGTTAAGCACTTTTAGCTGCATGGTTTAATGTATGAAATGTGCAATAAAAATAAGATGTGTTTGAGTTTCGACAACTCTTGGCACAGCAGAGGAAAAGGGGAATGTTTGAAAGGTCGGTGGTCAGCAAATTGTGTGGGGACTATCACGAGACATTTGAAGTATCCTGTGTCAGGAAACTGTAGACAAGGGTCAAGATGAGAGAGAAATGTGGCAGTGGAGGGCTGAAGTCATGTTTCATCACCCGAGTTCACAAGTTAACTAGGTCATTCCTGGGGGATCGTGTTTCACGCCAGTACCTCTGGAATAGATTTACAAGAGTATAACATTCCGACCTTATTTCTTTAAGGAGATTTCAAAGAACAGTGAGCTAAGTCTTAAAACTTAGACCGCTGAGTAATTAGCTTCCTCTAGCCAGTTAGCTGAGATATCAATCTATCACATACAAAGCTCTTTACTGTGGCTGTCATTTAAAAAGAATGCCAAATATTAATCATACTAAAGAGCTACAGAAAGAGAATAGCTCTCCTTATAAAACGCAAACGGCAGTTTGTCTCACCGGCATTTTGATCCATGTTTTGAATTTGATGCCCCAAATCCAAGCACGCTGTGTAGCTCGTCCACTTCCGTACAACGTCATGCGACTCCTAGCCAACCACTGAGCGTGGGTTGTCATTAAGACCCGCCCATTTGTCCAATTCCACCAATAGTTGACCAGTTGAGTTCACAATGCAACACAAACGCAAGTATAGTGATGGGTCAAACATGATTTATGATTTCTAAAGAATGAAATTCACATCACAATTAAAGAAAATGACATAAACACAACACAGAGGAAAACATCTTGCCTCAGACAGCCTACTTTCCTCACAATTTTGCTTTTGTTATCTAAAATATTTACTTCATTTCTCAAAGTTTCGACTTAAGTCTGAAAATTTTGACTTTATATTCTCCCCATTTCAACTTTTTAATCTTGTAAAAAAAAAAAAAATCTTTCTTAATTTTGAGCCTATCATCTTACAATTTTGATGCCTTTTTATTTCATCATTTTGACTTTTTATGTCATTTTTTTACTCCAAAATTTAACTAAATATGGGTCCCAAAAAGTTCTCAATAAAGCCAAGCTTTCCTTTTTACTGTCTAAAAGGCTGGAACGGGCCTCCATAATGTCTCTCACCACCTCCTTTAATAAAAAGAAATTAAATACATTTTCCACGAACAAAAACAACGCTTGAACTATATTGAATATACTTATCATATGAGGTCCATACACATAAAGACACAATTTTACGACCAAAAGGTTGGACATGTCTGGAAATATGGGGCGTTTGGTCACCCTAAATAATGTAAACATAAGTTATCCCGTTTCCATATGTTCCATAAGTTTATCTACTTAAAAACAGTAGACAGATGAACTCGGCATAAGCCCCTCCTTCTTACACTTCTTATCCAATAAGAAGACGGCAAGGGCGTGGAGCTGTAATGTTTACGTCTCGTCGGCTCAGAAGTGGGATAGAGTGCAAACCGCACCTGTCACACAGTTGGACATAGAAGTACGGCACTGCAAATGAGCCACTGCAAGACTGTGTACAGAAAGACTTCTGTAAGGTAAGAACACAAAAAATTATTATATGTGTGAGGGCATACTTGAACTAACTTTCACAGAAGCTGTGGTCTTATATGCTGAATGTAAACACTGGAGGCTGGAGGCTTGGTTGTAAAAGTGAGACTATGAGAAATAACAGGAGTGGCATGCTTTTGACTTGTGTGCTATATGAAAACATCCTCACTCTCTGAGGTGGACCACAAAGGAGAGACACTATCTGATGCTGTTATGCTTCAATAAAAAGCCTCTGCTGGATTTTTGCAGCCTTTTAAACATGTGACACATCACTAAAATTATTGAGGTCACTGTCATAGTCCTGTCATGAATGTATTGAATTCATGGCAGTCAAAACTTTGTCTGATAAACGTACTGTAGTGCGTCTACAGCGGGATGTCCAGATGATGCTTTTACAGTATGTAGGGTAAAGACCAATTAAATTGAGACTAGCTCCAGACTAGCTAATCTAAATTAATGACAATTATCTCCTGCACCTGCTTGCAAAGCAGTGACCAGCTGCTGTGTTCAGGGGAGGCATTAACAGAGACATGCTATCAGGTGGAGGAAGTACAGACCCTTATAATAGTTCATTAAACATATTGGATGAAACTCATAGCTCTGAGATAAGGGATTATAGATGTTGGCTCAAACAGGGATGTTTACTTCATGGGAAATAAAAATCATATTGTTTTAATACATATTTTATGAACACAAACAAGAAGGGGGTCAATTGCCTTAAACATTCCTTTCAATGTTGTAACATCAATGGCACCAACTGTATTGATAGTTTTATCTTTGCAAAATCAGCTCTATTGGTAGTGTAAATGTGATAACCAGTGTTCATTCTGTCATTTTGTCACTGCTTCTGGAATCATTAAGGTACAAACTTTGTCCTAAAATTCACTTAAAACTGAATCAGAGTTTAATCCTTTCTTGAAAAACTTAGATTTGCAAATTCTTAGTTTATGCATTTTTGTCAAAAACACAAACGCCTGAGAAAAAGTGTATGAGATAGCCAGATAATTGTACAGGAGATGTAACAGTCAGTGTAAGCTGGAGAAGAACACAAGAATATCAAAGTGTAAGATTTCTGATGTGTACACGTTGCTGTCAGTAGGTCATGTGACCTCATTGCTGACAGACATGCTGCCACAGTGGCAGGGGTTTAAAGGTTAAAGAATCCGTGGAAACACTTCCTGCTGCCAACTGAGGCACATGGGCTGGAAGGAAAAGAGGCAGCAAACATACAGGGATCAGTCTGTAGGTGTGTAAGTGTTCCCTTACATGGATACTTTGCAGCTTCATAATCAGTATAAGAGCTGGTGAGAGAGGTGAGGAATGTGTCCACATCAGTGAGGCTATTTGCCTACTTTGAGCTGCTCAACAAGTTTGTGAGAAACATGAGAAATATGCACACACGCACAAACATGTTGCAAATGTCTGATAGCCATCTCTGCAAGAAACCCTCTTAGATGTAAGAGGGGAAGTTATTTCAGTTCCTCCTCTTTGCCTGCCTTGGAGGCATGAAATGCGTATGTGGTCAAAAGGGGGAGAAAGGCTTTAAAAAGTTTGCATCAACACTGACCTGGCCTGACACACATAAAAAGAACATCCCAGCTCTTCTCACAGCCAGCTGGTGTTAAGGTGTCCATTCTGCTGTCCACAGAGCTGCCATGTTGAGAAGAGGCAGGAACGGCCGGGCACGACATGTGGCCTCGACGGAAACACGGCACGAGACAGATGCCATGGCAGTGATCCAGACACCAGACAGGGAGGAGTGGGAGGGCCGGATACCAACACAGGTGAGATAAAAAACCTTTTTATTTAAATGAGTCTTTGTACTTCTTCCATTATTTCCAGGTCAAAAAGTACTCTCACTCTTTCTAAGAAAACTGCAGCTCTCCTGGTTTACCCTTTTCTGGACAGGGAAAATTGCAGACTAGGATTAATAAACAATAGTCAAAGGTCAAATCTAAAAACAGTGAAAAGCATTAACGGAAAACTCTGGAAGGTCAGACACAACTTGAAAAACCACACTGAGAGTCAGGGGGCCTGTTGATGCAACAAACTGACCAAAGAGAGAAGTCACACAAACCCTAAATGTCCTCAAGGTATTCAAACAAAGGTATGAACACAAGACACAGGTGAACCCGGCGAGGTCAATTAAACAAAACACTGAGGGAAACAAACACTGAGACAGGAAGTGAAATGAGACGTGGCAGGTAAAGAGCAAATAGTAAAGTAATAGTTACACTGAAAGTCAGAGAAATGACAGAAAAATACAGACATGGGAGACCACAAGGGGTGGTGGAAAGATAAAATGAGATCAAACAGAACAAGACAACAAATGTTACCACACAAAGAAAACCCTTGACAGGAGGCTTTAGAGAATTGTCAGCCTGAGTAGATGGATCTGTTCTGGCTTGTTACTGGGGCTAAACTGAAGCTCTGACTTCTGCAGGAGTGGTATTAAGTATGTGTGCACAGAGGATAACCAACATCTAACAGCCCTTTTGATCCCCTCTGATTATATTTACCTCATTAATGTCCCAATCTGTGTGACTTAAATTTGATTTCTTAATTTTAAAAGTCACAACCCAGATATTTATCATATTATAATATTTCAAACTTCATGGATTCAATCTTTGAAGAAGGACATGTGCAGGTTGCAAGTTTAAAGACTATGCAAGCAACCATTTAAAAATGACTAAAGTTGATTTTATCACAAGACCTCTGAGAAGACAAAAAGCCGAGCCCGGTGCAGGAATCCAGGGTGACGAGTCGTATTTCAGGCCACCTCTGCCTGTTCCCTAGACCTGCTCCTGTTTTAGCAGGACACTCAAATGCTCATGGAAACACTTCTTTTTATTTATTTTCAGAGATAGATTTTAAAAAAAGCAAAAATATTCAAAAATCCTACATTCGGACACATATAAAGTCTGCAGGTGTATCTGTAAAACCATGAACTATACACCTGAAGTAATAAAACATGAAAAACACTGGCTGTAGTATAAATGATTTTATTTTATGGTGATGCAATTATGAATGAGATGAACCTATTGTACTAAAACCAGTGGAAATAAATGAAAAAAATCAAAAATTATGACAAATAAATTCAAAACTTATAAATACATAATAGTAAGACTGAGAGCCCAAGACATAAATTTGTCTCAATGCACATCCATGTCTATCAACTATGAGAAAACATTTGTGATGAAAATAAAAAAGGATACTCAAAAGAAATGATTGTAACAGAGTTAATCAGTTAAAAATTGTTCAGGTAGGAGGAAAAATTAAGCAAGTGGGTAGGACATGCATAAGTAACAGTAAATATAAGGAGATAAGAATATTTTATAAGACATAAGATTCTTTATTAATGGAAATAAAAGTTAACTATCAAACAGTGAGTCGAAAAAGAGCCCTTACATGGCCCAGTATGCCTCTCCTCATTAGTAAATGTGTTTCTGACTGCAGAGAGCAGCAGTCACTCGTCTTATCGCTTGATGTGATCGGTGTTTAATCCAAAGGACAGGCCAGAAGCACGTGAAGGATATCTGCCAGTAGTTTTCCACTGGGACAGTGTCCCGTCTGAAAAGGCCGGGTGGAAGACCAGGTCAGGTCACCAAAGGCAAAGAAAAGGGGGCTTGGTATATTTGGAAGGGGTCTAAATTTACTTACAGGCACACGTGTCGTCTCTAACCAATCAAGGGCAGGAGCAGCATTTAGGGAGAAGGCTCCTCGTTTGAAACATGGGATATGAGTCAGATAGTTCTTATTTGGCTCCTAAGACAGTCCAGTGCAACAACCAGACAAACTTATTTTCTTCTGCACCAAAAGGCCTCAGGAACCCTCAGGCTCCTTGCTCCTCTGCTTGATTTAATTCCTTTTCCTTCCTGCTGAGCCAACATTCCCGCCTGGACCATGGCCACATCTATGAACTCACCAGATGCTGTTTGCGATGTTTGTGTCAACCAGATCAGCGACCCGCAGGAGTCAGAGGTGGATTATCTGACCAGGTCTCAGTTGGTATCTGCGGCGGAGGCCCTGCCCAGCACAGAGCCGGTGACAGGGGAGTCCTTCTGCCAGTGTGAGAGGCAGGAAGAGTTCAGCCCGGGCTTTGGTGTCAGCAGTGACTGCCTCTGTGGGGAGGAGGATCAGGGTGAGCAGGACACAGAGATACGGATCACACACACAGGAGGATAGATTAATGTTATACCATAAGGCTTTAAAACACAACACTAGCAGCATTTTTTAGCCTTAGCAAACTGACCCTTTAAAAGCTGTGCCCTTGTCCTCAGGTTTTGACTGGGTGTGGGATGATCATTACAAATCTTCTGGAGCTTTCCTCAGCTCTGACAGCAGAAAGGTCACCTTTCATTCGGACTACAGCTGTGGCACAGCAGCTATCCGTGGCACTAAAGAGCTTGCAGACGGCCAACACTTCTGGGAGGTCAAGATGACCTCTCCCGTCTATGGGACTGACATGGTGGGTGGAAGAAACTTTATAACACGACACCTCAGAGTCTCTATTTTGTTTTATAGATGTCGGGGTTAACCTTGTTGGATCCTGTTTTTCTGTTTGCTTCATGCAGATGGTGGGAATCGGGACCTCCGAGGTGAACCTGGAGAAGTTTAAGTACAGCTTTGGAAGCCTGCTGGGCCATGATGGAGACAGCTGGGGGCTTTCATACACAGGTCAGAGCACAGAGACCCAAGTGTGACAAGTTATCTGAGTTTTTCAAAAACATGGCCCAAGTTTCATGTCCTTTTGGTTTGTTTGGAGATCAGAAGATAAAGAGGAAAACTAGGGAGATGTAGAAGGGAATGTCTATTATGTGTTGGTACTATAGACAGACTGATATTTTTACAGGGTCAACACAGATTACTGGTAGCCAAGGAGGCCCCTTACCGATATTTGGACCCGATGTTCATTTGCAGTGAAAGTGAAAATATTGCTGCCAACATTTTGAATAATAAAACCTAGGTTTTTGCTCTCTCTCTCACAAACTACTATCATGGACTATTTACATACTGATTATCAGAAACCTTGTTTCAAGTGATTACAGACACATCTGAAGGGACTGCGAGCAGAGATGCCGCTTATGTTTCTATAGCAAAATTGGGCTCACACTTACATTACCAGTAGTTGTGAGTTGTAGAGGACTGGGATGTGTGGGGGGGTCCCCTGCCCTAACTTACTCTTGAAACTTAAATCTGCTCTCTAGAACTTTCCCACTCAGCCACACATTTTCCCCTCTCTGCCTTGTGTGTGTGAACACTGTGTATGCACAGCTTTCACTGCTGATTGGCTGTTACGGCACAGGTATCCAATCAGATGGTGCCGTGGGTGGAACAATGCTGGAAACAGAGTAGTGAATGGAGACATCGAGCCAAATAACCCAGTTTTAAATTGATAACTTGTCCGCCAATGACATATAAGAAAAAAGAAAAAAGGCCGATCTGCCTGGGCCAATTGATAGCACCGATAATCAGTCCAGGCAGATAATCAATCTATCACCAGTTAGTGCTGACATCCGTTATATTGATATATTTATTCATACTGCTTTGTGTGTTTAAAGGTCACCTCCAGCACAAAGGGGATAAAGTGAAGTTCTCCACTCGGTTTGGTCAAGGCTCCATCATAGGAGTTCACCTGGACACCTGGCATGGCACCCTCACTTTTTACAAGAACAGATATTGTATAGGTGTGTGGTTTTCTGTCACTTCTGTCAGTCTTGAAAGCAAAAAAAAGAGCCTTATTTCCTCCATCAGAGTTTTTATTATACTGTCTATGCTTCATCATCAGGTGTTGCTGCCACTCGGTTGCAGAACAAGAAGTTCTTCCCCATGGTTTGCTCCACAGCTGCAAAGAGCAGCATGAAGGTGATCCGTGCCTGCTACACACCCACCTCCCTGCAGTATCTCTGCTGCGCCCAGCTCCGCCAAGTGTTACCCTCCTGCCCGGACGTTCTTAATGCAGTGGGACTTCCCCCAGGCCTGCGGACCCTCCTCCAGACCCGGCTTGGCTGGGTCTTTACACTCAGCGGCAGCCCTGAGCCTGAGGTACCTGAACAGGAGGACTTGAATGAGGATTTCAGCGAGGACTTCCAAGAGGACATGAGCCTGCCTTCCAGCCCGATCCCGAGCCCAGTGTCCACCCTGAGTGCCTGCGCCTCCTTGAGCCCCTGCACCAGTCCTTTCCCTGACTCTGTCCCGTACCAGTGCCCATGCTCTTGTCAGACGTCAGCGCTAACACAACCCTGCACATGCCACTGCCCCCCGACCCCGCCAAGCAGCGACTACGACAGCTGCTGCTCCGAGCCTGAGGATTACCAGTGCAAACGATGCCGTTGGACATGAGTCAGGAATAAACGACTTCTCTTTAAGTGTTGATACAAAGGTATTCTGCTGCAGCCATCAGTCTCTCCTGTCAGAAATCGTGGATCTGAGAAGAGCCTGAGCTGTAATCCAGTGTCATTGAATCCATATTATGCATGGATGGTTGCTCCTGCTTTTATTTTCCGCCTTTATGATACCCAAACCTTTATAATCACAGACAAACATTTTAGTGGTTACACTTTAATCTGAGAAAATGTGTCAAAAATAATTTTAAATGGCCTAGTTTCAAAGTAATTGTTGAAGTTGGCTCTTATCATTCTGAGAACCATAAATGAGGACAAAAAATTGAGAATTTTAATTAAATTGGGTATGAGATTGAACTTACCCAACATTTGTAGACGAGCATATGACAGCTACTTTCTACTTCTTTTTCCTTTTATTTGGCTCGTGAAATATGCCAGTCCCCAAATATCCAGAGGGTTAGAGTCCAGAGAGAAGATGATCAGCTTTTTTATACCAAAGATGCAACTTTTTGTACAGTATATGTGTGTTTTGTAATCAGTGTTTGGCCTGGATACACGCAATTGGTGTGTTCTAGCTGAAATGATGATTTGTTTTTATATTTACAGTTTGCAATGACCTTTCTTACTCAGGAAATTCTGTAAAATAAAAAAAAAATGGGAATATCTGTTGCAGCTCATTTTTATCAATTTCTCAGTGGTCTCTAAACCACACTTATTACATTTATACATAAATACATAAAACAGCAAATTGCACATCATTTGATTCCTTAATTCTCTCCATTTAATCTAACCCCTTCATCTGCTGGAGACAGAGAAGTAAAAATATTTCTTTACTGGAAGTGATACATGATATCTAAGGCTTAATTTTAGCTTGTAAACATCAACACATTAGCAGCCAAGTGGTGACAATTAGAAACCAGAATATCCATCCATTGCTTCTCAAGGAGACACTTTAGTCCAGGACCAGCTCAGGGTTCTGAGCTGAGAAGCAGCGATAAACTCTGGCTGAAATCTCAGGTCCCACACGTCTTTCTTTTCCTCCACTTGTCACCAACAGACCCGTCAGCAGAGTCTTTTTCTCCTTCTCAGATGACAAACGCTGATACGCCTGAAAAACAATAGAAGTTTTATTTTAGAATAGTGTTAACATCCTTTAAAAACACTGATATTTAAAAGTAAAAGCATGTCGGGTGTGATCATCAAGCTCAGGATATTCTCCTGTGAAAAATATTTAGTTTTTATAAACTTTGGCACCTCCCTGTGGACAAAGTGGTGCAACTTGTCTTTGTTCAGTGTGTCTCATCCATTAGCAAAAAGACAGTCAGAAAAAGTTCACAAGGGAACTATGGAATTATTCTTCTTTTTGTCAGTTGTATTTCTGATTGAGAATCTTTGTTGTGCTAAAGTAAGATAAGGCTGTTCCAACCTTTAAGATACAATCATGAAGACATTCTGGTATGCATTCAATAACATGTCACATGCTCTAGAAAAAAAAACAAAAAGCCTGATTCAAAGTCCAACAATAACACAGCTTATCCAAAAGTGCCAAAGTTGCATAAAGTGGGTGGTCACATGGGGAATACAGGCCGCACCCCCTGCTTTTCTTCTGTGTCCTCAGGCTCACCTGCAGGAGCAGCTGAGGCGACGGGTACGCTGCACTCACAGCTGAGGCCACAGCGGGGCTAACTCTGTTCAGCTGCTGGATCTGTTTGCTCCAGACCTGCACCAGTCCTGAGCCGTCCCTCTCCACCCGGACCCCACTGGCCCAGGAGCCGTCCACACAGAAGGGCAGCTCTGTTCGCTCGGTCAGCAGCCTGGAAGAACACAGGAAGAAAGATGACTGCACCCTTTTAGGAAATAACCAATCAGGGAAAAATGGTTGTGAATTTATTTTCTTAAAATCAGGGTTTTGATTTTTGCATACTTGAAGGGGCGTTTAGATAAGGCCTTTGTTACGGCACACACGTGATCAGTGACCTCCTGCCAGTCATTCAGGAACACCACTGAGATATTTTTGCAGATCTGTAGATACACCAGAACCTTGAGGGACAGAGACAACAACATTTAAACTCCTCATCCTCTCAACTCTTGGGGTTTCATTTTAGTTGACTAACCTCCTCCATGCCCATATTCTCCATTCCCAGCTTGGACTGTAGTGTCCTAATGCGTAAATGAGCACTGGATGGGAAATCAATAGAAATGAGTCTGTAACCACCAGGGGTAAACAACATTAGTTCATAAGAATATAAATGATTTATTAGGGATTTACTGATCTTACTCTGACCTGTAGTGTTTCTCAGAGTCTATCACCAAGAGCGTGATCACCTTCTTTGCATCACGGTTCAGACACTCTAACAGAGGACTGAGGACAGATTCAGTTCCTGCGTCCTCCTCTTCTCTGTCCAGCATCTGTAGCATCAACATGAGAGTGTGAGAGAGGCTGGAGAGTGCAGCATGGATGCTACAAAACAACAACTTGAGAGGATGCTTACTGTCTTCACAGAGATCACTATGTTCATAAACTGAGTCAGATCCAGCACCAGAACGATCTGCTCCTCCTCCACTATTTTTTTGCTGTTGACGACCTGCTAAAGACAAAGATACAGATGTGATGAAATGGATGAGCAACACAAGCCAGGAAGTGTCTTTGATACCTGCATCCTGAGTTGATTAACTGCTAAATTGCATTTGTCTTACAGGGTGTAGAAGTGTTATTCACAGGTTATAAATTAAAAAAGGTATGAACCTCAGGTAAGTCCCTCGTCCAGGTGATGCTGTATGGGAGCTGCTGCTGGCTCTCAAGGCTGAACCTCCACTCCAATGAAACCAGAGTATCCAATAAGAAGTCTGAGCCATCTTGCTGCAGGAGAGCTGGAATCAAAGCACAGAACTGAGATACTCTTGTCAGTGTGGCAAAAATAAAAACCTAATGAAGACTGGAGTCGTGATTGATCTGTAATCCATTATCTTTAAATGTCACTAGATTTTCTATCATTCAAGTATCTATTGTTGTATTTGTAATTGTGGAGAAACTTTATGTAATTATTCCTACAAAAAAGTAAGAACAAATAAGTTAAATGAGAAAATCAAACAAAATGCCGACAGATAAGGGTAATTTTAGTTGGTGCAACTGATAAAGTGTCACATTGAAGGTATTTGCACATCTCTGTCTGATATGACATAAAATTTAATATACAACAGTTAAAACACCACTCAATACGCCCTTTACTAGTACACATATAATTCCTTTCTGTTTTTTTAAATACTCCGGTATACAATGCTTCAGACTCTGGAAGACTGGTATTTTCCTGCAGCCCCTGAAGGCAGCAGGCTCAGCCCCTGTACCTGGATCTATGCAGACTGTCAGACACCTGAGGCAGTTCTCCGGCCTCAGACTCTTCAGATTCTCTGCAGCCTCCTTCCTCCTCTGCTGCTCCACTCTCCTCTCCTCCTTCTCCTGGGCCCTGGCTGCTCTCTGCCTCTCCCTCTCCTCCCTCCGCTCCCTGGTTCTCTCTCTCTCCGCCTCAATCTCCTCCTTGCTGCGGCGTTTCCTTGCAGGGCTCGGGGTGCCATCGCGTGTGTCCCGTCGCGGGGGGGACAGTGAGGGTGCTTTTGCAGACTTCCCTGTTGTTGATTTGAGTGTTTCAGGCTTGTTGCCGGAAGTTTGTTCCTCTGTAAAGTCTGAGCTGACGTGCACTGTGAGGCTGCTTTCATCGCGATGTAAACCCTTTTTTGTGTCAGCGTCGCTGTCCTCAGATTCAGATATTTCCCATGTTGCAGCTCTGCGCAGAGCAGACATTTCAAATTCTTAGGACATGCTCATAAACCACAAATTTAGCGTCATAACAGTGCATGCTTTTCTCATTGTGCACAAACCACCTGGCAGTGTTTTTAATCTCAAGGATGGTGTCCGCCGAGGCACATTTAAAAAACGCGTTTCAGTCGTCCCCGTGAACAGATGGCTGTGGCTGTTTCAAGACCTGACAGCTGACGGAGCAGTCTGTAGTTTGTCCTGGGTAACACCTGTACAGGTTTTACGGGATTATATGTCAGAACAGTTAATTGAGTGGGATTATGGGGTTCGAAATTCGCAATCTGCATTCAATCAATCGACCTCTATTTGCACAGCACCTTTCCTACAAATAAAGTACTGCTTAAGGTGTTTTACAGTGGTTCAGAAAATATACTAATGATGAAATAATAAAACAAAATGAAAATACAAAATTAAGATAATACTGTTCCCCATTAGTGGTGTATGCCACACATAGAAAGGAATTGTGCCAGAATTAATCAAAATGCTTTATTGTAAAATAGTACATTTAAATGTCAAAGTATATCAAAAGTTATCATAGTCTAGCACTGAATAATTCATTTTGATCAAACATTGAAATTTCCCCTCTGGGATTAAAAAAGTATTTTTCACTTCTTTTATTTCAAACATCTTGCACATACTGGTAGATTTACTATCACAGAAACATAATAATATAATAAAAGGAAATCAGAAATTATGTATTTAAACTTTTTTTTTTTGCCTTTTGAAAGAGAGAAAAGATGTGATAAAAGCCCCATTATTTTATTTTATTTTTTTACATTTTCTTTTGAATTTACAGTACATATTTTTTATCAAGTAGAAAACCCATTTCCGCCAGTTCAAAATTAAGAAAATGAAAAACTGTATTCGTTGAGATTTCCTTTTTTGCCACAATGAGTCGAAATTTTGAAATAGAAAGTCAAAATTTTGACTTTTTCAGACAATTAGATCTTGCCTTTTCCCAAAATTTATAAAAGTTTTGACCTATCTCGAAATCAATATTTGTCACCTCATAAATTCGTCTTTTTTTCTCAAAATTTCTACTTTTTATCTCATCAATTCTGCTTTTATCGCAAAATCTTGACTGAGTGTGGGTAAAAAAAAATCTTACCAAAGCCAAGTTTTCGTTTTTGATATTAAAACTCCATACTTAATGCTTTGTTTACAAGTTTTTCATAAAGTTTTCCCAAGATGTTGAAAAAACAAACGTGCAGGGCGGTGCCGCTTCGTGCGCAGATCTCTAAACTCTCTCCCGCCTGTTTGCGCGCGCATAGATCGATCCATGTTGTTTATAGAGCTGTGGTCTGTGAGCAGCAGCAGCAGCAACAGGAGCAGGAGCGGTACTGAGGTCCTGAATGCAGCTTGCTAACCTGCTACACAAGCCTCTTCATGTAAACACCGCTGAAGGGATGTGATTTAAAAGTTTTATTTCTTGAATATTGCCCTTTTCGCTTGCCATGGCGCAGCCGGCAGAGAAAGGTAGGTCTGAATTAACGTCTGTCACAAAAATATGTGAATTACCAAGCTGGGTGTCGTTATCTTCCCTATTCTTCCCTGAAAAACTGGGCCAGACTGACTAACTCAGCATTTTAAACGTCAAGTGTCTGGATCTTAACTCATGTGACGAGCTAGGAAGTTGCCAAAAGTCTTCAGTCATCAGTAATGGTTTTCTATTTTATAAAATATACAGAAAAAATGTCACAGCAACAAGGTTAAAAAGCTGAAGCAACCCCTGCAACTCTTCCCAAGCTGTTTGTTTTTCCAAGCGAGGAGCACAAGATAATTTAGTCTCATTGCAAATGTCACAAGTACAGAGCAACGAAATTGGGTTCTTCAACTGCTCTGAGTAAAAACAAATGGGAACAAACCAAGACTGGTATAAAGCAAACTCTACTTTTTCCCCTGTTTGGTGATTGTAAAACATATCGATGTGCTCAAGTTGTTTTTTTTTTTTCATTTTGTGCAATGTGTTTTCTTTACTTAAATTTTCCTCAACGACATTTGTTGCTAATCCATTTTCACCTTTATAAAAAAAAACCCCAGAAAACCCAGTGAACTGATATTTTACGGCGTGTACAGAAAAACTACTGTCATATCAATGATGCAGCTCTAATTACTTTCACGCACTAGATTTTCCAATACACCTGAATGCATCACTACATTTAATCCTGGAATACAAGGTAAATTGTCTAGAAATGGGTAATTCCGTTCAAGTCCTTTCAGTCCCTATACTTTGAGTGAGCAAATTCCTGCACTCTTTCACCTTTTACCCCTTTTACAGAGGGATTTCACTTTGTGACAGGGTATTTCTTCCCATTGTCAGTTTAAACTGTTTTTTTTTCCCCCTGTGTGTGTTTTCTATTGCAGCCTATTATCGTTTTGTGGTGCTCTTCTTCAACTGCCTGCTGACATTCGGCTCTTACTTCTGCTTTGACATTCCTAGTGTTCTGCAGGATCAGTTTCAAGGGGTAAGTAACAGCTTTTAGGTCTTTAGTTTCCACACTGTGCTCATTTTTTCTATGTGATGTAATAACTTGAGTCTTTGGCCTCTCTTACCTGACAGAACCTAACATGTCCCAATGCTACACTGATCAATGGGACGGTGGACTGTGTGGAGGGATTGGGAATGAGCCCTCAGCAGTATAATCTTCTATACGCTATATACGCCTGGACGTATGTACACAAAGACACACACACACACATGTATTGATCCTGCTGTATCACACTGATCTAAAAACGCTTCAGTTTGTGTTTTTCTCTCCTCTCAGGAATGCAATAGTTGTAGTCCTCGCTGGTTTCCTGATTGATAAGTTGGGAAATCGTTGTAAGTTACCTTGAGTCTTATCTGTGTGATTGTCAAATCAATGAAGAACAAATAAATAACTGTCTTACGTATTGAAACACACTTGACTTGACTTTTCTTTCCTCCTCTCCGTAGTTGGAGTGTTCCTCTTCTCTTTTCTGTGTGTTCTGGGCTCCTCACTCTTCGCTCTGGGCTCCCACTTTAAAGGAACTCCCTACCTGCTGCCGCTCATGCTCACAGGCCGGCTGCTGTTTGGATCAGGCAATGGATCTCTGACCAGTAAGACCTCTTTACAGAAGTCCCAGTCTTTGCAAAGTTTTCTCAGAGGAAGCTCACTAAACCATTCCGTAATACTCTTTTTCATCAGTCGTTCAGAACCGCATCACAGCCTTCTGGTTCAAAGGGAAGGAGCTGGCGTTGGCTTTTGGTGTGACCCTGGCCTTCTCTCGTCTGGGGTCAGTCCTGAACTTTTTCTTCACGCAGAGGTTTGAGGAAAGATTTGGCATGCAGTGGACACTCTGGGGTGGTACGTAACCTAATGTAATGAGGGGATAGACTTTAAGTTTACAGAAGTGCTGCATCATAACAAATCATTTTTAAAAAAGTTAATCTGTATTTCAATTTTTCCTTTTTTCTAGGTGCACTCTTGTGTGTGCTCGGCTTCACATCTGCAATTTTGGTCAGCACGTTGGACAAAGTTGGAATGAAGCAGCTGGGTCTGGACGGTGCCATCCAAGAGGAGTCTCGCAAAGTTGTATGTAGACTCACTTTAACTTCAAGTTGATATTCACATCTCACTTCTTAGCTCTTTAGTTTGTGTTCTGAATTAAGTATTCTGTGTTCCTTGTTTGTATGTGTGCAGAGGGTTCAGGATGTGAAGCTCCTATCCCTGAGATATTGGCTGCTGGTTCTCACCATCATGTTCTTCTACAATGGCATCTTCCCTTTCATTGCAGATGCCAGGTAATCATGAGTGTGCACATCTCTTTACTATTAAACTGATTAGTAGGTGTATTATGATGTTTATAGGGACTGTGAGGAATTTCTAAATGATTTTGAAAAGTCTCACTTTTGGATATATGCCTGATCATAATCCACAGCTTAAAATGAGATTATTGGCACCAAAACAAATTATTACTAAATGCTATTCCTCAGCTTCCCGGTTAGGAAGCGCCATCCAATTTTTTTAAAACAAATGCACGCCTTGTGAAGAGTCGTGTCATCATGGCAGTTGGTGCAAATGCTCCACATCCATTTGCTGCATCCACTTCAAACAGATTCTCCTCACAGTCTCTTTTAAGGATAAGATGGTGTCAGCAAGCAGTGAGCATTTTTTATTGTGTTCTACAAATACAAATACAAATACTTTAAATGAGACGGTGTGCTACAACAACAGAGAGAGTGGGGGATTTCTGCTTGAAGAAGTTTAAGAAACGGTGCTTCAGAAAGAACCTAAATCACTGGCTCCGTGTGTTTTTAAGAACAGGTTAAAATAGAAATCCTTGGCTTTGCCTGAAAAACACTCCAAGGTTTCAGGCCTTAGTGAATATCTGATTCACTTCTAAGCTGTGAATCATCCAGTCTGGGAAAGGTTGAGCTACGGATAAAAATCAATCTGAATAAATCAGCCTGACTCCTGCCAAACTCTGTTCACTTAAAGCAGGGATCAAACCTTAATGCACAGCGCAGCTTTATTGAAGAGTGCATGAAAAACTTCTGTATTACTTTTATTTCCCCGGCCAAGTTTTGCTTTGCGCCTTATTTTCTACTTTAGATTTAATTTCAAGCTTTCCTCAGTGTGTGTGTGCTTTTTTTCCAGGCTTTTCTTCACTACTTTAACCCTGTGAGATGTCTTGTGATTGAAAGTGCCATTAGATAAAAGTTGCCCTGCCCAACCTCACTAGTACACCATAAAACTCCTGTACTGACAGAAACACAAACACTTTTTAGTGGAAACATGCTGTTGTGTTTTTCTTTTATGCAGTAAGTTCATTCAGGATAAGTACAGTGGCTACAGTCAGAAGGAGGCGGCCTACATCGCTGGAGCGGTTTATGACAGCTCACTTGTCCTTTCAGCCAGCGTGGGCATCCTTATCGTGAGTATCTGAAACATTTTAAAGTCACCAGAAGAAATAAAAATAAAAAGTTTTTTTAGTGATTGTTTTTGTGATTCTTTCCAGGATTATGTGGGTCTAAGGGGAATTTTTGCAGTGGCCTGTGCAGTCCTCACCCTGCCTGTGTTTGGACTCCTCGCCTTCACCTTTGTCCCCCCACTTGTCTCCACCATCTGGCTTGGAGTCACCTATTCATTTGCTGCTGTGAGTTTCTCTTCATATTTAAGCACATTTATTTCATAGAATGAAAAAAAACTCATTGTTGGGAAAAGCTTACAGATTGAACTGGAGCTCTCTTTGTTGTATTCCAGGCGAGCATGTGGCCGTCCATCCCTCTGGTGGTTCCTCAGGCCACTTTAGGAACAGCAATGGGTCTAGCCACCTCTATACAGATGATCGGGATTGGGGTGTCCAATCTGGTGGTTGGGCAGATTTTGGGCACCAAGTCCAGGTAGGAAGCACTTAAAATTGGCAAGAAAATTTGGAGGAAATTTAGAAAAATGTCAGAAGGTAGCAATACATGGTCCAAAAGTGGCAAAAATGAATGAAAGGGCCTAAATTGGGCAAAAAGCAGTCTTGAGTACCAATAAAATGTCATCTGTCGTTGTGCCGTAATTAATCTCAGTATTTTTGATTCCAACATTGTGTTTATTTATCGACACATTAGATGAAGAAAATAAAGATAATTGCACAAGAAATCTCAGTTGTAATAAAGGGAAGAATAATCACAATTACATGACTTTTGTAAATCTCTTCTCCCTACTTTTAAATCTGTTGTTCATTTGAAGGAAGTTTGATGATGATCAATGATGCATTTAAGGGCATCAGAAAATCTAAACTTTGCTCAGCTTTTAAAACCCATCAACTGGCATATTGTTGCTCATGTTTAAAATTGTCAACCTCAGGATCATGCAATAACACATTTATACCACATGATGTTTCCCCCCTCAGTGAGACTAAGATTCCGTTGTGGCGTTGGCAGAGGATGATGATCTTCATGCTCGCCAACACAGTCTGCTGCATCGTCACCTCTGTGCTGCTCAATGTTGTCGATCACAAACAGGTCAGACATCTCACGCGCTGTTTGTTCATATGTGTGTGTTATCTCCTGGTAGTTTGATATCATACACATGATACTTGTGTTTTCACGCAGGGCGGGACCCTGAACAAGATGACAAAGAGGTCAGAACAGGCACAGAGAGACTCGGACAGAGAGCCGCTCACCCAGGGAGGGGAAGAGCACAATGAGGAGGAAGAAGAGGAAGAGGGACCTGGATCTCATTCTATCAACACCTAAAATTTCACTCAAATTTAATCTCCCTCTCTCTGTCTTTTTCTTTTTTTATATTTTTATATGTGGTAGTTTTAAATGGATTATTGATTTTATTGAATACCTCTTTCAAAAAAGTGTGGTTTCCACAGTAAATAATTTTGCTTTTTTTTCTTTCAAACTAAACATCTAAATAGTATCAAACCTGATAATAAATGTGAGCCAGATATTTCATGTTTCAGTATTACAGGCGAGAAGAAAATTACTAAATCCAGCAAAAGAAATTCTCCAATTTTTTTTTTTTTGTGTGTGTGTGGTGGAGCTAACTCCTTTTTTGTTCAACCTGTTACCTCTTAATTGCAACTTTAGTGCCATGACCGACTGTTTGAAGAAAAGAACAATGCTTTTAAAAATACTCTGTTCATTCAAAATTGGCATAGTACAGCCAACCTGTTTGTTTGGGATCATTGTTGTGTTATTTTCAAGCGGTGAATTATTTGTACCTTTGGTCTGAATTATCTCTGTGTTTTTGAAAAAGGGATTTTGAAACATTTTATTTGTGAAAACAGCAAAAATAAAACGCTAATTACCTGTTTTAACAGGAAGATCAACATCCTTTCTCCTCTACTTTTTTTCAGTCATTTCAGGAAACTATTCATTCAGTCTGCATCCACTTGATGGCGCTCTCCTCACATTTATGTTCGTGGATAAACTGCTGTCAGTGTTGTCGCCATGTGAGAGTGAATACCCCATTTACCTTTGTGGCTTTAGCGTCACTCTCTAGAATTTAATTTTAAAAGTGTAGCTTTCTGTTTGATTAACTTAAAGTAGTGATAAAAATTAGAAACCTTTGTCTAAGCAAGGCAGTGTGGGTGTTTTTAGTTGATGTAGAGTGACAACACTTCTTCATTTCACATTCATCAAAGTGTCAACGAAGGCTGGACTTCAGATGAGGTTTTAAGAGCCGCAGGCAGAAAGCTCAGAAAATTTTTCACATTTATGAGCTTTAAAAAGCCAACAAACTAAAACAGAGATCAAGGCTGTCTGGTCTGCCCTTGAATTGAGCTGCAGTCCTCAAACACTCCAGCTCGATTACTATAAAGACCAGGGTTCAGAGAACTGACCTCTTGTCCTGGCTCAGCTCCAGGTCAAAGGTGAAGAGTATCCTGCTCTAAAGAAGAGGATTTATTGACCGCAGGTCCCAGAGTGAAACCATAGATTACAGAGGAAAAAGAAATATCAATCATTTCCAGTGTTTTCAGTCATGTGGTTATGAAAAGCTCCTAAAATTAATAACTGTGCCCAGCTGGATCTTTGTTTTGAATCATAATCCAGACAAAGACTGGACAGATGCACAGCTTTTACAGACATGGTTGTAATTTACAAAAAAATAAGATAATATGATTCTGACTGCATTATATGATAGCATCTATAGTTATTAATCTAAATAAGGAGGATTCTTTCTTCTTCTGTGGTGGTGGAAAGTCAAAGTCAGTGGAATTGAGGGAAGAAGGTCACCTGATTAAGAGTCTCTCATCCTCTGTTTACCATGCAGATAAAACCTAAAAATATACCTTACTAATCTGCTTAGGGAGTGTGTGGTAGGAGTTAGTCTTTGACTACCTGATGGACACACACACACACGCACACACACACACACACACACACACACACACACACACACACACTCACACGCTGAGTCAGTCACAGAGTCTTAGATGGCACCTAATACCTGACATTCAGCCGACGGCTTCTTGACGTTTGCTTTATGGTTTCTCACTTTGAGTCCATCTGCGGCCTGAACTGTTTGGCTGACACCCTGGACAGCATGAGCATGTCAGGCCTCCTCAACCTCAGCAACCTGGGCAAGATCTGCGGCTCCAGCAATGACATGGTGGTCCTGGACCGAGTCAAGAGGAAAAACTCTGTGAGGCGGATGTCAATTATTGAGGATGGTGAAGTAGCTGAGGTCCTCTACCTTATTCCTAAACAGTCCATGATGGATCAGCTACCTTTCCTCAACCCCAACGACTACATCCTCTGTGAGAAGCTGGCCTCTTCCCCTGCAGAGATCACAGGCTGTGAGTGTTAACTCCCTTCGATGGTTCATTCTTGTGTTTGTCTCTGTTTATTATACTAGATATTATAAATTCAAGCAGGGGTGTGTCCAGTTTCTTGAACTGGGGTGGCCCTGCATTCTCTGATATATCTCTTTTACAAACTTTATATGCTTTTCATACATACTTTGACAACAAGCATTACACTTTCACTTGATGTATTACCAAAACTTTTATTACTTTTTAGACTTATATGAATTGACATAATTTGATGGATGTCAGCCCTCTCTCTCCCCACATTTCCTGTATTTTTCTTTTAAGCTGCTTCTTCAATTAAAGGCAAAGGGTCCAGAAAATATGCCAAAACTCTTCAGTACCATTATGAGTTAAACAATTTGAAAAAATGAAATAAATTCTGATCATTTTTTTTATATTGCAATAGCGATTTATTGTGCATTTAGTTTTTAGGTTCCCCATCTTCTGTGCTCATGTACAAACATATTTTTATAAACAAACATTGAAATTAATCACAGCAACTCATGGAATTTTTTTGCTACTCATGACTGCTTTATGCCCATTTTAGGCACTTTTCACTCTTTTATGCCACTTTTGGACCCTTTTCTTTTGCTGGTTTGTGATCATTTCCCATGCTTTCTCCAAATTTTCTTGCAAATTTTGGTGCTTTTTGACAATTTTTGCCACCATAATTTTTATTTATTGCTACTTCTTGCTGTTTTTCCACTTTTAACCACCTAGATTGTTGGTTTTGCAAAGGTAGTTTTCAACAGTTTTGCTTTTTGGGTGAACAGGGTTGAGTAACACTGGTGTGGAGCATAAAACATCTACGGAAAAAGAAATTAATCTGGTATTCTGATACATTTTTGGTAAAAGAAATGCACTGTCTGCGGTTAGGATATTATAAAAGGCCATACTGCAATTTTATCTCATTTGTGAGCATTGCCCATCCCTAGTACCACTGAGATCTTCCAGGGTTGTGTAAGACTCTAAACATTGATGTCCAAAATCACAGTTTAGAGAAAGCTCACCTCTGTGAGAGTAAACAGCATACCATGGTCCATCCTTTTTGTCATTATTTTTGTACCATACTTCTTAGTTGAATATACATACTTTATTAATTATTCTTATATTTCAATATTGATATAGTACTTTTACTAAATTTTAACACATTTTTGAATGGGGGTAATTTCCCTTGTGTAATCAGTAAAGCTCTCGTTGTTTGGGGTGGGACTGGACCAGCCAATCAGGTTCCAAGGAGGGGCCATGCCACCAAATGCCATCCTTCCCTGTACCTCCCTGGAAATACCAAATAATTTATTTTCTTTACAGGAATAGCCCCAATAAATGTAGAGATTGACTTGTTTTTGAATCACCATAAATACTGAAGCTTTTTGGACGGTTGGACAAAAGCATGGACATTTTATGTGTAATGGATTATGAGCAAAACAAACTTAAGCAGGCACAAACAGTCAACAATCTGGACTCAACTCAGTTCTTAATATCCTCTCAGTTGACTTTGTTCTTATGTGAAAAAATGTTTTCTTTTCAACCGTCAATTAATCCAAAAATCCTTTTTTTATCACAGCTTTTGTGAATTTATCTATTCTAATGTTTGTCTCTATGCTGAGTAGCTTTGAAGTAGTTAATGTGAAAAAGGAGCCAACACACGTCCATGAACTCCTAGATGATAGTCACAGATCACTTTCTAAATGTATCGCTGATAGGCGTAATGTGATCAATCTAGGGGGAAAAAAAGAGGAAAAATGTTTTTTGGAATAATACAGGATGTAATGTTTCATTTCTCGGTAAACTCATGCATGTCAGCAGTCTGCGCCCGGACTGCAGCCAAATTGAAAAATTCTCTTGTTCAGCATGATTGAGGGCATGGTTCAGGAACAAGAGGGTAGCAAACGCCACTCCCACTGTCCTCTTTGAGAACACACTCAAACACACTCAAACACATACACACACACTCTGGCCCACTGTTTTTTTGTACAGCCCCCTTTCTCTCTTGGGCCAGCCGTCCAGTTAGTTCCTCTCCTCACTCTGAACCTGCTGCAGAAACCAACAGAAACCGACATGAAGGAAAAAGGTAGATTACTTCATGATAATATTAAAACATGAGTGTGTGAGAGATTGTGTGTGTTCGTATGAAGCAGGATGAGGAAGGAGATAAAGTAAAAACTCTTATTTCAAACTTTTCCCCTTGCTTTCTACCCAAAAAGAGGTGTCTTTTCACTCTTCTTTACAGAAAGTAGCTAATAATTGTGTCTTGGTGTATGTCATCCTTTTGAATTTTCATGTACAAAATGTGGTCAAACTTCAAGTTTCTCTGTCTGATAGCTCTGGTTTATTAACTCTGATGACAAGTCTCTGTGCTCAACAAACTATTTCTTCTATCACCGATCCGTAAAAACCCTAAAAGCTCACCTAAACTCTCTAACTTTGACTGCCAAGTGGGGAAAAGGTGCAGGCACAGCTGTCACAGCAAACCGTTCATCATCCTTGTTGAGTAATACTAACATGTGATTCCTGTGATACTTACAAACACATTCCCTGTTTCACCTTAATGACACTATTTGAAGCAACAAGGACAACACAATACTCTGTTGTGACTGGATGAATTTAAGTTATTCAGTCAAAAATTGTGACATTTTGTGGAAAAATACCCTCTGTTGCTACTCAGATACTCAATTTGATGTACCTTGTTTTAAACTTTAAAGCAGGTTTGTTTAAAGAAATGTAAAAGGTTTAAATTTATCAGACTTTTTCTTATTTGGTTACATTATTCAACAACAGAAACCCTCACGCAAACACTCAGAAATGTCTTTATTATGATTATTAATGCATGCAGTATGACCACATCCAGCTGGCAGGCCACATAATAAGAAACTTATGACCGTATTGTGCCGCCCTGGATGGTTAAATTTAGTGAGCATACCAAACAGATCATTTTTTCTGCTTAACTAAGAATAGAGATCAGCAGGACTTCAACAACTGAAACACTGTCAATCTAAAATAGACGCCCCTCTCCTCTTACACACATGAAAACACACACAGCGAACACTGGTGCATTTTTATTGCTGGAGATAGTGGGCAGTGTGATTAACTGTTCGTCTCATGTTCCTCTGCATTTGCTGTCTTTCTAAATCCACCGTTTGCTAAGACTTGACACCAGATCAGCTTCACACCGAGAGGGGGATGAAGAAAGAGAGGAGGAGTTTTGGAATAATTCCATCTGAGGACAAGAAAAGTCCAAAAAGCACAAGAAACTAAACAGTATGCTTAGAATGTATGATATTACAATCGCTGATGTGGGTCCATTTTTCTGAATGACAGTTTGTGTTTGTGTTGGCATCACAGCTCTGTTCTTACCATCAGACAGAAATACCCAAGTGGACAAAAGCCAGTTTGGCTGGGGTTATTTCAGAAATACCCTGGTTAAAAGTTGTTTGTTTTGGCACAGAAGTTTTTAAAAGATCAGATTGAAGAAATTTGTTCTTGCTGGATGTCTTTTCACTGGCGGGTAGAGCGTGATCCTTTCTTTTAACTGAAATTCTTCTTTGTGCTCATCAAACTTAATAATTTGTTGGTTTTCTTTTGTTTTCTCTCCTACCAGATGTCATACTTCTCCACAGTGTTGGTTTGTAGAAAGTAGAAAGTTGGTGGTTTATAGTTAGCACAGCTCCTTAAAATGTACACACAAGTCCTGTGTTAATACAGGAAACTCTACAATGACCTTTGAGGAGTGTGGTCTCTTAATCCAGTTTGTCTCTGCATACTTGTAACCATAGCAACAAATCTCTTCTGTAGTGGGTCTGACTTGGGGCCACATACCAACAGTGTCTGACTCACTTTTTGAGAAATCTTCAATGCTGACTTAGGCAGAAGAAGAAAACCTTTCCACGTCCAGCTTTGGGTGTGGAGGTATTTCTCTCTCAGTCAGATGAATTAAGATCTCCCTGGTACCGAAGCTGGGATTATCAGAGGTGTATTCTGAGAGGAGCTGTTGTGTTTTTAAGATTTCTTAAGACCTTTTTGGCCACCGTATGTGCATCTCTTATCTATTCCTGGGCTGTGTGTCGAAACGCTGGGAGACGGAGCGCTCTCCGCGTGCCACATTCTTTCCCCTCTCTCCTCTCTGCTAATCACATTCAAGACCTCTCAAGTGGGCAGTGATTAGATTGTACAGGCATCCACTAAATCAGCTGCAACACAAACATGAAAGAGACAAAAGAGGAAGAGATGAGGCTGAGCTTTCTGGTTACAGTTTAAGAAAAGATTTCCTGGAGAGGTGCAAAAGCCTGTTGAATAATCTTACTATTGAGCCTCCAGTTTAGAGACATCTGAAGAGATAACACAATTATGATGGTGTGAGTATGTATGTGCTTTAATGGTGTGTTTCTGTGCCAAAGAGAGGCCTGTTTGTACATAATGTTCGATTATGTAAGCACTGACAGGATATTTCTGAAGGACTATTGTTTCATAATGAACAGAGAGAAAAGGATTAACCTGCTGTATGGATGTCCTTAAAACTGGGAGGATTGTGCTTCCAATCAAACAGGAACATGACAAAAAGTGGTTATACACATGATTTAAATTTATTTCAACATTTTCCAATTTTCCTTTCTTCATCTAACATTACGGCCAGCAGAAAACTCATTTTGATCCTTCTGAAGTAATCCAGCAGGGACTGTCAGTACAGTTTACCTCTGCAAAACAATCATTATGAATTTATGATAACTTCACTTTTTCATTTCCCTTGTTCCTTCTGTCCTGCAGTGCATCATAACCTCGACAGCTGTCACAACAGTCCTTCAATGAGCAAGCGTGTCATTCAGTGCATCAGGTGTGGGGAACCCTGCAAGGGAGAGGTGCTACGGGTCCAGACAAGCTACTTCCACATAAAGTGCTTCTCATGCAAGGGTAAGAATCTTTAACATGTCAAAGCAGCACTTTATGACTTGGAAAATCACAGTCACAGTTTTGAAAAGTGTATAGCAGACTCCAAATTACCTGCTCAGTGATTAGGACTGCAACATTGAAGTAATCAGAGGCATAACAATGATGTTTTCTATCATCAAAAGTGGGTTTGCATCTCTGTCAGTTTGCTGTGAGAGCCTCCTGAGCTGTCACACACATGCAGAGGAGCTCCTGTGCCTCGTAGCAGACATATTTCTTTTGCGTGTCTTTGTCTGCACTAATTAAAACTGGCAAGCTTCTCATGTTGTTTCCCTTTCACTGCATTGTGTTGGTGTTTACTGCAGAGATGAAACAAAGAGACTCTCAGAGCAGAGATGACCTGGAGGGTGCAGGGGTATCAGAGCCTCACTGAATCAGACTTTGGGTCAAAGTTTTTCACTTTGAATGGGATTAATCTAAATCTAAAGCTGTGATAAACTGTGGCAAAGATTCATGGACTTCTCGTCTTTGTTTTAGTGGGTTACTGAAATTTCATTTAGGAGAAAGCAACTTTCTGTAAAAGGGAAATAAGTTTTTAGAGTGCAACAATTCATAATATTTGCAGTATTGGCAGACAAATTGTGATCTGACTGGGAAAAAGGCACTGGCACGGCTGGGATTATCTTTGGCACTCAGCCTGAAATCTCACACCAGTTACCAACTTAAAGCTTTGCTGCTATTCAGCACAGCAGCACTGGTTCTCACGTGATATTACTTTAACAAAAAGCCAACAATAAGTTAACCCAATTTTCATGTAACAGTATCTGTAAAAGTAAAGACAGTTTTGCGACAGCTTTTCTAGACTTTAAATAATATTTCCTTAAAAATAACCTGCTGTACATTGTGTGTGAGTCACTGTAGGGACAACACGAATCTGCTCTTTGAATCTCAGCCGACTGTTGTGATTCGTTCAGGAGGACAAGTGTCAAAGAGTGTTAGCTGGTATCAAATGACTCTGAACAAGCAGTGAGGAACGCCAGCTCCCTGTCAAAACATTATCACTGACACAGAGACACAGAGACGCACACACACAACACACACACACACACACACACACACAAACAAACTTGCACAGATATATAAATGCTTCAGGAACCAAGGTAGGTTCAAAGGTCAGAGGGCACAAATCACATTTTGGGCTCACTTTGGTGGACAAGAAGCTGTTAACCCATTGGCTCCCAACCTTATTTTGGCTGCAGCATCACAATTTTCCGTGACGCCAAAGATATTTTCTCTCTAGAATTAATGCCTCAGCAATCGTACGCCACTTCAATGTCCAATGTTCAATGTGCAATGACACAGCTCACTTCTAGGATGCTTTCAGCGCCTGCTCACTAACTGTCATAACCAGTGGTGTGCACAGACACTTTGAAGGCAGGGGCGAAAAAAAGAGAGAAAAATAAGTGTGTTGTGGCTCCCAAGAGGACTCTTTTGTGGGTTTTCCCAAGTGGCTGTATGATGTCTGGTAGTGTCTGGGTTTCTCTTGGAACTCTCTTTATGAGGCCAGACGAAGAAATGTTAACATTTGTTTTCTGTTTACTGACTGAAAGTTTAAATTTGTAAAGTTCAGTGCAAGGAAACCCAAGTAGTAGTAACTGATCATGGCCATCAATCAAGATGAGCCAGCCCAAATAGTCAGTTTTATATGTTGCCTTTCATTTGAACTAGATTTATACTTCCGAAAGTGAAAGTAAAGAATACAGTTGTTTAAGATTATGTGTGGTGTATTAATTTTACAAAGAATAATAATTAGTTCATTAATTTTTCTAATGAATTACCAGTCATTTTAGGCGACCCAACATGAGGTCCTGACCGTAAGGTAGAAAAACACTATGGACCCCAAAAGTATATGACAGGTCCAAGAAAAATCTGCAACGGTTCACTAAGAGAACGGTTTGACCAGTATCTTTAGAGAAACAGGTTAGCAGCACGACACATAGATGCTTCCACATTATCAGCTTCAGTCAAGTTTAAACGAACGGGGTCAGGTCTCTTCACCTTACAAGCTGATTAGCGTGTACTATAGCTGCCCCTCACCACCTGTAATAGCTTCACAATCAGCCTCCAGCTTTGTTTGTCTGCAGACTGTAGCAGAAACTCAGTTTGTAGATGTGCTGTGAATGAACAACGAAACCAAAACAAAGGGCTGGAAAGAAGCTAAAGGCCTCTAACATGAGGATACTACGAACAGCAACACCTCTGTCACATACTGCAATGCTTCACTGACAGTAAAAAAGTTGCTGTTGTTCTTTTCAGTCCTTGTCATTTGAGTATCCCTGTATCTTCATGTGTGTTTGCAGTGTGTGGCTGTGACCTGGCTCAGAGCGGCTTCTTCTCTAAAAATGGCGACTACCTGTGCCCACTGGACTTCCAGAGGCTCCACGGCACGCTTTGCAGCAGCTGTGGCGAGTTTGTGGAGGGAGAGGTGGTCACAGTCCTGGGGAAAACCTATCACCCAGCATGCTTTGTGTGCACTGTTTGCAAGTAATAACTATTTTAGACATAAATAACCTTCAAAGACAAATGACTTGTACTGTAAAGAATAGTGAGGCATACGTTTCTCCCCCTCTCAGACAGCGCTTTCCTGCAGGGGATTGTGTCACCTTCAGTGGGAGAGACTGCCTCTGTCAGCGCTGTACCCGGCCAAAGTCTCCTACTCCTAATAATGTCCGCTATCCAAGCAGTAAGTTCAGCTTTATGAAATTAAATTTCCAAGAAAAATACTTTTTGTACTAGATTCTTATTAAAAAAATATTGACTCATAAATTGATGACAGACTTGCAGAGGTAATGGAGCAGTAGACTGGTCATCCTAACTTGATCTTGCTCCCAAGGCCTCTTCACAAACATAAAAGAGAACATCATTTTATCTCTGCGCATTTCCTGTCATGCCTTTTGAATGATCTCATTTTTCAATCACAGAAAAATTGCATACATCAAAGACAAAAGAGATCATGAGGATCCCTCTGTGCTCTCTCACTGGGGATAAAACTAAGACTGTATCACTCATCCCAGTATCCTCTTGGATCTTTTTTTTAGGTCAAGTACGCACTAATAAGCCATCGACCCTCCACAGTGACTATGTATAGAAAAGGGATCAATTAAGGATGCAGACTCACAAAGCTCAGGATTATCAGAATCTCCCCTGAAGGACCAAACAGAAAAGAACTTGTTTAATTTCATTATATGACTCAGACTTTCACTTTAGCTGCCGTAATACCACGATTAAATGTAAAAATAAAGTAACGTAGTTGAGTTATACATCAAGAGAGTTATATATTTAGCCTGGTAGGACTAATCCTAAGAGCCTGTTGTTTAATGTTAGCTTCTAGTTTAAATGTGTGTGTATGTTTATTTTAGACTGCTCTGGTTGTGGCAGAGACATTAAAAATGGACAGGCTCTGCTGGCGATGGCAGGCCAGTGGCACCTCGGCTGCTTTAAGTGTAAAATCTGCAAGAAAGTGCTGAGTGGAGAATATATCAGCAAGTAAGTACAAAGCTCTCACTCATCTCTCTATTCTAAAAAAAACCCTTTTCCTGATAAGTAAAGGTCGAGTTGGCTAAAATACCAAATAAACCTTTTCTTACCTTCTGTCTTTCAGAGATGGTGTCCCATATTGTGAGAGGGATTACCAGATTCAGTTTGGGGTACAATGTCATGCATGTCAGAGGTTTATCACTGGAAAGGTCTTAGAGGTGAGTGAAAGAGTAAGCTGCACTTTGTGACTTTTCTCCATGGTGCTTTTTGAATGACTGTTAAAGGATGAACTATAGGCGTAGTGTATAGTAGTTTATAGTTACAGAAAAGCTATTCTTGAAAGGTATTGAATCACATGAGCAGAGTCAAGTAATGCTTGAAGGCTGCTGATTAATCCTTATGTAAATTTGTTGTTATTGTTGTGATTGTTTAACCATATGTATATTGTTTTCTGTTGGAACTGCTCATAATTGGGGATTAAGATACTTATCATGTATGGAGATATAAATGCTTCAAGTTGTCTCTGTAATTTGCCACACTTAAGAATGAACGGGCAGATAAGTGAGTGAGTGTATGAATGAGGGGTGGGTGGATGAGGGGGGTTCAGGGTGGAGAATAATGGAAGTATTTTTGGTAATTATAAGAGGAGAGTCAGTGGGAGTTGGAGTTGAAAAGCTTCTGCTTCTTCCCACTCCTTTTTGGACTTGTGAAATGCTTTATTTATTGGTCATATGACATTATGGTATCGTGTACCCTTGAATTGATTTACTTTTTGTTTTATTTTTTTGTTTGTTTTGTGAAATAAGGGAATATATAAATTAATAAAAAGATAGATATTGTGACAATAAAAGAAGCTTGAGGGCTGAACAGAACCAGAGTGATGCAATTACACCAAGCTGAATTTGCACTAACAAATATCAAAGCAGATACAGACTCTCAGCTGTTTGCATTTCTCCTGAGATGACGCTCACATGCTCTCATACTGTCCAAACTGTGGCATGAATAAACTTTGGTCTACATATTAAAATACAGAAGGCTCCATGTGAACAATCTAAATCACATCTCAGTTTACACAGAATCTATCTGAGAGGATCCTCTGTTCACTTTAAAAGAAAGTAGTCCATCAATGTTTATTTGCTCATTTTCTTCGTTTTAAGAATGTGCATATGTTTCGGCATGTTTTAGGAGAGATTTTTGGCCTGTGCAGGGCTGATGTGAAGAAGACAGAAGGAAGGAGACCTCAACTTTAAAATCCTTACATTAACCTCATACTGGAGGCAGCAACATGATGCAAGGAGATGATAAACTAAATTTGCAATCTCAAGGCCTTCTGTCTTAGTACAGGAAATGCAGCCTTTGAGTATCAGCACAGTTTACCAGTTACACCACTGTTTCCTCCTCTCCTTTCATTTAGGCGGGGCAGAAACATTATCACCCTGGCTGTGCCAGATGCTGCCGATGTGACAGAAACTTCAAAGAAGGTGAAGAAATGTTTCTGCAAGGTCAGTTTGCGAACATGATGATTACATACATGTAAATGGTATTCGTTTTTCATTCAATACATGGATAAAGCATATGATTCTGTGTCTGCCCTCACAGGAAAAACTATTTGGCATCCCCATTGCAGAGACATCAGCAGCAGATGTGAGGACAACTACAGGGTGAGAGCTCAGTCAGTAACACACCATATGTTGGGGTAACTAAATACAGAGTTATTTTTAATGATGGTACAATGTTAGCATGCTAATATTCTTATTTATGTAGCATGTTGACGTGATCTCTGTTATTTTATCCCACACTCTCTCCCTCCTCAGGTCAGGAGACAAAAAACAACCTGTCTCGATTTCTTTTACCCTCCACATGAACTGAAGGTTGCTAGTGAACGAGCTTGCCCTCTGCACTCGTAGTTTTCCTGCGTGGGCTTAATCTCACTATTTGAGATTAACAGCACTGGCTTGTTTCACATGCAATGTGACGACGTTGCTCTCTGGGCCCCTGAGTTAGACCCTGTGTTTGTGATTCAAAGCAGGAAGAAGATACTTGTGATTTATAAATAATGTATGATAAAATTGCCTCTAATTAGGTACATTTTTCAAATGAAAAATGTCATGGAGGAGATTTTATTTTGTAGAGAAGCTGTAAAGGTCTTGCAATGATCATACAGCTTGATGCATAACTTAAAATCAAACTAGCTGTAGTCAACATTGACAGTGCTGCATGCCTGGCTGTGTTTTCACTGTCTTCTCCTGCAAAATTGATTTACACCAATGATTTGAAGTTAGAGGAAATCGAATCCCCAATAAAGTTTTGATAATACAACTGAGGTTGTAATTCAGATTTGGTTTTAGCTGTGACTTTACAAAGTGGGACTGTTTTTGCAAAAAGTGACATGATCAAGTCGCAAACAAGTTTTTTTTGAGCAGAAGTGTCCTGTCAGGGTAATCCAACATGAATAATTTAGGCTCACAACAGAAAAATAAACTGTCTGATGGTTCCAAGGCGACAACTGAGGAGTAGCAACAGCAAGTTATTTCTCAGTTATTGTGCACATATTTAGACATTTACCTGCATGATAACAGGATGCTTTGCACTGCCTCATAAAGAAACTCATAGGAATGCTTCCATTGATTTATAAATCAGAGGAAACCAGTTGTGCCCATAGCCAACAGATGCTGTCAAAGTCACTGTGACACAACTTGGTGTAAATCTAACAGTCCTGTTTTCTTCCTCAAGCCCACATCCTCCTCTGAAAGCTCGTCCTCCAGGCCGGGTTCATGCACCCCAGGAAGTCCTGGTCGAACTATCTGCGTAAGTTCAAACAACAACGTCCCCCACAAATCCTCCATGGTGTACCTTTCACCGTGGGTTGATTTACATCTATCCTTTATTCATACAGGGGAATCGCATGGACAAAGGGTCTCTCATGCAAGATATTGCTTTTTGTCAGTAAATGTTGGCATTCTTAAAAAAAACAGCAAAAGTCAAAGATAGCCTTAAATGAATGCTTTTGAACCTTGACTGGTTGGGAGTAGTTTCATCATGCTTTTGAAAAAAGGGCTTTCAATTGTGGTTGAGAAATGTCTCATTATGAGAATACTGAAGAGAACAACCACATATTGAACAGGAGTTTAGATTATTTGCTTGATCAATTTGAATTTGCTGCCAATTCAGATTGTATTTGACTGCAAAAACAACCTGGTGCTTTCAGTGTCCTTTTGATTCCTCCATTTAGTCTTTTGTGATCCGTACCCTATTGTTTTACTGTTGGAATTAACTTTACACCCACAAGAAAATCCTCAAATTATGAGCCACGAAAAACAGTTTCTTTGTTCTTAACAAAATAAGTTTCTTTGTAAACACCTTGTGCCAAAACATGACATTTATGCTCTTGTGGGGTCAAGTTTCATTCCTCCATGATGTGATGTAATGAGTGACCTTTGACCTTCCTTTATCCTCCCCTTTTTTTCCCTCCTCCTCACCCCTTTCCTCCCCTCTCCTCGCTGTCTTGGTCCCAGGCAAAAGTAGATAATGAGATCATTGATTATCGAGACTTAGCGGCAATTCCCAGAGTCAAGGCTATTTATGATATAGAGCATCCTGATATGATATCTTATAAGAGTGTCAGCGACACCCCGTCTACTTTGGACAACAAGGGCCACAGACAGGACAGACAATTTCCCGCAGAGGTAACTGCATTCAATGCATCGAGTTTTCTCCAGTGACATGTCTGTGTGTCATTGTTGGTGTGTTTTTTATTTCTTGGTTTGACAAACAACAAACCAAGTGAGGTCGTGTTTTGTCGTTCTAATATGTGAATGTGTTTGACTTAAAATGCAAAGGCACTTCTTCTAAAGGGTAAACATGCATCTATGTGCATTCCAGATCAACAGTCTTTCTTTATTTAAAAAAAAAGAAAAAAAAAGCTTCAGTATTTTGTCAAGATGTGGACAGATTGACAGCACATTTGCATTTTTAAAAGCCAAACCTGTATAGTCCATTTATATCCTTTAGATTCACACAGACAAAAACAAGCATAATAAAATAAAAGTGAGAGAATTTTGTTGAATCTCAGTTTGAATTTGGGTATGGTCAATCCTCCAAAACTTATCAAAAGATTTATATCACAGCTGCTACTTATCATATTATATATAATATAGTAACACTAGAGATAGTTTGCTTTACAATAATCTAAATTTGAGATCAAATAGGTAACACTGCATGTGTATTTTTGAAGCTAACTATGGAAGGATAAAAAAACTTTTTGTGACTCATCATCAGTGACATGAGCATTAATACTCAGAGTTAAGGAGGTGTGAATTTAGACGTGAATCTAAATGGATACAACTAATTTAAGTGTTCAGCTACAATCTCCTAAATACCTCAACTAACTTATAGAGTATCTAGCTACATTTCCCTATCATCAGTTCCTTCTTGTTTCCTCCCTTTATATGTCTTCACAAGAAAACCTCATAACTCCTTTTTATCATGTTAAAATACTTTTTAAACACAGCAACTCTGCATGTTGATGTATATTTTAATTGCGGTCCATTTTTTTTTTTTGTATCAGATAAAGTTGGTGATATGAGGAATTCCACTTATAAACACGATAAAACAGGGGTGTGTTTAGAGGGGTGGGCAAAAATCTGTTCTGTGACCTCAAAGGCCACGCCCAAATCCACACTAGTGCAATAGTTACCAAGGGACTTGAGTTTATATTTACCTTTTTTAATTAAAATGAAAATAAAAGTCAAGAAAGTGACTTTTGTTTGATACCTCGGTGGTACTAGCTGATCTGACTTATGTGCAAATCCCGGACTAAGCTAAATTCGGTGCCTCTGGCCACCCCAGAATGATCTGGACACACCCCTGCCGTAATGTGCCTTACTTCTTCGTGTTTGATTTTAGAAATTGATCGTCTTTTTTTCTCTTTTATAAAGTCACCAGGGAAAGAGTCTGTAACCACTCAGGTAAATAAATCGGATGCAGTTTGATTTTCTCTGTGATGAGTCATTATTTTCGTATTGCAGTATGAATATATCACAGAATTGATTTGACATCTATACATTTTTCCTCTTTGTGTTTCAAAGGAAAGTTTAGAAATGAGAAAGTACATACCAAAATCAACAAGTCACGGATCTTTTGGGGCTCACACATCTTACAACCGTCACAGCTACACCCCGACTCTGTCCAGATCACCTCAGCACTTCCATATGCCAGGTGAGGCCAGACCAAAGTATGCCATTCCCTTCATCACCTCTACAAAGATATAAACCCTCCTCTACTTCTTGCTTTCTCTGCACCCTTACAAACTCCTCCACTGTCTCTCCACTGTTTTTTCCTCTGTCATCTATGTGATGACAAGCAGGATCCAAGCCCTCCCCCTCTTTATGCTCTGACAACAATGACACCCGTCCCACCTCCCCTTTAGCTCAAAACACCTTCCCTCACACCAAAGGTAAGAGCCCTGATTCTTTGCACTGCACCCCCTCTTCTTCATGCCTCACCTAATTATTTTACATTTTTATCTCCTAGTTACACTAACATTTGAGTGCAAGCCCATGTTTTTAAGGAAAAGTCACATCATTAGAAACACTGAGCCATCTAGTGGACAAAGAATAAAGACTGACAGACGCCCACACACCCATGGTGTACTTTCAGAGACAGCCCAGCACACACTGTACCAGAAAGCCCCCTCCTCTCATACTCTCCTCTTTTTTTCCTCATTTTCTCTGACATCTGATTTTAATCCCTGCAAACCTGTCCCGAGGTAGATCCAGATAAAAATGTGCTGAAGAAGTAAATATTCGTGTGCTTGTTTCCTGCTTTACTCATGAATTTCTCTACTGCTAATTCTATTTATAGCAGCACCATCATTGTCTCAAAGTCTGGTTTGTTGTGAATGTGTTTGTGTTCGGATGAAACATGATGGGCTTGTGCTAAAAATATCTCACTCACAACCTGTTCAGGTTAACTCATTGATAATAAACATGTCTTATTCTCCTATATTTGTTTTAAGATGTTGTTTTCTTTCAATTTAAAGCACAATGAGATAAAGATCCCTAAAAAAATGAAGTTAAATTCAACATTTACAACACTCTTTCTCAATGAGAATATATAAGTCGATTTAATTTTAAATTGTGATGTAAAATTACTATGGTATAGTTCTTTTTTTCTGACCGTGAACTACTGAATGTCATTATATTCCAGTTCAACAACAATAAAGTTGAATTTAGTGGGAAGGGGCAGCACAAAATGTTCTTCCTGACAGTATGTTGCTGTGTATTATTTCTGGACAGTTTTTCTGATGGTGTTAAATAATTTTTTCCTCACAGACGAAGGCTTCAACATGTACAGAAGGCCCCCAATTTACAAACAGAAAGGTACAAGACCCTATTCAGCACTACTTTTCATAAATTACTCTATCTTACCAATACAATCATTAAATATATATCAGGTATGTCTGTTCATTCACAAGTTTATCTACAGAAACCAAGACCTACCTGACACTTTAAAATTTCTTCACTTTCTCAAAAGAGGTTCAATCACATCCTTCTAGACACAGTAACAACAACAACAATCTATGTACAGATAACTTCTGCTGGTGTTAGAACAACTAAATCTATTTTTTGACCAAACATTAAATTTTAAGGCAGCCCTTTACATCATACTTCACCAAATTACATTTAACAGTGTAGGAACAGCTTGGACATAGGATCATGACATAACTGCTTTGCTGAACTGGCAATTATACAGTGCGTCTGCTTACGACTTACACTGTCTGTGGTCTTACAGAGACCTCTGGAGGTTACGTCCAGTAAGCTACGTTAAAGTCTTACCTCAGTTGGACAGTGCATCAAAGCAGCCAAAGACTGTTTGACCCCCCCTGAGTTCAGACTGTGATGTGAGGTAACACTATGATATCAGTCCACATGCAAGGTATTTACTGTAAGCTGTAAGTAAACAGTCTGTGAAGTTAACAAGTTTAACTCAACAACATGGGTTTATTGATCTTCTAAAAATAGATCAATGCTGAGAGTTCTGCTTAAAGCGAAGCAGGAGGCTGATTAAAGAACTATGTCAGGTTTTACTCAGGTAGTCTGATCTAATTCAGGGAAAGACTTGTGTCTGACTTCTATAGTCCAGTGTGAGCTAATCTGTCTGCTGTTTCACTTTCACATAGATCCTAATTCCTCCGCAGCCCAAACACTGTCCCTGCCTGGATACGGCCGCAGCGGCATCAATCAGGTGAGAACAGCACCACCTATTACCTGATGCATGATTTTCCAACAGTGTTCATGAGGCTGAAAGAAATTTTTGTATGTGACTTTATCAATAACTTAAATTCAGATAAGACAAGAAAAATCAATTTTATTATCTTCTTTACACATGTAGCCTCGATCAGCTGATTTCTCCAATTACAACACTGACAGATTTAGAGGTAGGTGTCAAGAAATATTCACTTTATCTTGGATCTTGACAAACTATAGAAAACATAAATTAATAAACCTATATGTGTTGTCCTCTTCTTTCTCTTGTCACAGACTTGAAGGTATGTTGGAGGATCGGGATAGAAGGATGGAGATGTTGTATCCATGTTTGGTGTATCCAAAGACTTAATTAAGCATGCTGTCAGCATGTGCTTGATTTTTCATTATTTCTATCAAATTTCAATTCTTATTTATCACCTGTAGTGTAAAATTATACATTTAATTGATTCGGTGATCAAAATCTAAGTGTTTTCCAGTTCAGTTTTTTGGTTTTACAGTGACCCATCATGTCATTCTCCCATGGCATGTATTTGCTTCATTCTGTAGCTCTACCATGACGGTCATCATCCTCTAACACACATGGACAGAGGAATGTCAATGCCTAACTTGTTGGAACCAAAAGCAAGTATTTCGTTATCGTTATGTTTTTATTCCACTTAGTAGACCTCAATGAGTGATTGGGGAAGCTTTCACTGCAAAGACTTGCTCGGTGTAAACAGCATTATTCCCCTTTCAGATGCAAATGATGCTCCAGCATCACATTTGAGGACACAGGCCTGCTGGTTTAATAGCTGTGAGATAGTGCTGAGAACAGAGTTTTCAAGGACAACTTCTCCATTATCCTTTTTCATGACAGCATACTTGAGTCTTTAGACAAATGTCAACCGAAACAGCTTCTGCACTGTGTTTTCATGCTGAAGGCCTCAGCTCGGGTGCTATAGATTTTAGTTATTGTTGAAAACTGGTGTGTGTTGGGTGTACTATACGCATGAATGCATGGTACATGATGTTCTGACTCTTTTTCATGTCCCTAAATCTCATAAACAAAGTGTTCAGTACATTGTGTTTATGTGTTTATGTGTTGTGTGTTTGCTAAATGACTTCTCTTTGTTATGTGAAGGTCTACCCATATGAAATCCTCACAGTCGCTAATAGAGGACAAGTGAAGCTTCCGAGGGATGTTGATAGGACAAGACTTGAGGTATGAGGCATGAGAAAAGAAAAGATGATCTTATGTTAACCGAAACTCTGCATGCAGGAAATATCCAACACCTACTCTACTTAAGTTTCTTCTTACCTTTACAGCGTCACTTATCCCGGGATTCGTTCTTTGAGATCTTTGGCATGGACATTCAAGAATTTGATAAACTGCCACTCTGGAAACGTAACGACATGAAGAAGTCAGCAAATCTCTTCTAAACTGCTGCCCAAAGCACTTTGTAACTTATCATCGACTTACCCTCTTGGGAAGTGTAGCTTTTCCTTACAGTTTGAATGGGCTGTGTTGCAAATACTGTCACACTTATGATGCCTAAAAAGAGATGTGAACATAATAACTCATATTACCTAGAGAGCACATTAACATCAAACTAATCTGTTCACTTTGGTGCTGTTTAATTTAAAACTACAACCAATGCCACAGCACTGTTCTTGCACACACTGAAGTTGGTATGATCACTCACATTTCATTATTACCCTTCTTGAATAATTCCAGCATCAGCATTTTGTTCTAATACAAAATACAGCTGAAGACTGGATGCATTTCACCCTTTTTTTGTGTGTGTGTCATGATTACTTCTACAGTGTGTGTTTTTGTTACCCTCTTTGGACTATTTCACCTTTGTCTTTGTTTTATGTTTTGCTCTGGCTTATCTATTTCAATCATCAATTAACATGTTTCCTTGACACTTTTCCCTTATCACAACTTCCCAAGCACCCTAAAATAAAATGATACAAATCTTACAGTTTGAGGACTGGATTATTTATTTGTTGCAACAAACTAAAACATTGCTGGGTGAACGGATGCTGACAAATACATGTACGGGGGATTTTCTCTCTCTGTGCTGTGTATTTCTAAGGTGTGCTAATTTCTGTAGAAAAAAAGAAAGAAAAATGTGCACTCTTTAAGATTTTTGAGGCCATGTATTTCATGTTATGTGCTTCAAAAGTACCCCATCCGTGCTTACTCTAAATTTAAGCTCCAATTAGAAACCATCAGTTGGTGTTGATTTGCCGCCCCTTGTGGACAAAGTGCTGCTTATATTTCTTTACTGACTTTTTCCTGTCCACAAATCTTAGGAGGTTTCTGCATGTTCTAGTTGCAATAGCTAATCACACACATGAAAAATGAAGGTAAAAGATGGGGGACAATGTGCAGCTAAGAGTCAAGGCTGGGAATTAAATCTGCAACACATAAAGGAAAGATAATGACTCATGAGTAAAGGGTGCATACTTACAAACCACATTTTCATGAAACTTCTTCTTTTACTTTCTTATATCAGCCTTTGAGTTTATTTATCTTTAAAAAAATCTTTTGATTTGAGACTTCATCTGACACCTAACCTCAGGTTTCAGGCATTCAAGGTAACTTTACAATTCGTCAGTCTTGTAACTGGTGGTCTTGAGGGTTTTTGTAGACCATAACCACACAAGAACTCGTTTGAGTCTCATTCAAAAACGGAACAAAACTCCTCACAGGAGCTTAAACAAATATGAGATCAAGACCTTAACACAAATGTCTAATTACTGCACTTAAACAGTAACAAACAACTAGCTACCCATTGTTATGAAATCATTGCGGGGATTACATTCTCTTTGAATGAATCCACAGATGACATTTTTATGAAACATCATGTGCTACAACATTACACTGCAAAGCATGACATCATTGTCATTAAATCCCAACATTGAGCAATGCTTCATATTTTCACTTGTGAAACCAGCTGCACAGTGGAAGAATTGCAAAATTTACCAGCTGTTCATAAACCATAAAATCCCATTTGGTACTGTTCCAGCATGTTTGTTCAATCAGCTGGTATCACACCATTGAAAATAAGACCAACAGATGGTGCTCTGGAGCCTGGAATCAGATCAGCACTTCAGGATTGGTTTCTCTGTTTGAGGGCATATTTACAAAACACTCACAGTGGATTGATGATGAGTAAATTTTCTTAATGTCTTTTCAGATGTCATGCATAGTACCAGTCATATGGAAATAGCTTCTATGAACATGGCTTTCTATTGTAATTTTCATTATCAGTATGTTGCAAGACAGATATGAAAATGTAAGCAAAGTAGAACTTCTCATGAGTGCTCTGCTTCTGTCCTATGATATGTACACAAAAACATCCACATGATGACAGAACTTTATATTTTTATTTAGTTTTTCTAAGTTGGTTGTCCAGTCTGTGCCGCTTTAATGGATTCATATGTTTGAACATTTTTGTATTACATTGTATGGGTTTAGAGCTCTGCATGCACAAATATAATGAGGAGTAAATTCACCAAAAGGCAATGCTTTCTTAACAGAAAAAAGCCTCAGTTTGCATCAAGTATATATGATGCCAAGCATTTCACTGCTGAGCATTAAACGCTGAAAATAACTAACAGATAAAACTATGAGTAGAAAAACAGTTCCTTTAATGCTTGGAAGCTTTATTATCATGTTGTTGCAGGAGGCAAAGCAACAAAATAATGTTGCTAAATAAAAGATAAACCTCATTAAATGTAACTGAGATCATTTATTTTCCGTGCACATCGTCAACATTACCTGGTCTGAGTGAGCTGTGTGACAGAAATTATTCTATTTATCTGAGGCTCTTTAAAGCCCCCCTAGAATGGGTGAAAGTACAGGAGATTTTCGATGATTTCTATTGGATGAGCTGTTCAGTTGTGGGCGTTCTGGTGAATATGATTGGCCGAGGTCGCTGTCACTCTTCCTTCTACTCTCGCTCGCGCCCCTCCCCATCTCCCCACCAACTGGATGTGTGGCCCAAGCTTGGATTTTCTCGAAAACATCCACCGCAGACTGCGTACTAGTGCCAACGAGAGGAGTGCTACGACGAGCGGGACCTGAGGCAATGGAGTAAACGGCGTGACAGTCGAGTCTATGGCGCTTCTAAACTTGGAGATCGTTTTTAGGCCTTGAAAGAGATTCACTGAAGAGTTATAACGGCAATGAATGCGATATCACTTGTTTGATAGAAAGACGGAGAGAGAGAGGGGCCAAACTCCCTCCCTCTGTAGAGCTGCTCCTCTATGGAGGCTGACGGGACGTTTGCAGCGAGCTCGAGGCCCGGAATGTCACCTGTGAAACGTCGTTGCGTCGTCGCAGGACGTAATTAAACCGAGCTCGCGCACACCTGTCCGCGCTTTGACGACTTTTGTTGTGTTTTAAACCTGACTTCAAAGTTAGCAGGTCAACGTTAGCTGTGCGAGGCGATCTCTCGCTCAACATGACTATAATAGATATCACTTAACGAGAGGTTATTCACCACCTCAGGTAACCTAACAGGGCAGGTGAACGACGCACTGTTACCTTTTAACGGACTTTTATTCTCACGGGACTGTTCTCGAAAGTTGTCTCATTGTATTCAACCATCAGCAAGTTCACTCAAATCCAATTGGCTGCAAGAATTGAGTAGTTTGGTATCTAAAAACGGTCTTCTTGGGTATTTTTCTCACCTAGTTTTACCTTTTGCCATCAGTCATGTCACTCAAAGATAACCCCTGTCGGAAATTTCAAGCCAACATTTTCAACAAAAGTAAATGCCAGAACTGTTTCAAGCCCAGGGAGTCACATTTACTGAATGACGAAGACCTGAATCAGGTAAAGTAATGAATTTTTAACATTCATGTCATTCTTCACATGTTTTCTGTGTATTTATGAGTTTGAATGTAAAACTGAAAGCCTGTTCAATGTGCACAGCTCACTGTTTGTCATGTGTCAACAGGCCATGAAGTGCAAAGGTTAGGTTAATTGGACATAATTAGTTTTCAGCCCAAGGGCTCATATTGACCTTGATTCATGCAGATAAAGGCCTCCATGCAGCACTATAGCCTTTATTTATTGCATCATTTGGGTTACTGTTATATCTCAAATAGCCTGAACAGTTGCCACACTGTCCCATCACTCTGGCACTGTGCCTTGTTCAGTGTGTTACCTTCAGTGCAAAGTGCTTTTATGCCCAATTTAGCAGCCAAGTTCATTGCAATCAGCGTAACGTGGGAAGAAATTCAGTAATAATTTTTTTTAGTGTTAATCACAATTGAATTAACTCTGCCTGCTGGGCTGTTGTTGGTTTTGGCACTGTGAATGGTGGCATCAGGTCACACTGAACTCTGTTGGCCTGTATCATGATCATTCCTCTGGTCAGCTGATTATTGGGAGGTACCAATGTGATGAAATGATGTATCCCTGAAATAACGACGATAGACACTCAGACAAAAACGAACACAGATCTGCAAGACACTGCCTTTAGCCATGAAAGGGTTTAATAAATACATGGTGTGATATTAACTATGAGCAAATGATCAGATTGTTCAAATCCCTGCTATGTGCTTCTTGGGTGACCACTTACATCACTGGTCCATCTCTCTCTGGCCGTGTCCACATGTAGCTGGGTATCTGTGAAATCACTTATATTTTTATACATTTAGGCCTGTCATCCACCCGAAACTGCAGTTTTACGTCACTAAAACTGATCTTTTCTGAAAACCCCGGCCAAAGTGAAGATTTAAGTTTGAAATTCTGGTTTCATGGCTTTGTGTTTACGCCAGTAACCAGAGTTTTTGGATCTGAAATGACGCAATCAAAAACAATCAACAAGTGACAGATCAAGCCATTGATGTTACATATGTGACATTATGTGGAGCATTAATGATGCTGGCGGTTTAGTTTTAATATTGATGCAAACGCTTACTTATTTCTTCAGTTGCATTTCTTACATTTAAGAGCAAACTTCAATCCATCAACAGACCCTGACACCATGTTCAAATCAGTCAGAATAGACAGAATGATGGGGAATCGCTCTGATAGGCTCGCACGGGTTTCACATATGAAAATACACGTTATTTGTTCTTCTTAATGACCAATTTTATCCCATAATGGCTGCATCAGAGGGAAGTTATCATCTGTTGTAAGAACCTAGAAACTTGGTTCAGGATTGAGTTGTACTTTCAGAGGATCCTCATTCTGTGCTGACTCACTGACCACCCCGTAAATCAAGTTCATTGACCCACACTGTCAATCGCTGCAGTATCACATAGTTATTTATGATTTGGCTGAAAAACAGTTGGCCCTTGCTGAATGAACACACACTACCTCACTTAAAAGACTCCATTTACCCACTAACTGAACCGTTGAAGGGTAAAAAGTGACCCAGATTTGTCCCGTCCCCCCCTCAGGAGGAGTTGTTATCTTGCTGCTGTCAGGTCATGTGAGGAGAGACAGAACATTTTTTTGCTTGTCTGTTCCTCTACACGGTCTTGGGACAGTCTTTCACAGACAAAGCGGAAGCTCATGTCCTAGTAGAAGTGTGAATCTCTCAACACTTGCCTGTACTGTCCTGTCCTTTTGCCCCATTATCAAGTAACATCTGCATAGTGCTGTCATCTTTGCTGCAGCCTATCCCAAAGTTGCATGCTGTTCCTCTTACAGAAACTTATGCTAGTGCAAGGTTATGCAGACAGACAGATGATAGAAGACTCCTGTTACATCTTTTTGTTTACAAAGTCAGTCAGCTGAGAAATATGCCATACCTCCTGAAGTGAAAGAGGATTTAATGGTGGATTACAGCTCGCTGAAGTTATGACTGTAATCAAAACCACTGATAGCGGGGCATAGAGGTGCCAGGCGGGTGCAAATGCCAGGGCTTTTCCGACTTGCAGGCTACTGTTCCATAGACTCATAGCTGCATTATGTAACCCTCTTAATGTGTTAAGCTCTTTAGGTGGATGCAAGATCTGAGTGTAAACATGTTTAGTTAAATGTGAACTTCTGTACACACAGCCCTGCAGAGCTGCAGAATTTTTCTTCTCTGGCTCAACAAATGAATGCTGACTACCAGCGTGGCCAGAGTTCAAGATTGTCCCAGAAATATTTAAGTCAGACTGCCAGGCCAACTTGCATTTCTCAATACCAGTTTGAATTGCAAATCTGCAGCCACAAAAGCGCTCAGACTCTGTGCTACTTCACTCTCCTGTTTCTGATCCACTGTTGTGCTAACTTCTGCCTCTTGCTGCCCCTTTCCACCCACCGGTCCACCCACTTAGAGGATCAGAGGGAAAATCATGTGTGTTAGCCTTTCCTTTTTTTTCACCGTGCAGTGTGGTGCTCTGGGATTCAGCCAGCTGGAGAGAGTAGCCTCTGGGCAGCTAGTTGTGACTAATACACACCTTTCTGCAATTACACCAAAAATGTGTGTTTGTCAGAGCAACACTGTCTCTTATTGGGTTACAGTTTAAAGCCTCCACTATGTAACAGCCAGTTAAACTCAGCTGACTCAAAATGGGCATTATTGACCTGCTAATCTATATCTTAATGTGTTTTCAAAGCTGTAATTGTGTTTTTCTCTCACCAGGCCAAACCTGTGTATGGAGGGTGGCTGCTGCTGGCACCAGAGGGAACAAATTTTGAGAATCCATTGCACAGATCTCGGGTAAGCGGGTCCTCTGCTGGATTGAGAAGAATTATGCCTATAACAGGGGCAGGGTTGAGTCCTTTCACAGCTTATTATTCTCTCTTTTTTGTGGAGGAACTGATGTTTGTGCCTCATAAAACACAAGAATGCTCTTAAAAGGGAACAAACTGATAAAACTCTTTGTCTGCAGCTTCTGCTTAATACTTAGAGATATGTGTTAAACAGATGCTACATCAGGACTGAAACTGTCTCTTGGAGTCAGTCATATTTTTTCAGACTATTGAAGTTATTACTTGAAGTGATGAACAGGAGGTTGGATCGTTGCTGCTCCTGTGGGAGGGCTCACCCTCCATCAGGAGACTCCCCTTTCTCAGACAATAATGAGCCTAATATTGACTTTTATTTTTATCAACCCTGCTCCCTTAACATCATGTACTCGGAGCCCTCCTCTGCTCCTTCACCTCCTTTATCAGCTCCCACAGATTACCCTGTGGTGTTGCATCCCGAAGAGGAGTTGGGAGAATGTTTGGGGGAGGTGAAGGGGGAAAAGTCCCAGTTCTCACAGCCACACTGATGGCTTCCATATGGGTTTTGGTGAAAAGCACCTCCAGATCCTTCAACTCAACTGCTGTCAACAGCTCACTGCTGCGGCTTTGACGTAATCGTTCAAGTGTTCTGCCTTTTCTTACAATCAGCTCCAAACTTTAGGGAGATAATTGTGAGCCTGTTCATGGTGCTGAGATGAGCAGGTTGGTCAGGTTTTGACTGACCAGCGGGTAAATAGCAGAGAAAGGGAGCGGACATGATGGATGAGTCATGTTTGCGGTGACCACTTGGGTCTGACAACTTGTGGGTTTGTACATTTTCTTTGCCTATCTTAATCTATTTGTTACCTTTTCATGAATATCTCCAACCGACTTAGCCTGTGCAGCCTATCACCACCCCCACTGAGTCCTTCTGATGCTTTTTAGGTTACAAAGCACTTCTCAATATTTCATGGATTGGCTCAGTTGGTATTTGAGAGCATGATATTTAATACTGAGACAAAAGGGTGCATTAAGAGAAGAGGGGTCAGAGGAGAGCTCGCCTGGTCAATGAGGAGGAGGATCAATAAATCCTGTCAATCTCGGCCTATCGCTTGCACAAATATTGATAAAAATAATTGAACTTTATTAACCCAGAAGTTGTGTGGACATTTAAAGTGAGCTACATTTAACATTGAGCAAAATTTTCTGAAAAGATGTGAAAAGCTGGTATAAAAATTTTAGTTTTGTTCATGAGCATCAATGTTTACACCACTTTCCACAGGATAAAGTGCTTCTGTTTCAGGATTCATTCATATGCATGCATTACACTGCAAAAACTGAACAAGCAAGATCATTATGGCTTATTTCTATTACAAAATGTCTTATAATTCTAGATATGAGCCATGTGCAACTAATAAGTCCATAAAAATGTCTCATTTCAAGTTCTTCAAAGACAAAAATGAGGTCAAAATTACTTGAAAAAGAATTAACTTTCTTGAATTAAGACATCTTTCTAATATCAAGAAGCTTGATGAGCAAATTTTCCTTATCCCATTGGCAGATTTTTCTTTTTACTTGTTAGACCTCATTTTTGTCTGTAAATAATCCAAATAAGACACTTTTCTGGACATGTCTGTTGAATGTAGTGCATATCAAAAATAATCCAACAATTTTTTCTAAAAATAAAACATGATTGCTTGGATTTCAGTGTTTGCAGTGTATTGACGAGTTTCCAGTCACGTCATGTTGATACGAGAACGTTTTATTCCCAGTAAAGCTGCTCTAGGGACGGGTGTTGCTCATAAACATCCGCTCTAAACCCTATGGTACTGTCTGTTTTCAGTTTATTTATGCATATTGCATCCATCCCAAAAAAAACCCCAATAAATATTGAAAGCATTTACTCTTTTCAAGCCATATATCAAGGCACATGTCCCCGTCTGACATCAGAGTCGCTCCTCAACTGGTCAAAACTTATTCAACTGTTCATTGAACACTAAACATCTATGTCAGCATGCAGGGGTTGTTCAACTGTTGCAGCCTGAGTTGCACTTCTTCTCTTGAAAATGTCTTAAACTGCTCTCTTTAAGTTCACTGAACCTCCCTTGTTAACATCACACAGCATCAAATGCACTGTAGTTGTAATTTGGTGTGACAGATGAAACATGTTACTTCACAGGAATGTCATCAAATGAATCATTTCTGTCTTTGTTGAACCCTTAAAATAAACAATGTACTAAACTGATTGAACAAAAAGTGTTTACTGACAAGTTGATGGTGAAAATGTCTCATCGACTGTTAAAAGCTGACTGATATTTTTTTCTTGGACATTCGAACCTGATTACCAAACCTCAGTGCTGAAATCTTGGTTAGATCTCTTTAATTTTTTTTTCTTGAAGCACTGAAATGATTATTTGTGTAACTAATATATTAAGGTGTAAAACTGAATTTGTGAAGTCTGACAGATCTGGACTGATGTTGTTTAAAGTATAACTGCGTGTCCTGGTTGGTGTTGTTATTCTATCTGCAACCATCTGGAGCCAGTCTTCTTTATCTTCATGGATTTATTAACTGAAGTAAACTAAAAGCAAGATGATTAATTTTCTGGAGCTTGAGCATTATTAAAAATGTTTTCCAGTCAGCTCATGAGCCTTGTATTGTGGTGATAGCTGAAAGAATGCCAAGCAACAAACTGGGCTCCCACTGCTCTGCAACTCCAACTGTTTCCCAAAGGCTCACATGCTCTTGTGTGTTTACTGTTTGTATGTTTGCGCTCCAGTGTAGTTGCCAAGTCTTCATACCCAGAGGTGTGCTGGATGGCATATGAGATTCCGTCTCTAATGGAACACTTAAAACTGTATTTAAGATCCAATATTAAATCTGTGGCTTTAGAGTCTGATATCAGTCTGGACATCTGACAGTTGTTATAACCCTGGCTAATGCACTGTAAACAAACTGCTGTCAAAGCCGGGCTCAACATTTTACAAGTTGCTCCATCCTTTTAAAAATGCTGATGAGATGTTCTACTTGGATTGATCTTTATTTATCTGTAATCAAGAATTCTCTGTGTTTCTTTTACATGCAGAAATGGCAGAGGAGGTTCTTCATCCTGTACGAACACGGCTTACTCCGCTACGCTCTGGACGAAATGGTGAGTGGAAGCTTTGAAGATTACACATCTGAAATTAAATGCTGAAGAGTGACATACTTAGTAGAGGTTGAAGCAAATAAAAAACATTGCTTTGGACATACAACACCTTATATCGTCAATTCAAACAGTCTTTATCTGGCGTATTGGCAGCAGCAATCAATTAAATTTAACTACGATTCCCCTGAGCGTTTGTTCCTCTGTGTTAATCTGCTGTTTATGAAACCTCAGCACAATATCAGTCAGTGAAAGGGAAGTGATTATACCCTTTAACTTCTGGAGCTATTTTAATGTGAAACTGTTGGAGGAAGTGTTGGTTTTGCTTTGCCAGCGCACAGCTGAAACACACAATACCAACAGATGTAAAAACAAACAGGCTTAAACAGGATTATGCTGAAATGGAAATACAAACATGCTGTCTTTCAGTAACAGTAAATAGAAGATGTCCATTTTTGTTCTGCCTGGCATAAGTTTTCAATTACTTTTCACTTTCATACCAATTTACTCTACAACTCTTTCCATACTATTAAAAAAATCCAGCTACAGTCTCTTCCACTCGACCGTGTGGTTACCTCACAGTTAACACCAGCACCCTCTGTCATACAACAAGTATTTAGTGAGTGTGTTAAACTCTGGGCTCACTAGCACAATAGTGTCAAAGGAATCAAGTGACACGGCATGGTGTTGATACCAAAAGTCATGTGCCGAGCTGTGCGTGTTTGTTCAAGGGGCTTACACACTTATTGTGCAAGAGCCCCGTGATGACTTCTGTACCGACAGAAAAACAGGGAAAACAGCTCAACATGAGCACAACTAACAACTCCTGTGGGTTTTATTTGTACCAGTAGACTCATATCCGTACCATAGTTGTAAAGATGATATGTAGATTGGCCATCTTTCCTCTTCAGACCATGGTTTTGTAGGTCACTTGTTTTAATACTACATATTTTGTCGGGTCTATTCTGCTGCCGTGTATTCTTGCATGTGGGCAGGCTGGATATTGATCGACCCAAAGCAGCTCTCGACAGCTTTTTCTACACGTGGGATGTGCTTTGAAATGAGCTGAAAGCAGGAGTAGTTGAAACAGCACATGCTTTGTTGCTTTTGACCCTTTCATACTGTATGTGGCATTCTCTGGCAGAGCAGAGAGATGCTCTCAGGCTTTTACGTAACAGAGGCCACAAGAGCCTGGATGCTGTGTGGATTCTTTTTCATGTCTGTGACCTTCAGGGTCACTTTCCCTCAATGGACATTTTTTGTATGTTGATAATAAGGCTTCAGTGAAGCATATGAAGCAAATGCATATTATAGACATAGGCATAATGAACCAGAAGCAGAGACGTGTTGTTTTTGTTGAGGGTTTTAACATACTAAACATGGGAAAACATGCCACACTCAATGTCATTTTCTTCAAAACGAGCCAGTAAAATCATATTAGTGCAGCACTGGTGGAGAAGAAAGATGGATGATGTGTTTACTGGAAAAGACAAAGGAAAGAGGCGGATGTCCTCCTCCCCATTCAGCTGCCTCCCTGGATGTCACTCTTGATCTTTTCATCTCTCCTCTGAATGCTTGATCAAAGGCGGAGGAGGGGTAGGAAGGGTCTGTGCAAAAATATCAAATGACACTAAATATAGAACCTCACTTGTCGCACCGAACCCATTAGACTATAAATGTTTTGTGTTGAATAAGCAGCTTCAGAAACTTGGCTTATCTAAATCCATATCCAGTAATTGATCGCTATGGACCAAGAGATTAAATAACCACAATGTTTGGAGTATAAGATGACCTGGATTAAAGATGGAAAGTAAAGATATTTTTAATCTTTTAGATTAAAGTCTTATATTTAAATTAATTTAAATGTAATCATGTGTGTGATTGTAGCGCTTCTTGTACAAGTATTCTCTTGGAAACAGTTTAATTTTCTGGCTGTTATTGTGTTAAGATCGTTTTCTTTGGCTCGCCATCTTCAGACATTACACCCTGACACCATGCTTCCTGGCTGCTGCACCGTTGCCTCATGGCCCTGTTGTAATGATGACTATTATCTTAAAACCAGCTCTGCTTCACCTCTTTGTCAACTTTGCTTAGGTCAAACCCTGGGTCTGTCGATCTCTCATCCCACAGCTACATTTATACAGGAAAGAAAAAAAACATCTACATCAGTTGAATTGCTTTATTGTGAATGACAAAGAGTCAAAGCTAAAAATCCACAGTATAACGTTGCTCCAGACCACATCAGAGTCCCTGATCAGAGAGCGTTGGTTTGGGATGCAGATGAGGAGGTGCCCCCCTGTTTTCCTCGTGGCCTGGTTTTATGGCTCTTGTATCTTGGCTCTAACCAAACCCAGATGGGCTGTGGTCCAAACTTTCAGGATGTGGCACGGCTCTTAAGAGGGGGGATTGGGTTTGCAAAGGCTGAGCCTCAGCAGGGCCACTGATTTGGGGTTGCCCACCTACGGTGAACACCCAACACTGCACACCACTGCCATCATTTAATGCTAAAGAGGAACTGCGGCTTTGATGAGACAAGTGGTAGGAAGAAGAACGTGCAATACGAGGGAGATGAGGAGAAATTATTACTGATTGGAAGGATGGAGAAGGAAACTGATGTTGGCCTGCACAGATGTGTGTTCGTGTTGAATAGAGCTGAAATGTTTATTGTCAAAGCGAAGTAGGTCATTGTGTTTTGGTTTGTAAAAAGCTGTGAATATGTCTCCAGCATTTGCTGTAGAGACAAGCTACATTTTCCCAAAGAAAGCCACCACAGCTATATCAGGAACACATTTCCATGGCAACATGTTTTGTTCCATTGTCCAGCAACAGTTGACTGTGGCATGTGTAGCATGAGACAGTCATTCTCTGTGCTGTGGAGAGATCTGGCTGTCCCTGTCCTGGCTGAGGGGAGAGAGGACAGAACGCTCTAGAAGCAGAGCTGAAGTGTGTGGGCTGGAGTCGTCTCTAGGCTCAGTCAGATGGTGAGCAAGCCTTTCTACAGGAGCTGGGAGAAAATACTCAGACACAGCATTGAAAACAAATGTGCAAAGCTGCATGGTATAGAGTGAGAGTTAGTGCTTAGCAGTACAGTTCTGTGTGTGTGTGTGAGAGAGTGTGTGTGTGAGTGAATGCACCTGGGACAGAGAGTGCTTGACTGCAGAGGCCATGTCAGGAACAGGTGTTGTAAAGGTTTTAGAAACCCCAAGATTTAAACTCTGGCTGTCTTGCTTCAGTTCAGTTTGAAAAATATTTATCAGGCGAGAAACAAAATGTTCGGAGCAGCTTGAACTTAAAAAACCTCTCTGGTCAGTACAGCTCACTGCAGGACAGATTCTTATGTTGATTTGAAGTGGACACACGTGTTCATGAAACATTCAGTGACTGGTGGTTCAGTGTTCTTCTTGTTTTCTCTCACCTTTCATCTTCTTATCCTTTCATCCTGAATGTGTTGTGTGTGTTATTCCAAGGAAGTGCGCTGGGTTAGGAGAATGTAAAGGGTTAAAGAAGAAGAAAAAGTTTTATGTTATTGCTTTGTTTTCTTCACAGCTAGCATAGGTTATTTCTAAATGCTAATTCCTAGTTTTCTCATCAGGTCAGACCAGATTGTTTTACAAAATGTCTGAGTCTTTATGACAACACCACGCCTGCTGAAGACGTTAAGCCATGAGAAGACAGATCTGTGTTTTTCTCTGCTGAAATCGATTTCTTGGATTTATCAAGTAGTAATAGTGGACACCGGAGCAAGACTGTCTGACAGAAAATGGACAGAAGAGCATAAAAAAGCTTAACAGGAGAGTGATAGAGCACAAGCTATAGGCTAAAACAGTGTGTTGTCATGTTCATACAACAGTCCTAAATACATTACCTTGTCATGTTGTATCTGATGAAAAGTTATCTTTAACAAAGCAATGTTGGTGTTAAAAGAAAACCCGACCTACTTCCATCTTTACTTAAAAAACAAATACATCACAACAGTTTGCGGGTGTCTTCTGGCTGAAGGGAGTTGCTGATATCCACTTCATATAGATTATCCCCATAGTCACTTTAATAAGGGAAGAGATCCAACTTAAACATTAACAATGAAGTACACTGCTTACTGAAAAAAGTGTGGATAAAGGATCAGACTTAATAGAAGGTTAAGAAATGTAAAACCGAAAGAGTGTTCAGTAATCCTTTTGCTGAAGCTCTGAATAAGTGAGAAGAAAGTTCAGTTTTACAGGCAGTTAAAACAAAAACACCATGAAGGCCCTCTGGAAAAATTACTCATTCAAACACGATCAGAATAAACTGAAACACTCCACTGACTGGTTTTATAATCATTTTGGGGTTCAGAGAAGTGAATATAAACAATGCTGCCCAACACAGATGTGTGATGAAGCTGTTCTAGTTTTGAAAGGTACATGAGAAACACACAAACACACACACAAAATCCATTATCACCTCGTGGTGAGGGCACGTTACGTGGGTGTTAAGAGCTCCCCAGCACAGAAAAGCCTCTTTGATGACATCAGTGTGAGTTAAAATGATCAGCACCCACACCATAATAACTGCTTCTCTGCGCGGTCCCAAATACCACACAACACCTAGCTCCTATTGACCCTGTGTTGACCTGCTTGTTACTCACCCACACACACACACACTCACACACACACACTCCTGATCATATGATCTGGGCTGATGTCTCGATCTCTGTTATGGTCTCTGAGCTCACACTGAATCACAGCCTCTGTGTTTTCACATCCTCAGATTATGAAGCTTTTCACTGCAGCTCTTTAATTACTGTTGACGTTGGATTGTGTGTGATGTTTCCTCACTTTGTTTCAGGACTTTTGAAACTGCTCAGAAAAGATGCTGCACTTTATGTTCTCATGCTTGTCAGTTAATGTATTTTGGTTGGGGCAGAACACGAACAGTATACCTGCTAATAAAAAGAGGCTACCTATTGAGTTGCTCCTCACAAAAGGCCCATTCAGAGACACATGAATCACATTCTTAAGACTGCATCTATCCAAGCTGACCGTCTGTATCGCAGCTTTTTCTCTTTTTATCCTGAGCGGAACATGATGTTCTCATGATGCTTCACTTCTTGAAGTCATTCTCATTTAATGTCAGCTCAATTAATTTCCTGTGTTTACTGGAATTCAAATAATAGACCCCTTGCCCCGTAGCACTGTCCAAGAACTCAAAGTTTGGACAAACTTCCCTCCATTTCCCACACATTTGTGCATTCTTTTAACTTGATGCACTCTGCTCTGCTCCTCTCTTCTGAATTTTCTAGACATGAACGTATATAACCGCAGTCTGTGTTCGCCTTCAGACATGTCAGACCTTTAAACGTGCTAAAACTTGCACAAACTTTTTCTGGTCTCTTGAAACATCCAGTTGAGGGATATTTTAACCAATTTTGATGAGCTTTTGTCTTGCTTTGCTTTAGGGATGGCGTGAGCTTTTTGTGGCTTGGTTGAGAGGTTGGTGTTGTTGCCTTCGGGGTCTCTGTGCAGGGAATAAGTGGCAACTCCACCCTTTAAAATTAGGGATACTTATAGGGGAGCTCCATTTTCTAACTCAAAAGAAAACAGAGTGAAAAGGGAGTACAAAAGTTTGCGTTGCACTACAAAGATTTGAAGATGATGGATTTAGATTTGGCGTGCGAGGACAGAAGCTGATAACTTGGAGTGAAATGCCAAGAATGAGCGAGATGCTCCCACTGTTGATAAGACACCACAAGCCTTCCATACTGGATCATTGTGGACTGTTTACTAAGTGTGGGTCCTGGTGGAGGCATGCGTTGGTTTTTTAGAGATACGGTGCGTGAGAGTCTTTTTTAACCCCTGCCCTTCCTTCCCCATGGTTCCAGTAGGAACTGATCTGCTGGAATGTAAACAGCCATGGATTACAGTGGGGTCACTGTTCCCATTGCACAAAGCCACAGAACCATGGGAACAGCCATTCATACAGCTTGTAATCATCAGGGTCCACAACACTGTAACTGCCACTCAACTTAATGGGAACCCCACACCCCTGCAGCTGTCACTCAGAGAGCCTATCAATAAGACGGGGAATTTCTGTGGATGTTTTACTCCATTTTATGTCAGTTTGGGGTTAGATTTGGAGCCTCGGCCCTGCTCCCTGCCATCGCCTGCCAGGCTGGGAGACAACACCCTCCAGTGCAAAGGGAGCTGGCAATGAAATGATTGAAAAATTCCCCTTACTGGCACTTTTCATGCAGCATTACACTGTTTCAATGAACTCTGATGCATCAGAGCAGCTTTATGAGCCCAGGATCCAGTGTGAACATGTCAGTATGTGGGAGAAAACCTTCTAAACATACTCCACCACACCCACTTCCTGTTGAGTTGGTGTTGTTGCTGAAGTTTTATCAGGATGACGGGTGCTGTTAGGTCATCGAGGGAGTAATTTCTCATTCTTGGCTGCAGATGACAGATGGATGTCCACAAAGGAGTCTGGTTCTGTTTGGGGTTTCTACCTGTTTTAGTTGTCATGTTACTGCCACCAAGTGCATTCATTTGAACCACTACTGTCGAGTCTGCAAATAATAATGCATGTCGATGCCCTCTTAAACACACCATCATCTTGATTGGCAGACTCAGAAGTCCATTTAATTTTTTCCTAAAAAAGTAACAAAAGACATTAGTTTAAGAAGGCAACAATGTAGTATCATGTGGACCTGCCCTTTTGAATACTGGTAACCTGTGTTAAGATTCATCTTGGTCTTGTCTTGCCCACGTTGGTATCATATTTGAGCCTTAGTCATTCTGCCAGATCCAAGCCAAGGAGTCCGCCTTACTCTCCACTTCATCTCAAGGGAGATGATTGACCTGACACAGCAAGAACAGACGTGACTTAAGCTCCTTGGAAAATCAGACCAGGAGTTATTTGGTTGCCTGTGCAGTCATGGTACATCCCCACTTATGCAGAGGATCTTTTCCACCGGCTCATAAGGAAATGCTAATTAAGGGCCTTGCTGTCTTGCAAGCGACCCAGCATGTCCAAAAGATTGCCCTCTTTTCTAAAGAGACATGACTTTACCATTACTCCGACATGCTGGAGGGGGCTGGGTTGTGTTTTTTCACTTGATAAATGAGAAGCCCAGCTCTCTGTTGGCTGTTAGCTCTGAATATTCCAGTATCTTTTCATCCATGCTCTTTAGTTTTTTCCCTTGGCTTTAGTCATCACATCATCCCGGATGTGGCTGAGATAAAATCTTATCTCTCCCACTTGTCCACTGTTTGAATTCTTCTATTTTTTCAGTCAGAAGTCCAGTAACCCGGTCTGGCTCAGAGCCAAGTCTGCTCTCCAAACATTAAACCCCTCCTGAGCTCCCTGAGTGTCAGCCACTATTCTCCTTGGCAGCACTTTGGTCACTTTTATAGTCTTTATCTTTCAAAGTGTAATTTAAAGCAGTTACTTTCATTAGTGTTGAGACACACATGGAGGACTGCCTGGAAACATGCTCCCAGCTGATTCCAAACTCAACTTAATTGCAGTTTTTGTTTGTGTTCTGAACTGTGAGGGATCAGATGTGAATAACAGGGACCTCCCTCCCTCTCTCTTACTCCCATTCCCTGATTATTGTGTGAGTATCTGTGTTCATGTGTGTTCCAACGCTAAAAGGCTTAATGAGTCTAAAAATAATTGCTTTCAAATTATACTTATTAAATTCAAATTACAGTCAATAAAAACAGCATTGTTCTTTGGTGTGCACACTCTGAACACACACTGGGACTGTGCTGCCAGTCTTTCACTAGATAAGCGGAAAGTGCTGTTGACCTGGAAGGGCATAAACACGTTCGAGCAAGTCGACCCAAACCCAAAGTATTTTGAAAAACATTTCTCTTCTTAGAACCACTTTGTTCCCTCTTCAAATGTCAAAATGAAAACTTTTGCAGCTTTGGTTGTGGGGTCTAACTTAAACTCTTAGCTTTAACTTATGTGGCCTGTAAGTGAGGAGAGACAGTCCCTCTCTTCTGCCCTCTGCTCTATTATTATATTAGTGTTCAGTGTAGCGTGAGCTTGTGGACAGGATCATTTAACACAGGGCACTAGGCCTATCACCACCTCGGGTAAAATAGTTCTGTATTGCTCTTAGCAAATGGTTTCTCATAAGGTATCGTTTTTCTGCTCATCTAGGACTCCTTTTGATGGTCACATGGACTTCTTCCTCTTTAATTTCCTTCTGAAAATGATTGTCATGTTGAGTTGATTTTGAGAAAAGGTCCTTCTTTATTCCTGGATGTCTTTCTCTTTGCACCCTCCTTCATTTTCTTGCTCTTTTTCATGATTTCCAGCCATTCATCATTCAGAGAAAGGCCGGCTCCAGGAGGCTTTGGCTAGACCAGTGTCCGCTCTCGCTTGCACGGTCCTCACTTTTACTTTCCCATTACTCAGTCCGATTCACTTTCCCCTTCCTTTTTTACCTCCTCTTTCACTTATTCTGCCACTCTCTCGTATCTCCGTCTTTCATTCCAGTTTCTCACTGGCCAATAAATCATTTGTGTTGGAGGGAGCAGCCAGCAGTATTGTGTAACTTCTCTCCCCCCTAAAGCACCAAATCCTCCCTCGTCTATAAAGCCAAACACGGCCTGACGGGCTGCTCGCTCAGTTTGTTCTAAACACTGGACTAGGACACAGACAAAAGGTTTCATTTAAAGCATCAGGGTGAGGGGCCAGCTCCGAGACGAGCACTAATAAAACAGTGGGAGAGGTGGGAAGGTGTCTGCATGTGTGTCGGAGGGGGTGTAAGGACACTGAGAGGCATTTCCAATTTAGAGGATGGAAATACTACCTACATATTAACACCACCAGGATACTAAGGTGTTATGTGCTGTGCAAACTGGGATTTGGGCACATGCTTTTTGCTTCTTAGCCACAAATCTTCTGTTTCTAGGTGTGTGGGTTGATTGCAGAGTTGACGTCTCTGTTGGATGAAGTGTGGTTGCAACTGCTGCCTTGTCATGGCTAGACATGGCCACAGCTGCAGCCAAACATTGCTCAGAGCTGCAACAGGTGCAGGTGAAGTGGATGAACTTTAAACTTTCACCTCAGCTTGGCGACCTGCCAATCTAGCCACCTGTTCAGGTCAAGCTTTGGCAGACCAGATATTTTTAGTAAGGAAAGAAAGTGCAGCCTTGGTATAAGGTTTGGCAATGCTTCCCATAAATACAAAATTACAATACAATACAATATGATACAATACAATATGATACAATACAATAATAAAAGAAAAAAACAAAAATGTCCAAGTGGAAATGTTGAGTTTGATTTGAAAATATCCTCCACCGTTTCTGGGCCTCACTCCGCCTGTGAGAGCTGCTCGTTAAATCCACATAACCTGCAGCTCCAGTATGTTTGGCTGGTTTCAAACTGTTGTTGGGTGAACCACTCACTCTTAATAACCCACTCCACCTTCCTCAGGTCTTGGCCCAAAATTCCCATCTCAAGCAGCCATGGACTGGCTGAACTCCAGCCTCAGCACCTAATCAGCTTATTGCTCTCTGTTGCTTTAAAGAGAAAGAAACAAAACATGCCCCCACTGCTTAAATTAACCACAGTCCTCTGAATTAGTACCTTCTGACAAGAATAAACAAAAAGATTGATATGTTTTCAATAAGATATGCAGGAACGACAAAGTAATGAGGTTGTCTAGTATTTTTCTACACATCAACAAAAGAATCTAAATAACTGAGAATTCATCATTTTTTAGCCTTTCAGACACAAAACAATACAATGTTTCCAGCTAATATTGGCACATCTTTGACAGGATGAAATACTAAATCATCAAATGTGTTTGTTTACATGAATCTGATTACATTTTTAAAATCTATTTAGCTCAGTCAGTTTGTTTGTGTTCAATTTTTTCCTCCAACAGTCACATTGGTATTTACTGTTGTAGTCCTGAGCAGACATTTTTTTGTGGCACTTGATGACTCCATGGCATGAACTGCTGCTTGGTCAAATATTCAGTGTTGCTTGATTATTAGCCTCTTCTTATATTGTGTTATTAAGCCTTGGCGCTACCAGGGGAGTAAAATCACCATAACCCAAAAGTGGAAACCATCTTAACTCCTCTAAAACATTCTCCCTTTCCTCCTCTCTTTATCTACTCATTTGGTCGAAGGAGCTCACCTCTTTTGTGACTCAGAGACTCAACATTTTAGAACTCTGTACTGACATGCTACAGCCAGTGCACTGCCTTTGAACTGCCATGTACTTTACATTAAATACCAGAACGACGCGTCCGGAGGGACGTGCTGTGGAGTTCATTGGGTACCGAAACCCAAAAGTGGAAACCACCAGGTGATGTTTGGGAGAATATGGCTATATCCCCACAGTGCATTGTTTTGATATTTTAAAAGCAAACCAGTCCTAAACTACATAACAAAATCCACAAATGAATTCGCTTTAAATTGCATTTTCTATCTCCCCTGTCTCCAAAGTCATCTGCAGTCGGTTATCTGCTAACCAGCAGACCTGAGTCTGCAGGAAGCTGCTCTCAGCTTTGTGGAAAAACAGCCAGCACTAAAAAACTGAGGTATCAGCTGAATTCCCAAAGGAACGTTTTCCTATCCCTCCCCCATTTTCCTTTCCCTCCAGCCTGATGGGCCAATTTGCGTTGACTTAGAAAGGCTTTGGCAGATTTTCAGTCATTATCACAGAGGTAGTTGAAGTCTGACTGCCAGGCTTATGTAATTTCTTCAGGTTGTGTAGACAAAGCTGCACAAACCAGCTACTTGTTGATAGTGTTAAAGGATTTTGTTATGTGCCTCTTTTATTTTGATAGCAACAGTTTTCTTTGGGACCCCAACCACAGCTTATAATGGCAGCCTGTTCACCTTGGCCTACTTTCCAAAGTGCTGTGTCAGAGCTTAGTGTGGGACACTGCAGTAATCCAGACACTGCTGTTTGGGGGCACATTGGGATCCTGGAGCAACTGTTTTTTTGTCCTGAAGACAAAAGCCACAAACATTGGACTTAGTGCTCAAGAAGCTAGTTAGTGGCTCTGTAGTGGATGGAAAAATGAAGCCAGGTTTCAAATAGAAACAAAGTTTTTTCACTGTCACTCCACAAAAAAAGGTTGCTGGGGACGATGGTAGATCATCGTCTAAAGACTGACGACGCTTTGGCAAACTAACCTGTCAACAGAGAAAATATCCACACCATTTAAACAACAATTTAAAGGAACAGTTTGTTTTCTAATAGCAGCTTTTTACGAGGTATTTGTCATAATAGCTGTATCAACCAGAGCCATTGACATTATTTAATGATCAAGTTCCAATCTAAATACCGACTAGAGAGAAATAGATGGAGTTGGGGAGCAAAGAAAGGAAAAGTTCTCATCCTGGGAAAACATACTCTCACACTAACTTTGCTAACACAGTCTGAGTGCAAAGAGCCAACCCAACATGACAGAACTCGATCGTAGCACCTGTTTCTCCAGCCGGCACAACTGCTCCGTCACCACCCAGACTGAGTCTGACTGATTTCCCACACAGCGTCTGTTGGATTATTCATTTATCATTGTTTTGTACATTACGTAAACACTAATGCAGCTGGTCTCATCGACCAGTTGAATGTGACTGACACAGTGGCATTTTATTCTTCTACCATCACTGTAGTAGAAGGTACAAAATCTAGTTCATGCAGCTCCATAAATCCTAACCTGGTTTCGAAAAGAACCTGTTGTTCGAGAGGAGAAAATAACCTTCTTCCTCCAACTCTCCCTCGTCTTCCTCCTCCTCTGCATTTGTCAGCTGCTGGCCTCCTAACACAGCACTCCACCACCCACATCTTCTCACCTCCCTCCATTAGAGGAGCAGTACAGCTCCCACCCACAGTCCTCTCTGAAATGCCAGGCACAGATATGTGTGAAACATGCAGCTTTTGGTTTTTCTATTTAGCTCATTTTTCTCTGATTATTGTACTGATACGATGTTCAGTTCCTTCTCTGCAGAGCTGTCTCTGTGTACCCAAGCTTACTGCAGATGCCTATAGTGTTCATTTTTAAAGTCTTGAATGCATACCAGCGAGGTGAGGTGTATCTGAGAACGCCTGGAGGACTGTACTTGGCCCTGCAACAGAGATGTCAGATATCCACCATATGGCTTTTTATAGAGCTGTATGATTGTCTAAAGTACAGGCGGGAGTTAGAGTTGGTATTTTAGCTGAGCCTGAGGTAAATATCATGTGTGATTGCACCGTCTTAACGTTGTCTTGATTGTGGTTAAATTACAGGACAGTGAAGACCCCGGTCATTGACCAGATTACAATCATCGCCACCTCAATCTGTCATCTCCAGTTCCTGGCCTGATTACTACGTATATCTATGTTTGTATCATTATCACAGACTTAGGAAGGAAAGAAAGAGAGACAGCAGTGTGATATTCCTCTGTAGTAACCCTAAAGGTGACTGCATCTGTCTGGCACCTGAGGATATTGCCCTGCAGCTGCTTGTTGGCATGCTCACAGGTATCAAAAATGTGTGTTTACCTCTGTTGTTTTAAGTTGCTAAGGAAAGATTTATTACATAATTGCTGTTATCGGTAATGAGCAATGGGATGTTGGACCCTGAAGAGACCTGATTCGTGGCCATGTCCATGAGTCAGGGTGAAGTGGTGCCAGTTCATCAGCTCTCCTCGTCTTGAGTGATCAAAGTAAAACTGCTTTGGATGCAGAGGGAAGAAGCTGGAAGCAGAACTCAAAGATCCTGCTCTTGCATGTCCGAAGAAGAGTAATGTAACTTAATGAGTGGAACTGGAGCTTTTTGATTTGTCACTGGGAAAGTTGGCAGACAAACTGGCACCTTTGTAAGAGAAAGCAGATGTTTCTGATCCGCCAACAGGTGTTTATAACTGACTTTATCATTGAGCAATATTTAGATAGATTCAAATTGATCGAAAGTGACTGGAGGATTAGGTGATTGCATTATGATGTTGCAATATGTGACTCACGAGTGTAGTTAAAAGCCATTTCATCATTCCCTCATGCTTCTCTAAACTGAGTCAGTTTGAACTCCACTCTCTATTTCCATGACCAGCAATGAGTCCATCAAATCCAAAAATGTTGATGGTGAGGGGGAAGGAATTTGCTACACAACCAAAAAATGAAAGTTAGACCATGGAGCTGCTGCCAAAAGAAGCAAATATTTCTCTCGCTGTGTCACAAAAGAGAATGGGATGTTTGGCTGAGCTGCAGAATGGCCAAGAGTGAAGGAAGCCAAGGGTGCAGAGACATGCATGCACGCAGGCACCGAGCTCAGTAATTACCATTTTCTAAACAGAGAGTCGGTTCCTAATGAATGCTGTAAAGCTACACAACATCTGGACAGAGATCACAAGACGTATAATTAATTTAGAATAGAGAGAAGAGCTGGGCCTTTACTTTAGAGGGGACATATATTTAAATACATTTGATTAAACAGACCGCTGGCCATGAGGTTACCAAGGTTGATCATGGTATCAGTTTTAGTTTCTGTCATCTGAGCAAAACTTGGCTTTTCAATACACAGAGTCAACTTTTCCTCTTTTTTTGTCTTCAAAGTGACTGTGAAGACTTCTGAGTGATCTTGAAAAAGTCTCATATCTTGATATATAACTCTGTATAGCATTTCGAAGCTAAGGATACTTTCTATGCAAACCTAAAAAATTGATGCACAAGAAGCATTTTAAAATCTAGGAAGTGAGACAACCCTAACACCTATCCATAGAATTAAAATAAACTTAGTTAGATGTTAACTTAAAAAGTAAGAAGTAGTGCCTGATTTGTTTTTTTTTTTGGCTCTAAATCTCAAAAATACCAGAGAGGCTAAAGTGACAGCTAAATTGGCCCACCTGTCTGCTCCCTCCTGACTCTCCAGTCATCACATCCTGACCTCCAGAAATCAAATCTCTCTCTGATTTGTCCCTGTCTCCCCTTGAGACTCTGCTCAATGACTCCCATCGAGACAGCATTCATATTATTGTCTGAACAGCTCCAGAGACTAGAATAAGTTTATGCTGGCTTCATAATTTTCAAGCTGGGATCACAAAAGGACACTTGTTTGGGCCTCTTGTCTCTCAGTCATTTCCTTGTTGAGGGTTAAGGGGAGGAGTGGCTCCGTGGACTGTGGCGGCTGACAATCCCACATTGTGTGAACTGGTGCTGCTTCACAAAGAGCCCATTGTGGAGAGCGGTGGCCCAGGGAGAGGGGACCGGTTCTAGCCTAGGTGACAGAGAGGTGTGGGTTCGGGGGGCCTGAGTCCGGGGACTGGAGCGGCAATGGCTGGCCCAAAGTACCAGGGCTTTTATTTGTGCGCTGGCAGCGTGCTGGTGCAGGGAAGGGCGCACACGTGTGAGAGGAGTCCCGTGCTGCTTTCCAGAACGTATACTCCCACCCAACCTGCACCTCCTGCACACAAGCACTTAAATCTCTCTGAGGTGAGCAGCTTTATGAAAATAGCTTTTTTTAATCAGAGCTGTTGTCAGTGCCTGATTTATTTTCTGCAGAGAATCCGACATTGTGATTATAAAAACTGGGAGCTTAAGCTGCTTGTACAACTGCTTTCAGAATTTGAGATATTTTGCCTTTATCCTCCTCTGACTCCAGCTCAAGGACAAGCCAGCATGTGCACTGTACTCTAGATTTGTTTACTCAGACAGATGGCCTCAGCAGCCCAAAGTCATACTCCACAAACCCCCTTTTTTTCTCTGCATCACTGCTGTCCTCCTGCCCACCAGCTTGAGACTTAATCCCTCTTTTCTCAGCCGACATTTCCCACTCTCCTTCCCCAAAGCCATGTCTGAGAGTGACAGGGCTCTCAGGTCAAGCTGACGCCAGTCTCTCTGTCCAGTCTGAAGCAGGCCCAGGCCCTCGCCCAGCTGTCCCAAAGGTCTATTTGTCCGTCTGTCTGTCAAGCCCGGCTGTTGCCCCGGCCTCTCACCTTGGTGTCAAGGGCCCTTCGGTGATGGACCAATTTAAAGTCAGGGGCATCGAACGCTAAACTAAATCATGAAAGCAAACTTTAGTAGTGTCACTGTTGCAATGGTTTGATCCTGCTTGTTTGGAATGATGCAACATATTGTTTCCTTGCCCTCCTTTAAAGGCTGCACAGTAAAAAACAGGATTGCCAATATTTTCTATGAAGACATCACAAATTATGTTAACATGAAAAACTTATGGTTTGGTGAATGAATTGACCAAACTTGGTCAATAAAATCAAATGGCACATTTGTCTTTTGCAGACTTGCGTTATGCCAACACCTAAAAAATGTTTAACTGCCAGAGACACTCGGACAAAATGGCTGACAAACAGAAGCTTCAAGTATCCAAAGTACGAAAACATAGGCATTCATATGCTTCAACACAAAGATCACCGTGATAACTCTGTGATGAACCACTTCTTGCAGCCACTTCTTGGCAGAGAAGAGGAATGGCCAAAAATATGCTGTAACATTTATTACAAAATGATAACCCTGCTACAATTGGATCTGGCACGCTAAGAGCTGCACTTTTTGATGGAATTGAATGTTTATCATGGATGACTTTGTTTTGTGTAACCAGTCAGGTGTGGATAAAAGCATTCTTAAAAACAAATGAGGGGGAATATTCATTTTAGATAATACCTGACTAAGTGTGTTCAAGGCCTTCATGCTAACTCTCAGCCTCACCATGCCAGCACAAGCCCTCCTGCTCTAGGTTTTCCATGCCAGCTTCTGAATCTGATTCTATCACAGCACAGGACAACAATCAACGAGTCAAGTGTGAAAGTGACTTTTAGCAGTGGCGGAGTAAACAGGGCCTCTCATTTGCCCTCAGGTTCGGATTACCACGAACTGTTAACTATTGACTTCTCCGTCCACGTCAGAGGCCGTCCACGAGCTCGTGTTGTTCTCTTCCTGACAAGCAGTAGTTCTGCAGCACAAATCAAGTCTTGGGTCAGATTTATTCAGTCACCAGAAAACATGAACATGATACCTTTTAATTTTCTTTCCGGCTTGATCTCCTAATATATTTGGATTCACCAAAGGCTGTAATTTATCATCAGTGGTACTTACAGCCTGGAACCACTGTGGTATTTTGGTGTCTATAATTCTGCCTGTGTGTTTAACGCAGCAAAGGTAGCGCCCAAAAGCTGCTCAAACAGCCACCTAGGCTCCTTGTGCTCAGTTATGCAGCACTCATTTATTTCATTGAACCAAAAAAAAAAAATCACTTCGTCAACAAAAGATAACAAGGCTTCTCTTATGGGTTTTACAGAAGTCATCTGGAGGTCAGACTAAGCTGGAGCCATATTTTGAAGGTTTGCTGTAATGGGTGTTCAAGTTCTGCCTCTCTAAGAATGGGTCATACTGAGTCATGTTCTTTAAAAAGTCATTATTTCTTGTAAACATGCCCCAGCACAACAGGCTCACTCTTATTCACACAGTGCAATGGCCTATAAATAGATTATCTTATCTGGTCCAAGTCGAGTTAGCACGCCTCCATTCATTGTAAATGAGCCATGCCCTCAGACAAAGCCACTGTGTGCTGACATAAACCTGCATGAAGAACTTAAGGCATTGAACACTGAGTGGTATTATTGTGGAAGTCCTGTGGTAATGTTATTTATAGCTGACAGATGGCATCCATGTCAGTGTGCGTCGTTCCACCTCACAGTCAGGCATCAGACAGATTAAACTGAAAACCGCTCAGTGAACTCATGAACCTGTGCTGTTTATAAATGGAGTGGAGTTGTTTTCAGCAGCCTTTGTTCTTCTTTCTAATAACACTGCACAGCTTTGGAGAAAGCGGCTGAACATGTTTGTGTGAAGGCTGTTTTTTCACTGGACAAATGAATCTTTCAGTTGAACACTAGTAGTTTGTAAAGTCGTGGTGCTTTGGAAGAGTCAACAGAGGATGCTGTCCTCTTTTGACTTCTCTTATTTGACATCGGTGTGTTTCCTCAGTCTGAAGCTGGTAGAGATGCAGAGATGAGAAGATTTATCCTATTTGTGAGAGCGCAAAGTTGTTCCAGATTTTGACCTTATCCTGTCATTTGAGAAACCGAAAAATCTCCTTTTTTCTGTATTTTCAGTGGTATTATGTAAGGCTGAAAGATTTGCAAAAATAATCCAATTCCAATTGTCTTCCATATGTTGTAATTTATTTTGCAATTATTTTAAGGTTGTCCATCTTATCTGTTGTTAAACTAACAAGTAATAAGATAAATGAAACTAGTAATAAACAACTTTGAATAAAGGAGAGTTATTTTGAGTCACATAGAAAATTTGATATCACTTGCTATATTGAGTAGGATGATACTTTTGTTTTCATTCTCATTAAGAATACAAAGAACATACATAAAAAAATTCACTTTGAAAAGTAAAAACCCAGATACTATACAGACCCATTATCCATACTAGCGTGAATTATTTCGAGCCTTCATTTCTTGCAATGTTGATGTTCTTGGTTTCTGGCCTTCCCGGCCATTTTTTGCTAAATTTTCCTGCTTTTTAACCATTTTTGCTGCCTTACACTTACTTTTATTGCAACTTCTGGTGTTTTTGCAACTTGTTGCAAAGGTACTTTTCAAGAATTAGGCTCTTTTGTTGGGCAGAGTGGAGTATCACTGATGTAGAGCATAAAACAGCTACTAAACACAAAAAGTATATATCTGGTATTCTGATGTATTTGAGGTTGAAGAAATATTGCACTGTCTGTGATTAGAATGTAAAGGTGTTGCAAACCTGGTGCAGAGTTCAATGAAGTCTGCGACCTCTCTGAAATAATTAAGTCAAGATCTGGCGAGTCCAAAAATGTTGGTTTTGGACTTTAACCTGCTTCACATAACTTTTCCCACAACAATCAAATCAAAAGCTGCAACTCTGAAACTAACCTCAGCTTCACTTGTAGTTGGTTTCACTTACTCCAGTAGCCTTTTGGATTTTGCAGAAGTAACTTAAGCATTGTTTGAAATTAACTGCTAATAAAAGATAGATCAATCTAAGCTGGGAGTGAATAAGCATCCATGTTATTTATTTAAAGGCTTGATATTCCTCGAATGAGTTGAACAGCGTGGACTGCATTACTGCTTTAGAACTATTGCAAGATTGTACTTGATCAAAATGTTGTGAACACCATCATCATGAATATGAGACCATCTGTTTTATTGGTGTATTAATGTGGTATTCCCTAAAAGACTGATTGAAGTTTGAGGCTGCATATTTTAAGTGAAATGCTATTTGTGTTTATTAATTTTTGCACTGTGTATCATAAGGATCCAAATCATCACAGGAACATTGGCCTGCACATGCAGACTGTTATATCAGTGCCTGGCATGACAAACTTGGCAGGAAAACTGATGCCGGGGTGGATCGTGTGAAGAGAGAGACCATGTGGAGGGTTGTGCACACACGTCTGTTCACTTCCTCACTTAACACTTTTGTTTGTGTGTCTCTGTTTTGTGTCCTCACAGCCCAGCACTCTTCCCCAGGGGACGATCAATATGAACCAGTGCTCGGATGTCATCGACGGAGAGTCCAGGACTGGGCAGAAAAACTCACTGTGCATCCTGACCCCGGATAGAGAGCACTTCATACGGGCTGAGTGTAAAGAAATAATCAACGGGTAAGACTGAAAAACCAGGACACTCAAATATCAAATATACAATCCACCAGAGTGTCTTTTGAAATGTTCTCTGTGGATCAGGTGTGTATGTGTGTGGTGCTCTCTTCTTGGTGTGAGTAGATCTGGATGTCAGACTTTCTCCTGCTTCTGCTGCGTAAACTGCCCCCTGCTGTCCTCTCTGGGCTCTGCACTTCAGGTGTTAGTAATCCACACTGCAGTGACAGTGCACATTCTTGAACTGTTTCCTCTCCTGCCCTCTCTCTCTCTTGGCTCACAAACCCCTGTATGCCTGCGTGGGCACAGATCACATCACACACATACAGCCTCATAATTCAGCCGTCCGTTTTACTTCTACAGCACTGTCCCATTTAAACAGTATTTCAGCCTCCTTCTCCTCTCCCTCGACTCCAGCGTACATATTCGGGCTATTCTTAGGGAGCTGTGACTCACGACACCCACTCTCCGTTATGCTACCTGCTCCAATCATCGCACTCCTCCCACTCTCCTGTCATCTGGCGCTCATGCCATGTATCTTTGCTGTCAGTCAATCACAGTCCCTTGGAAAGCTGTCTTTGAGTGACAGTTGCATTAAAAAATGGATTTTCTTAATGACTCTGTGTACCTTTGTGCAGATTTATGTTCTCTTTAGACTCTTTGTGTCGCACTTTGTTCAATGTGGGCGTCACAGGTGTGTACCTACAGCGCTGTGGTTTATAGAGTGACACTCTTTACAAAGTGGGTGGTGTAGAAACATATTTGACTGTCCTGCACTACAATAACTGCAGTCATATGAAAGCTTTGGCTTTGTATCAAGTCAAGCCTTTTTTCTTATATGACAGCAGGGTCAGCGTTTTTGTTTATGGGTATTTCATATCATGAAAAAATAAACCAAAGCCATACCATTAGTCAGAGATCAAGGTCTGTGTTACTTTCAGCAGCATATCTTCAGATTCTTTGCTCATTTTCTATTTCTTTCTTCTTCCAACTTCCAGACATTCTGAATTTTAATTATTTAGAGAAAGCTTCACTTTTAGTCCTGTTTACATGTACCTGATTTATTGTGAAACACTGGTGCAACTACATATATAAATCATCAAGTGAGCACAATGTCACGATACTCTACCTTTCTTAAATGGACTTTGTGTTTCAGATTAGGGGATTAGACACTAACTTGATGTAGTCTCTCCTATCTCTACCTCACTGTTTGAGGAGTAGCTGGTGTTTCTACTGTTGTATATTTGTGTACCTGTTATGTAAATGCTCTCTCTGGCAAGCAAAAGTCTTTTTATCCCTCTGCAGGGAACTTTATCTCTATTATTTATTGATTCTCTCTGGGTACTAGAACAACACTCTGACTGTTTGCCTTTCCTCAGGTGGCAGGAAGCTCTGACTGTTTACCCTCGGACCAACAAACAGAACCAGAAGAAAAAGCGCAAGGTCGATCCTCCGACTCACCAGGTAATGCAAATATTCAGCCCTTAAAAGTGTTTCTTTTCTCATAGTGAGACAAAACAAGAGCGAGACAAACTCAGGAGAAGGTAAAGCTTTTGTGAAGGTGATATTCCAATCATGAAAGGTCTTTTGTGATATAGGCTACAAGTGCAGCAGCCTGTCTGATGCATATCTTGCTTCATCTCTGTTAACTCTGTAAGTGAGCCGTCCAGATGACTGATTATCAGCTCTCCCTGGCTTTGATGCTCACACTTTGACTGTGTAAACAACACACATTTGGGAATAGGGTAAACTTTATAAATCTTCTCCATGTGTGGCATTGCTGCAACCAAAAAAAAAGGAAAATAAACATGTTTTGAAGGACAACATGTGCTCTTTGAGTATGCAGCACGGAGGCTCCTCATTCCACTCAGACAACACCAGCTGTTTTCCCCTCGGTCAAAGAGAGATGTATTGTTTCCCTGCCAGCTACATGATCAACAGGGATCCATATTTGCATTCTCAAGTCACATGATGAGTTCTTGACATACAAACATGCTGCATATTTTTCCAAGAGCAGAAAAAGAGCTCCAGTGTTAACGTTTGATTAGATGGTGACATGTGTGTGATGAATTCTAAGTTGTCAGCTGCTTATCTGGAGGAAATACCGACACCTTGTAGTTCTGGTTTTGATACTGTATCACCTGGTAAGTAGGCTGCAACTTTACAGAGTTATCAAAACATTCCTGTGCAAACATAATGGGTGACAGCTGCCAACGAAAATAACATTCGGCTCTAACTTTCAGCAATGTGACCGTGATCCTGTCGCGTGTGAATTTGCTGGTGCGCTCTGTTTCATTGTCAAACCCAGCAGCTGCCGTCTCACCTGCCAGGCTTTTTGCCCCTAACTCTTTCCTGTGACCTAGTTTACCCGGTCAAAACAGATTCCTCTGTCTGAAAAATCATCACCTTTATGTGGGTGGTGAATATGAGCACAGCATTCATAACAGCTCAACATTTTAATAGAGGAACACTTTGTGGAATGTAATCTGGTGGAAGTATCTCTGCTGTTTGATGGGGAAAACAAAGTAACAAGCATCATATTTGCACAGATTTATTTTCCTGTTTCTGACTACCTCCTCTGAGCCCTGTTTTTCACATGAAAGTACAGGAAATTGTCTGTAAAAACTTTTTAATAGGCTCAAAATTTCCATGACAGATTCAACAAATATGCTCTGATTTCATCCTTCAACAGCCCTGAGCTCTCACACAATTATTGGAAATGCAAGTCTATAGAAAAAAAACAGACCTTCTGACTGGAGGGGAAGAAAAGACTCTGTAGAAAGAAATGTGTTGTGGGTATACATCTATACATAGTTTAGAGCCTAGAGAGGAGAAGCATCATCTAGGACACTTGTGCAACATCCCTCAGATGCTTGTAGCAGGGAGGGGAAAGTTGTGCACTTCAGAAATTAAACAGCAGCTCTAAGTGAAGCTTGATGACAAGTTGATCAAAAAGTACATCAGACTGCAGAGACCACCCACTGTAGAAACAGTTTCTCTCATTCCCTCCTCTTTATTGTTACAAGGCCAAATTTGTGGTGAGTGCACACAAAATATTTTGAAGTTCATTGTCTGGTTTCTCTAATGACGGTGGCCTGAATCAGACTGTGACCTTGCCGGCTTGATGCTAAACTCATTTGTGGAGCGGCTGCAGTGACACGCTGCTGACCTTAACCGAGTCCCGTGTGATGTCCACATTTTTGCGAAGGGCTTGACAATTAATATCAAATTATATACAATCGCAATATGCCCTGCTGCAATATTCTAATTCAAATTGCAGACATTGCAACATTCCTGAAACCTCAAATGTGTCATAATATTAGATATGACTTTTTTGCAGTTTTTCATGCCCTGCACCAGTGTTACTAAAGTGGCAAGAACAGCAGGAAGTAGCAATAAAATAAGTTAAAAGTGGCAAAAATAGTCACAAAGCAGCAAAACTGGATGAAAAAAGTAATGACAGTGAATTACAATTGTAACACAGGGAAAAATAATCACTATTCAATTAAATTGTAAATTTTTCAGGCCTTATTTGGAGTCTGGCTTTCTTCTTGATGCTTTGCATACCAGCACTATTTTAATTTATAAATTCTTTTTCCTGTGTTTTTTTTTCTCTTTTTGAGTAAATATAGAAGTGCTAAACCAGGTTGATGCATTACTACAGGAATGTGTTAAATGTGTGAAATCTCAAATTTAACCCTCTCACCTAGTTTAACCCATCTTAGAGGAAACATATTAATTTGCTGATGTATTTACAGCAGCTTCTGAGAATGTTTGCTTTCTGGGTAGCAAAACAACCAACCGGGCATCACATTATGTTTCATACTGAAACTGCCGGGAGGCTGCAAGGTGCTTTCAGATTATAATCAAGCCTCTTCAGCAACAAGATGCTAACACCTTGAATTCATGCTGTATAACATGAAGAGGAGAAAAGCTGACCTCATTCACATAATAATGGATCCATTGGAAGCGTTAAGAACATTCTGGGTTTATCTGAGCTCGTATAATCAGCAACATATGAAGCATTAACATCAAAAGCTTTTTGTGATTGGCAGGGTGGAGTTACTACAGGCCAGTGTTTTTCCACTGAAGACATGAATGGACACCCTGTGAGTTCTGGCTTTGAAAACTCTGAGCTGATGATGATAACATTTACTTTGATTCTGATCGATCCAGGTGAAGGGTGAACAAAGAGGATGTTTTTCTCTCAGAGTGATTAGTAGGAGCATGTTTATGGGGTTAGAATAGGCTGGCTGATTTGCTTTGAAAATCTTTCTTTCTCTGTTCAAAAAGTGGTTTTGGAAATTTTAATCTATAATTTACAGCACAGATCGAGATATCATGGGTAAATTTTTGCCTGATACATTAGTCTCAAGTAATCACTGCCTCCCCTGGATCTTATTCTTTTTTCCTTTGAATTCTTCAAATCACTCAGGCGTCTGCTGACAATGAACTCTCTGTGCTGTGACAAGCTTTTGATTCCTGTCCCCTTTTCAAACATTTGCTCCCCTGTTTTTGATTTTGATCTTTTTTGAAAATGATGAAAACAGTTTTCTTTTCCTGTTGCTTTGATTTTTGATTTTTACAGCACTTACTCATATAAACAAAATAGGCCAGCAATATGAAATTACACACATCTGAGTATCAAAACTTGTCTCCAAACTCTGGAATGAGTGTCCTCCATCCTTGGAGGTTGCTTTTCAGTTTGTAATCATTCTTTGAATTCTCTCTTCCTCATACTCCTCGCTGTAGTCTCTTTGTGACCTTACCACCCATCGTGCCCTCTCCTCTTCCCTCCCTCTCCTTCCATCCCAAACTCCCATCCAGGAGCCCGGCCCTGCCAAGGTTACGGTGACGAGCAGCAGCAGTGGAGGGAGCATCCCCTGCCTGCCCAGCAGCATCGCCAGTGCTGAGCGCGTCCCAACAAGCCGCGCCACACTGTGGCAAGAGGAGACACGCTGGAGCAGGGCCACTATCCCCTGCAGCCGCAGTGCCTCCTGCATCAGCCAGCTGAGCCAGAGCCAACCAGAGTCCAGTATCACTACACAGGACGGTGAGGACTGAGATGATGCAAGGCTCTCGCCTTCCTGTTCGAAAAAGAAAACCAGCCCTTAGTGAAAATTGTTCGAACATAAAGGCATTGTCACTCACAATATCTTTAAGATGCTACGTAGATCACGTGATTTCTTTTTAATCACTCTGCAGCACTATACATGTGGGATATCGATTAACTCTGATATAACTTCAAACAGCTGTTCGTTGATGTTTTATATCAATGTGATATTATTTTAGATGGTGCCACAGTGACCACTGGACGGAAGGTACGGGTGGAAAGCGGCTACTTTTCTCTGGAGAAGACCAAGTCAGAGCCTTCCCCACAGTCTGCACCACATTTTCAGCCACCCCAGCCACCCCAGCATCTGCCCCTGTCCTCTTCAGCATCCTCCTCCTCTTTAGGAGCTCCCAGTCCCAGGTACAAGTCCGAGTCAGACCCCCAAACTTCCCCTTATCAACCCTCCCAAGATCCTTTCCCTTCTCCAGGTGCACTCGTCTCCCCAAGCTACTCCACCATCAGCTCCTCCCAGAGCTCACTGGACTCTGATCCCAGCGTGACTACACCCACCTGGGAGGGACACAGCGGTGGTGGAGGAAGCACTGGCAGCGTTAGTGGTGGAGGAGGTAGAGTGGGCCGGTCTGGCAGGGAGTACACGGCGCTGTCGGATGTGCCACGGGCTCGCAGACTGAGTTACCGCGAAGCTTTCCGCTCAGATAAAAAGCGCCAAGAGTTGAGGGCGCGGACTCGGAGTCCTGGCAGAGAGGAGGTGGCTCGGCTGTTTGGGCAGGAGCGCAGGTGAGAGGTTATAGATAAGTGAGAAATCATCATTTTGTAGAAAACATTCATATATAGTTAAGCAAGACTCCTAATCATTGATCTGCCACTGGTTATTAGCTGTTAGCGCAGCCCTAAAACATATAGATAGCATGCCACATGATCCATTTTATGAGGCTGATGCATTGCCTAAAGCAGTAGCACTCTAGTTTTTTAGCACCACCCTGTGGCTGCTGCTGCCCTCAAGGCACTCCTGTCTCTTGAGCATCTTCTGCCAGTGCTGCCTTTCCTAGCTCACCAGTGGTTTGACTTTGGGGCTATGAATGCATGTGTTACTTTCTTTTCTATGATCTCTACTTCTTGCTCTTGCTACTTTGCTAGTTTGTGGTTTTGATCTTTTCCAGGGGCTTCTGAGCAGAGCTTCTCAGACCTAATGCTCAACCAACCCTTCCACCCCTGCCCCAATGCTGTCCCCTGCTGGTCACCGCTGATTCCTGCTTTCTATCATTTCATCTCTGCACTGCCTGGGAGCACTCACAAACACTGATCCATAAATACTTGTTTACTGTGTATAATGTTGACACACCAATATGGTTTGAACTGGTAATGGGTTTACATACAGTCTGATCTTTCTGTTTCTAACTCTTATCCACATAAACACACATTTACAAGTGCAGTGCCTGAAGGTAACCCTGAATGTGTTTCCATTGCTGCTACTTCTGCAAATTTTAATCCATCATTCTGATCCTTTCCCTTTTCCTCCAAAGTTTAATCTTTCATCATATAACATAACTTCTTTCATGAGGTGTTTTTCTGGAATATTCTCTTTGGGGATATAATTGATGCTATATGATGCACATTGTTGTGTATGAAAGGGACTTTGAGTCTGGGATGAATCCAGACTTTCTTAATGTACGTAAAAACTTGACAACTTCTTGTTTGCATTTATAGTGAAAGACTCAAATTTGCTTTCATATCCTGCTTGGGTCTTGTTTTTATGCTCTCATTTGAAGATGTTATGCTGCATCATTGTTTGAAATGGAAAAATCTTTGTTTTAAGAATGCTGCAAAATTTTCAGTGTGAAATAATTTACAAGTTGAATCTTTGGGTAGATCTTTGAAAAAGTTTTGATTTTGTGTCTCTAGACGCACTCAAATCATTGGCCGATTCGAGGAAGGTCAGTCTGAGGAGCACATGGACACGGGCAGCACCAATGAAACCTCCACAAACACCACGCTAATCCAGAGACAAGGCCGCAGTGAGAGACGCTACCTGGCTAACAAACATGTATGCTGCTCTTATTCCTGAATGGTATTTTTACTATTTGAATGAGCTCAACTTTGAAGAGGTCTCCTAAACTAGAGTAACATATCACATTTTGCAGGACATGTCACTGGACGCAGGAAAGGATCGGTCAGTCCCTGATGTGTCCAGCTCTACTTTTTCTAATTTAAGAAGAGCAAAGTCACTGGACCGCAGAGTCACTGAATCCTCGATGACTGTGAGTACTAAAAACATATTTTGTGAAACAGTATGAGAATGAAAGGTGTATATTCCTTTATTCCACACAAATGTTGATGAATGTTTTAGGTGCCTACAATCGAGTCACTATTTTAATCAGAAGTGTAAATTATCAGGTTTTTTCAGAATGTGAGTTTTAAAAATGTTTTAAAGCAGTGTACAGTTCAATACAAAAAAAACTATCTCTAAACTGTATGCAACTCTCCTAAGGGCTAAAAGTGGTAACACTTCACACATTAAAAATAATTGGGAAGCTGAAACAAGGATCTCAGTGGAAGTTTCGGGAGACATTTGCAGTTTTTAGTTTTCTTAAACTCTTTGAGTTGTAGGGAACATTGCTGGAAAAATGTTATCAGATACTTTCAAACAACATATTAAGACAAACACAAGAATCCAAGTCTAGCATGTTGCAGATAATGTTGTTCAAATGAGGAAAATCGCCTCCACTTGAAGAATTCTGTAACACTCAGTGGTACCTAGAGAAAAACCCTCAAAATGTAAATGTATCTGTTTCCATGAAAAAGGAGTGATAAAAAGTTACTGCAGGCCCCCCTGGAAAAAGCCCATCACTTGAAAATAGCTTGATCCACTACCATCTATAAAGGATGACTGGTTTGGAATAATATTGGAAATCTTTCAAATGGAAAGTTTACATAAACCCTGAGAATTCAAAAAGGCAAATTTTATTTTACCTGTAACAAGTGGATTGAATTTATTACCTCAATAAGAACAGAGTTTGTGTGATTCCACCATCAATCACTCTCCTTTACCCTACATAGTGACACTATTAAAATGCATACTCCTTTCGTTTGTTTCTGCATAGTTTGGTTCTTTATATATATGGGATGCAAACATATGTAGATGTTAAATGAATGTTTAGAATCTAACAAGTCGCAATGAATGTGCACAATGTTCTACATATGAGGAGTGACAGAGGGAGATATGCAATGTTCTCCTTCTGTGTAATCTATGAAGAAGTTTGTATAAGAAATGTTTGATTGTATATCAAAGAAACTGTCTTCTTCAGCAAAAACTTATCATATTAAAAAATCAATTGATGCAAAGTTAAAAAAAGAAAAGTAAAATTCTGTAAATGAGCATGAAAACAGTGTTTGTGACTGGTTTGTTGTTGGGTGAGTGTAGTTTTTGACACAGATGTATTCAGGGCCTGTTGGTAATTGAAGCCGCTCAAAAAAGTGAAGATGTGCAGCCATTCTACAAACATAAATGATTTAGTTATGCATGCACTCACATGCCACTTGTGACCGCATTTACACTATTACATCAGCGCTTGTTTTCCTCAGTCTTTACAGGCTGGATTAAAGTAGTCTTCAAGTTGCTTAAGGTTGCACTGATATCCTACCGAGCTCTGACTCCCACCAGTCTGACAAACAGCCACTGATCTGAGGTCTGTTCACAGAGCGCTGCCAGGCTGATCCAGGCAGTGTGTGGTTTTTCTCACTGGCTGAGCTACAGCTGCCAGAACCCCCACCCACCTAAACACACATTCATGTACACACCACTGCCGCCACTGCCACTGAGGATTATAAATAGCCGGCACAGAAGCAGCCCCAGTCGTGTGTATGTCCCCGGTTCAGACGGACAGAAACAGATTGTCAACATATGAAGTGAAGGCAGTTAGCCATCAGAATGACTCTCTGCCAGACGGTGACTCCGCACCTGATGAAGCTCAACAAAAGCAAGGTACTATTCTGTTAGCAGAACCGGGTTCAGAGTGAGTGATAGACTTTGAGGTCTATAAACAGACCTGAGCTTGGTTTCAATGTGCAGCAGTTTGTGTTTCACAGGGAAAGTCCAGCTCCCGCCAGTCAGTCTCTGTAGCTGGAGCCACGTAGTGGCAATTATACCTCATGGGCTCAGGTAGTGAGCTAACTGTAAACAAACGCTCACTTCAATTTTCAGTGTTCAAGGAGAGCTAAATGATGTTTTCTGAAATTGTCACTGATGGAAAAACCTTTTCATTACTGACAAGAAAATGCAAAATGGTTTTAAAATGGAGAGCTGTCTTTGTTTACTCTTCCTTCTTTTTATTGATGCAGTTGATGAGGAATTTAAAGTCACTACAAAGAGACTTCTGCTTTGTTTTGGTGGTAGAAATTAAGACATAATATCACTTTGCTCTGATCTGTCTTGTTTGCAGCCAGATCTACTGAACTTCAAAAAAGGATGGATGACAAAGCTCTACGATGATGGCATGGTAATTTTTATGCAGTAGTTGTATCAAATGACCATCTGTTTAATTCCCTCCACTAAATAGGATTATGTTGTTGACATAGAGGCTGGTGAATTTGAACTGATGCTTTCTTCTCCTCTCTCAGTGGAAGAAACACTGGTTTGTCCTGACAGATCAGAGTCTGAGGTATTACAAGGACTCCATAGCTGAAGAGGTAGAGTTGTTTTAAGTTTCTCTGTCTTTTAAAAGCTGTGTCAAACCTGAATGAAATAGGGTTTTATTTGCTTTTTTTGTTGTTGTTTTTGATTTGCTTCTTTGCTTTTCTTTATACATCTCCTCCCTCAGGCTTCAGAGCTGGATGGAGAGATTGACCTTTCCACATGTTACGATGTCAAGGAGTTCCCAGTCCAGAGGAATTACGGTTTCCAAATTGTGGTGAGTGTTTAATCTTCATGTCATCGATTGTCCTGAGCCATAAATCACCAACAAAGATGAAACTCATTGTCTCCACACTTGAGCCCTGCTGTCTCCTGCTGGTCTATAAACAGCCTTAGACACCATGTGGAGCAACTTTAGGTGTCAGGTTTTGCCATTTCTCTGTCTGAAACGATTGTTTGTCTGTCATGACGGATGTCACTTGACTTGTCATCTCTCTGTGAGGGGATGACATCATGCTGGTCTAAATCTGCTGCAGGCGTTGCCAGCCCTGCTGGTCTCTCTGAACCAATGTGCTCCTCATCCTGCAGAATGTGTTTACCCCGGAAAGCTCTGTCCTTTGCTGAAAAAATCGGAGGTTTTAAAAAGAATTTTTGCTTGTGAGAGTTTTACTTTGTTGTATGATAGTTGTGCAATCCATGTCTTCTTAACAGAATACTTTGACACACAATCCTTTGATCATTAAACATTTTTAGCTCTTGTTGCTGCAGCAAAGTACTGGACACATATAGTAATGCAGTGCAACACATTACTTATCCATTTGATGTTGGAGCAGGTTTTGTTCCTACTACATATAGATGTGAACTCTAACACTAATCCTATATGAGGACAACTGTAGCAGCAAGGTCGCTTCATTTGTTTACATCTGCATGAAGAAACTCCCCTGAGATTCCTGGAAGAAGTCAGAAATAGCAAACTTGTGGAAATCATTGTGAGGGTTTGGTGTTGTTAGATGTAAGGTAATATATCCGCTCTAACTGTGCTCTCTCTCTGCTCTGCAGTCAGACTGAAAGGAGCTCTGATGGATCCTAAATGTAGCTCAGGCTGCAGAGCTGAACACATGTTCAATATCTGATGTTTGACATGCGTTGCCTTTGTATCTTTATAATTGTGTCTTTGTGAGCTTTAACAACAAATGCGGTCCTGTCTTTGTTATTAACATATATAGAATTGGTTAAACGAGTTCCATGTTTGAAGATGAACCCTCTTTAACAGTCTGTACATTTTTTCAGCTACTTAGAGAAAACCATACTTTTCAAAGGTAGTCAAGTAAAGAGGAACTTCTGTTTTTATCTTGATGGTGTCAAAACTGCGGCTGTAGTGAGAGCCTTAAATATCTTCCTGTGTCCTGCAAGGCTTTAAACTTCTGCTTGAAGATTATCTTTCAAAGTCTGAGCTTAGTGTCACACAGCAGAGTCCACCAAAGCTTCTTTTTGAATTATTTTCATGTTGAAAGAAGAGTCATAAAGCTACTGACAAAACCATACAGAGGTCAAATATTCTGATTCAAAGCTTGTTTCACATTTTTAATTAATTTATCAAATCCACCAAAAATTTAGACAGAAAATTAAAACATCTGGGTCCTAAAACAGGAAAAGTCTCCATGTCTAAACTAAATAAGCGCAGCATACCTAGATTTTATTTAAGGTTTGTTCATGTGACAAGCGAGCGGTTAGATTGTTTTAAACATTGTCAAAGTTATTTAAATCACCATGTTGTCTCATTCCTGTCACTCATTGTAATGACATGTCTGTCTGCCCTCAGTGTAAAGATGGAGCGTGCACCCTGTCAGCCATGACCTCTGGAATCCGCCGCAACTGGATTCAGGCCATCATGAAGAATGTGCGGCCCACCATCGCCCCCGATGTCACTCGGTAATACCCAAAGAGGATTAACACTTTCAACGCCGGCACATAAAACGACTGCTTTCTCACTTATTTTTATTTTTTCTTAATCCCTCTCTCCTCCTCACCTTCTCTTTCCTTTCCTTCTCTTCCTCCATCAACTGGTTTTTCTACTTGCTTCCAGGAAAAACATCTCTCTGAAACTATCCGTTCTGAAGCCCAGGTTGGAGTGCTTGTGTGTGTGACACCCCCACCCTCTCACCCACACCCCACTGCCCCCAACCTCCAACAGTGATGTTATTGCTCAGCAATGTCAGGCCCAGCGTGTCTGTCGTCCCTGTGTCATGTGATTGTTGAGTAATGTCCCTGTGAGGTTGTGCCACTGTAGAAACACACACTTAATCACAGCGTCAAACTAGAACCCACCTAACATGCTGCTGATCAGCACATGGATCCATCCACAGATAAATTAGATATTAGTCAGAGCAGCTCCGAGCTCATGATTCAGGCTGGAGAGCCTGAGCAAACGTTTTTCTCAGGAGCTGTTACGGTAAAGATGACTTTTTAACTTACCTAAACAGTCATTTTACTGCTCTTTGAGATCCAAAGATTACCCCTCAGAGAGCTCATCTTATGTGATTGTGAACACATGCTCTGACCTGCATTTTCTGAGTCACACTCTTTACTCTGCTCGTGTGTCTCTTACAGCAGCATGTGTGATACTCCTGGTATTCCTGCACAGACGCCTCACAGACACCTCTTTCTCATTCTTCACTTCTGTCCCTTCTCATTTTCCCTCTTACTCCCTCCACTTCCCAGCACCTTCACACAAGAAGGTGAAAGTAGGTCATTTTGTCAGGTCACTCTGCCCCTTAACAGCCTAAAGCGGTGAGCACTTCACTGGAAACACATGCTTTACATTAAGCTGCTGTAAAAATGATGTTAGCATAGCAGCTAAGGGCAGGCATCGGCCAACAGGCTTACCTCAGATTACGACCATGAACATTAAAGCTGCTTTCAGTCTAATGCAGTGTGTCTCTGAAGCATTTTTGATGTGCTTTGTGCATTGAAAGCATGATTAATTCAGTTAAATGTCAAAACCAATCAAGTGATGCTACTCTGCAACAACTGTTTGTATTTTTGTTTGTCCAGCTTTCTGTCCGGCTCACATAGTGGTCAAAAATCTCATTAACCCCCACTGTTAGAGCTGTGATATATATCCTCTGTATTTGTTGTGTATTTGTGATTTAGATCCGTCACCGATGAGACGATAAAATCCCAGGTGATGTTGGGGCCGTGTCCACAGGCTTCTCCTGACCCCAGTCCGAGTCCTGAGGCTCCCAGATCTGAAATCAACAGAAGGCCTGCTGGCAACAGCGTCTCCATCTCTTCTTCTGAGCCCCGCAAAAGCAGAGTCCGTGAGCGTAGGCGAGAGGGTCGCTCCAAGACTTATGACTGGTCTGAGTTTAAAATGGAACAGACTGCTAAGCCTGTGAAGGAACGAGCAGACACAGTCGACCTCAGCTCTTCCTTCTCCACCACCTCCTCATACTGCTCTCCCTCCTCCTCCGCCTCCTCTTTAGCGTCCTCTCCTGTCTCTACCTCCTCACTCCAAACCTCTTCTGTGTCAGGATCTCACCCGCAGTCTATGACAGACGAAGCTGAAAAAGAGAATGTAAGGAGGGGAGTCCCTCCACACAGCACAACCAGTGCGACCCACACACCAAATACTGTTACCGTCACTGTGGTGTCCACGCTGAACACTGCTCCGTCAGTATCGTCAACGCATGAATGCCAAGAGCAAGGGAAGATGGAGGTGGACCACGCCACAGCCACACATCCTGCTGGTGAGGCTAAGAAGGACAGCAAAAACTCAGATGTCCGGGAAGAGATTGAGCAGCGGTGGCATCAGGTGGAAACCACACCGCTCAGAGAGGAGAAACAGGTGCCCATTAACACAGCTGTAGGAAACTCAAGCAACTCTGAGAGATTACCTGCTCATGAGCTAGCTGCACTGCTTGACAAAGAGGTTTGTTTTTGAAACAGTTTAAGGCACATTTATGAGATCACTTCTTGCATCATTTGTTTAAACTTTCTCCTCTTTCTTTCTGTATAAGTTGGGACAGAAGCAGAAGGAGCTGGACCGTCTGCAGAAGCAAAACAGCGCTTTAAAAGAGCAATTAGAAGATGCACTCGGGAGGGAACAAAATGCCAGAGAGGGTTATGTGCTGCAGGTACTACACTCACAAAGCATGGTGCCGGAGTGGTTTGAGTACAAGTAGCAGTGGATCATTGAATTTTGAAGAAGACATTATGAAGTGTGAGAGATAAGAATGATGTAGAAGCTGCAGGATTTCGAATTGTGCTGATCAAAGATGGTATGGTTTTGGTTTTTTTACAAGCACCAGCTCATAAAAGATTACTTGTATCTTTTGCTACTGTAACTTGTTTAATATTTTACTAACTGGTGTGGGTGCTTTGTCTCTGATACGCATGGTTTTGGTGTTCTTAGCATGAATTTTCACTAACTGTTTTACGGAGTTTCACATCTCTTGGGGGAAACTAATTGATTTGATATGATGTGCTTTAAGGTAAGAATCTTGATTCAGAAGCCTTGCGCTGTGCTTTTCCCTTGCTCTCCATTCATGCCTCATGTGTGTGCCCATATGAAGCCTGCCCCTGCATGTTTTTTGTGTTCAGATTTACATATTTTGACTTTTCGCTTTTTCATGATGCATTTTTTAGTTACTCAGTGTTCTTGTCTTAAAGCCAGGATCTCATTTTTTCATGCATTTTATTTCATTTATTATCTTGGGGTTTTTTTGTTTCGTAGTTGTCTCCAACTTTTTTCCCCTGTGTTTGTTTTGAGGGTTCATTTACTCCTTTTATTTTCCAAGTCATCTCTGAAAAAGCACAGTGGAAGCTTGGAGACAAAAAGCTCTCCCCCAAAGAGATAAAAATCAAGAGGAAAATCTGATTTCCTGGTGACCCACGAGATGTGGTTCTCCGTATAAGGCAGGGAAGGTAAGCTGATGTCATTAATGAGACTCTTTCATCAATCTTTTCAAGAGTGCAACACCCCCTTCCTCTTCACCGCACAGAGTACCATGGCAGCGCTTACACAACCTCAACCAGGACCTGCAGGGCGAGTTGGAATCCCAAAAGCGCAAACAGGACCTTGCTCAGCAGCAAATTAAGTCACTTAAAAGAAGCTACACAGAAGCTCAGCATGCCGTCGATCGCCATGAGACTGATATTCAGGCTCTGCAGGCTAAACTAGCATCTGCAATGGCTGAAATCTTTGCTAGTGAACAAGCTGTCGCCAGAATGCGCAATGAGCTCAAGATAGAGCAGAAGCGTTCAAAGGAGCAGGAGGAGGAGCATAACAGTAGTGAGCGCACCCTGAGAGCCCAGCTTAAGGACAGTGAAGACAGGCTCCGTGAAGTAGAGGCCAGCCTCTTAGAGAGGAACCAGGCCCTCAGGCACCTGGAGCGCCAGCAGGCCCTGCAGCGAGACCACATAAGAGAGATCCAGAGACTACAGGAGAAACTCCAAGAAGTGACGGCTAGACTGAATGCAACAGAAGAGGGTCAGGTGCTGAAGGAGGAGCGCCTGCGGAACGAGCAGCACATGATGCTGGAGAGCCATGAGAGAGAGAGGCAGAATCTGTGCAGGAGATTAGCTGATGCTGAAACTGCACAGAAAGAAACAGAGAAGAAGCTGGTGGAAGCAGAGCAGCAGGTGGAGACTTTACTAAGAGGGAGGCAGGCGTCTGCAGGGAAGGAGAGCAAGGAGGAAATCCTGAAGTTACAGGAGGAACTGGCCCAGAAGACTGACATGGTTGAATCCTTAAGGCAGAGTGTTCGAAGGCTGGAAGAAGAGAAAGGACATCTCACCTGCCGCTGTCAGGAGCTCCTGAACCAGATATCAGAAGCAGACCGTGAGGTGAACAAGCTCCGCAACCGTTTGGAAACAGAGGAAGCTGATTACTACACTCTGGAGCACTCATATGAAAGGGCGACCCAAGAGTTTCAGAAGATCAGTCAGTCTCTTCGAGAAAAAGAGGAGGAAATCCGGCAGACCAAGGAGATGTATGAGCGACTTATGGAGCGCAAAGAAGCTGACTTGAAAGAGGCGCTCATTAAGATGACTGCACTGGGAAACAGCTTGGAGGAGACAGAACAGAAGTTACAAGCTAAAGAAGAGCTTCTTTGTCAAATGAGCCAGAGCCTTATAGATAGATCAGAGCCCTGCAGTGCTGAAAAGGACCTGCAGGCAAAGCTTGTAGTTGCTGAGGATCGTATAGCAGAGCTCGAGCAGCATCTCAACGCCCTGCAGCTCGACTACGCTGACCTGCATATGGAAAGACAGCAAACCCCAGAACAGAGCAAGAAATCAAAGCTTAAAACGTCAGTCTCCTTATCAGCCAACACCATGCTCTGTGAGAATAAACCCAAGTCAGAGAGCTCCCCAGATGGAAAGGAGTATCAAGCTAAGAGACCAAGGATTCGTTTCTCCAACATTCAGTGCCAAAAATACATGAACTCAGAAGGTATAGAGAGTAGCAGCTTTCCAGAAACAAGACAGAAAGTAAGTCAGGGTGAAAGTGAAGACATCAGCGTCTCCTCTGATACTACATGCCCTCACAGTAGCGACCCAGAGAAGTTCATCTCCATCATACATGCCTTAGAGACCAAACTGCTAGCCACTGAGGACAAATTACGAAACCTCACACAAAATCTAGAAGAGCAACGATCCACCCAAGCAGAAGAGTTCTGTGAAGAGATCGATCTGAAAATGACAGAAACCAAACCTAAAAGAGAGCTCAGCTGTGGGAGGGGGTCAGCGACACATAAGCACTACATCAACGCCCTTGCGTGTGTGGAGAGCAGTCGAGAGAAAGTCAGAGATATCCTCAGAGGCTCTCATGAAACCACAGATTCACAGCTGCACTCTCTGTCAGAGATCGAGAACGATCTGTTCAGTGCATCCCTGTTCATCCGACAAGGACAAAAGATGTTAGAAGAGCAGTCGCCACTTCCCCAACACCACACCCCAGAGACTGTAAATAAAGACGCTGTGCAGCTGTTCGCTAAAACTCTCTCCTATGAAGCTGTAGTTTTAAACAAGATAGCTTTGTTGATACAGACGTCAAAGTCTGATGTCCTACAAGGTCTAGCAGAGATTTGGGAAGACATTGAGAGTATTAAAAGAAGCGACAAAGACTGCTTGGCTGTGGTTTATGCTGATGTCTTGACCAGGAAGCTCATGTTAGAAGGCGCTTTCTGGAAAGATTTGGAGAAAGCTGAGATAGAAGTTTCCAAATCCAAAGAGAGTAGTGTACCAGCTGATGTAGACGTCGATTCCAGTGCCATATTCAACACCTTCATTAAAGCAGAACTAGCCCACTCTATTCAAAACCTCAAGCATTGTTATGAAGAGAAATTCAAAGTACTCAAAAGGGAATTGATAGAAGCACATAAAAATCTCTATCAAAGGGAAGAAGCACTGAAAGAAATTATTGAATCATCCAAAAGCCCTGATTTGCAAGATGTCATCCAAGAAGTAAGAAAGAACTTTGGGCTCGGGAAACACAAGTTAGCTGACATTCACCCTCCTGAGCTCGCCCCCTACATGGAGCAGATAGAAATGGAAGAAGCTAGAAACTTGGCAGAGGAAATTGTAGACAGACAGTTAGTGTCTGAGATTCCCTCCTGTGGAGTTGATTCTATTGAGTCTTTTCAGATTGCACATGATAGTTTGGCAAATGAGCTTCAAAGGCAAGCAGCCATCCTCCATAAGTATTCACAAGAGATAGAACGTGGTGAGAACCATCCTGGACTGGCCAAAATGGTCCATGCTCTTCTAGGGCACCAAACTTCACATAACCTTACGAGCACCTCCCTTTGTATCCGTGAAGCCCTAATCCAGGCTCAGGTGGCTTATGTGGCATGCAGGTTACGAGCGATGCATGAACAAGACTTGGGCTGGTGTAAACAGACGGGTCAGAACATGGATGCTCTCGTCCAAGAGCACGCTCGTAATGTCAGCGCCATCAAAGAGAAATATGAGGCATCGTTGAAGGATGAGCGCAAAAATTTCACACAAACCGTCACTTCTCTGCAGAAAGAGAATCAAACCTTGAAGGATGAGGTTAGCAAATGTGTGAGCCGGCTCTCCCAGCAGAAAGAGCAACTGAACGTCCTGGAAGAGCATTTCCAGAAGGAGACAGAGGAGCTGAAACAGAGGCACAAGCAAGAGCTCAGCCAAGCGGAGAAAGGCAGAGCCTCAACAGAGCTCGCCCTCATGGAGACGACCGCCGACAGCCAACGAAAACTCGAGGTCCTGCTCGTAGACATGGACACCATGGAGGAGCGCCATGAGAGTCACGTGAGGAAACTGGAGGAACAGTTTGAGCAGAGGATCTGTGAGCTCCAGCATCTGCACAAAGAGGAAGTGGAGAAGTTACATTCTCAGTACATGGAGAACATTCAGAGTGTGAAAGAACACCAACGGGACAGAAGAAGTCCTGAGCATCCTCATTTGGATGAAGCTGTGACACCAATGGACGAGGAGGAGCAGGGGAAGGGGGAGGATTCACTAAACACGTCAGAGGTGGACTCCATGGTGGTTCTGAAGGATCGGATCCAAGAGCTGGAGACTCAGATGAACACCATGAGGGATGAACTGGAGAACAAGCACCTCGAGGGCGATGTGGCCAGCCTGAGAGAGAAATACCAGAGAGACTTTGAAAGTCTTAAGGTTTTTGTCTTTTATTTGACTATAGTGACTTTATTTTAAATAAAAACAAGATTTGTAGGGAAATAGCTTAGAAAATTGCCTTGGCTAATCAATCTACTAATAAACACAAAGAGTTAAGAGTTGGGAAATGGTCTGATATGAGTCAAGTTTTGACAAATGAAACCTGTAGTTTGCTCTGAAGCTGTAGTGGATGTGCTATTGCAGCTATGATGGATATCCCAGTCCTTTGATTCAAAACACTCCTCATAGAAACATGTCTCCTGACCTTCAAGTAGATGTGGAAATATTTGCACATCTTTCTGATGGATTGACTTCAGCTTTGGTGTATCCATTCATAGTGACCCGATGGTGGATCCTGTTGGTTTTCATGATCCCCCTTTTTTTCCTCTGAAGCTTTTTTGGCTAGCTCTTGGAAATTGTTATTGCCCAGCATTGCTTCTGCATGCGGGCATTAGCAGACATACCATTTCCTTCTCTTAAATTAGCGGGAGTGGAGTTCAGACGGTATAGTTTCCTGTCTCACTTACTACTTGCGTAGCTGGACTAAAGATTCTAAAAAGCTTGCATGGCTTCTCGCACTGATTTTGCATGACACTTTGTGAATTAATGATAGATACTGCACTGGATCAGTAGTCACATGCTGAACTGTAGCTGGTAGGTGGAATATTTATTTTGTGGTGATAAGTTGTTAAAACTCTTTCCTTCAGGCCACTTGTGAACGTGGCTTTGCAGCGATGGAGGAAACACATCAGAAGGTTATCCAAGACCTCCAGAGGCAGCATCAGAGGGAGATTTCCAAACTGATGGAAGAGCGTGAGAGGCTTTTGGCCGAGGAGACTGCTGCAACGATTGCTGGTAAACGAAATGAGTGTATTCCAACCCATTATGTGTCATTTTAACAAGATGGAAACTAAATGTGCGTGATCTGTGTTTAATAAAGCTATTGAAGCGATGAAGAATGCCCACAAGGAGGAGCTAGAGAAGACCCAGCGCTCCCAACTGAGTGGACTGAACTCTGACATTGACGAGCTTCGCTTACAATACGAGTATGTTTCATGAACACACTCACATTCGATCAAATTGACTCAAGGGCTGTGTAGTTTAATTGCAAATAAGATTAAAACGCAATATGGCTTGCTGCAGTTTTGTAATGGAAGACAGTGCATTTTTTCTTTAACCTCAATTATCTCAGGATACCAGTTTTTTTTCCAGTAGATGTTTTATATGTAATGTTCCTATTCTCTGAGACCCAGAATTCTGGGTTTTCATTGTCTGAGAGCCTCACCAACATGTCAAGAAATAAATGCTTGAAATAATTCACTGTATTCAAAATTAGTCGTTATGAAATCTTGGTTTTACTTTCTGAAATAGATGATGCAATTATTTAACTTTTTCATCATATTCAGATTTTTTTAGATGGACCTGCATAAAAAAACAGAGATTCTTTTGAGGATTTTTTTTGTTTTTTACAACAATCCTACTTTTCTCTCTCATGTATGTGTTTTTCTTATTCAAAACTAGCATAGTAAAAATATATCATCCTCTTCAATGTGGCAACAACTCATAAGATAGGAAGCCTAAAATAATAGCACAATAAATAACAATTGAAATATAGGGAAAAATAAACCATAAGACTGTGTTTTTAAATCACTCAGCCCTAACTGACACACAATTTTACCTGAGAGGATGTTTTTCTGACTTTTTGCTAATGTCTGCGATGAGTTAACGTTTGTGGCACATATATGTGAGATCACCAAGTTGTTGTTGTGACCTGGTTTCATAGGGAGGAGCTGCAGTCCATCCAGAGAGAACTGGAGGTGTTGTCAGAGCAGTACTCTCAGAAATGTCTGGAGAACGCTCACCTGGCTCAGGCTCTGGAGGCAGAGAGGCAGGCGCTCAGGCAGTGTCAGAGGGAGAACCAGGAGCTTAATGCTCACAACCAGGTTTGGATCCACAAACATGCACATGAACACAAATAAACTGCTCAGCACACAGATACAACATTGCTTTATTTTGCCAAACAGGAGTTAAACAACCGGCTGACTGCAGAGATCACTCGGATGCGCTCCTGTTTCAGCGGTGAAACAGCACTGTCGACTCTCAGCCAGGGCAAAGATGTGTATGAGCTGGAGGTGTGTAAACTCCACACAAAGACACGCATTCACACTGCGGATTATCTCTTCAGTCTGATGAGTGTTTCTGCTTCTCTGCAGGTGTTGCTCCGAATCAAGGAGTCAGAGATTCAGTATCTTAAACAGGAAATCCACTCTTTGAAAGATGAGCTACAGTCAGCTTTAAGGGTAAGTGGTCCATCATGTTTCAAAACAGTTTATTAAAGGTGCTCATCTGTAGCTCTTGAAATCCTTAATTAGAGAGGAAGTAACATGAGTTTTATTTCAACAGGACAAGAAGTACGCCACAGACAAATATAAGGACATCTACACAGAGCTCAGCATAGTGAAAGCAAAGGCTGACTGTGATATCACCAAACTAAAGGAGAAGCTGATCATTGCCACAGAAGCTTTGGGCGAGAGGACTGTGGATGACAGCGTCACGTCTGGTTACGGTAAACAGAAGCCTCAAAGTGTTAACAATCAAAACAAATGCAGTCATTTGATTATTTGGCTGATTTACCCAAGTTTGGATCTCTGCTTTTAGAATCACAGCATGTCCTCTTTTTGTTCATAGATATCATGAAATCTAAAAGTAATCCTGATTTCCTGAAAAAAGAAAAATCATCAACCTCCAGGCAATCAAGAGGTGTAAGGTCAAAGGTGAGTGTTAAATGTTTAATATTCTTTTGTTCAGCTTTCTTACTTCAATTCATGCAAACAAACATGGTTATATTCATGTCATTGTGAGCTGCAGCTGTAGTTCGCTGTGTGAACGGATGTCATAAGTGTGATGTGCAGATTTTATCTCTGTTATATGTGAAAATGGAGCCCAACAAACTCTTTAACCGTCTGTCATTCGGGACTCTCTTTTTTTTGTTCAGAGGTTCTCGTCCTGTGAGTCACGTGTGTGTTTTGTCCATCAGTCTGTCACTGAACAGGTCTCATTGGATAGCTGACACTCCTATTGTGGGGTGATTCCCCCCCACAGCCCCCGCCCCAACATGTGCTGTAGGTATAGCATGATAAAGAGCACAGCATGCCCTAACTATCTTTGCATGACTTCCCCTTCCAACTTTTAATTTACATCCCCAACCTGCACCTTCAAAACTAGCCACAGTAAGGATCTCTTAGGCCTGGCTCACACTGCAGAATTTTAAAAATCTTAAAACATTCAGGTTGTATCACACACGAGGAGACTCTTTACAGATCATCTTCTCTTATATCTTAAACATGCACACACAACAAGACTTGAAATTAATGACAAGCACAAATAACAGTTTTACATCAAGATTATCAGACCAATAAGAGCGGCGCACCATCTGATCCCACAAGGAAGCAAATGTAAACAAAAGAAAAAAATATAGAGACTAATGCGATGCTGCTATTTGTAGCCATTATTTGCAGTAAGGAAACTACCATGGAGGCAATTTCTCTCCAACTTTGGTGTTTTTCAAATCTTAAGTCTGTTTATTTCAGATGCCCAAGAAAGTCACTGCAACCTGACCTCTTAAAATGTTCACTTCACTTGTTCTTGATCAGTAAATCTAACCCTCTGCGATCAGCAAAACTGAGGAATGAGAGCACTTTTTAATTCTACTTTTTGCTCTGTAATCTAAAAAGACTCATTGTAACTGTTTAGTGAGCGTTCTCATTTTGAATTGTCAGTGTTTGCATCATGCATTTGTTTTTTAGCACATTTTGTGCATCTGTGGCATGACAACACACCAACTTTTTCCTGTACACCTTTCTTTGAGATTAAAAAAGTTGTCTGGCGTGGTGAAACAGAGTGAAGATAACATCTGACTGAAAGAAAACATAACTCTTCCATTTGTTTTTGCTCTGTGGATTGTGGACACTATTTTTGCGTTCATGTCTTTATTTTAATTTTTTTGTCTTTCTTTTTCAGAGCCTGAAAGAGGGACTGACTGTGCAGGAGCGTATGAAGCTTTTTGAGGCAAAAGATTCCAAAAAGATTTAAATCTGATCAGTCTGCAGTTTCTTTTCTCTTTCCTGACCGCTGCGTTTTGTGGTCAGATCACGAAGGCTGTCCCAGCATCAGCTAAAGACTCTTATAGGAAATGGAAAATATCTATAAAGGTCAACATTAAACTTGGACCTGCTGCTTCCATGTCTCTGATAAGTGGTCATATTTTTGTTTCACTTTTTTTAATCAATAGGAAAAGTTTTATCAAATTAATCCTGTTTAAGCTTTCTATAAAGAACACATAAATCTATTATCTGTCCAACTTGGAGGTGTGTCCAAAATCTGTCAGAGGAATACAAGACAGTGTTTTATCCATCCTCCAAAATGCCAAAACAGACAGCAATACACAGTATAAATAATATATATTTCCCAATATGAATTAAGTATCTGCTGTATTTTATTGTTACAGTTTCTAGATCTAATATTTTTAATGTTTATGTTGCACCAGTTCTGTTGTACATAACTACTGGATTTATGTTAGAGTATGGTTTGCTTTGAGTGTTGGGGCATCTGCTGTATTATAACTCTGGTTTGATTGATAGTGGAAACAATGTGAGCTTCTCCGGCCTGTGTATGAGAGTTGTTTTTTTGTTTTTTTTTTAATGGAGTGTCTGTGTGTGAAGGGGGAAGAGGGCTGGGATTGCACTTATCACTTGACTACTTGAGGAATCTTTTTTTTATTTGTCTCAAATCGATGTAGTGACTTCAAGTCAATTATCAGTGCAACCAAACATCCTGACTTCTGTCAAATTTAGTGAACGACCGTGACTTAGTAGTGATTCAGGATTTTTTATTAAGTTTCTCAGAACCTGAATTTGTGTTTGCTTAGTTTTGACTTTGGTGTGATGATATCATCTCAAAAACTTAAACTCTTTAGGACTTTGCATGACTGTACAAGTGTCATTTAAACTGCAGAACGATCATGTTGCCTCATTTTGCTTCTTAACGCTTCAGTGTGGAACTCTTAACACTTATAAGCTTTGCTTTGCAAGTCCTACTGTTTAAGATGTAGAGAGTGAAATGTTTTACTGTAAGCGGCAGTCTTGAAGCACTCGGCCTGATCCCTGACCTCTCACTAGTCGTGCCTCAACTGAGTGAAGAATCTAAACATCCATGAAACCTGTGCAGCTATGGATACACACTGTATAGTATTCAAACCACGCCTTGTACATACGCCACACGGAAAACTTCTGTGTTTTGTTTTAAACTTGTACCTTGCTCTCTAGCTCTATATGAAATATATATGAATATTTTTTATTTTCATTTTAATGTATAACGTCAAATAAATGAAGTGTTTGGAAATTTTAGAGTCAAAGTGATTTTTATGGCATTCAATTTTCAGTAGTCATTTATTTCAGCATGAGTCTTCTGTAGAAAATAAAAACAAAACTAGGGACTTTATCAAACAGAAATCATTGCATCATATACAACATTTACTGCCTTAGAATTCTCCATTTCTTGTTTTACAGAAATGTCATTTTAATTTTGAAAAAGTCTGAAGGTTTGTAGCATCAAAATAGTTTTGAAAAGTAGTCCATCTTACTTTGTACTACATCATATTTTAATTATGTTTTATTTTCAGTGGCAAACACTCTCTCTCTCTGATATCAAACCTTTGTTGTGTAAACTTTTTTTTTACTCTCCTTCAGCCAACCAGCATTCCCAGCTCTTGTTCTCCCTCCTCCTCATTGCCTCTTAAAGCATCTATCAGTCTAACCCAAAAAGCGTCCTGCTCCTTTGGCTCCTCGGGCCACAGCAGGTAGGTCTTCTTACGTACTATCTTGCGTAAGCGTGTGTAAGGGGATAGGCAGTGCTCAGGCATCTCCTCTAAGAAAACCAGCAGCAGGACGTCACTTCCATCACACAGAAGCCTCAGACTGGCCAGCTGAAACTCTACAGAGCACCACTTGCTCCGCAGAAAGTTACGGGACGCCACACAGATGGTGTGGCGAGAGCTGAAGATGGCAGACTCTATGTTCTCCAGAACTGCAGGTATCTGAGGGAGGGGAAGACTTGATAAATGAGCAGTGATTGAAAAGATGGGGCGAATTTTATTAGAAGCAGAGATCACTTCATACCTCAGGCTCTTCAGGTCTTCAAAGGTCCCCTCTTCTATGAAATCAATGATGTTTAAACTGAGGTTGAGCTTCAGCAGCTTCCTCAGTTTACTGAGCGGCTTCTTAGTGATCTATTTCAGCAGATTGAACTGCAGATACAGCTCCTCCAGTTGAAGAAGAGCACTGAATACCTCCAGCTGCAGCTCAGTGATTTCATTTTTTAGCAGAGAGGCGTTTCAGACTCTTCAGATGGATGAACCACTCAGGGTCAATGTCACGGAGCTTTTACTTGTCAAAGCTGAGAAATGTGATCTGTGTCAGGCCTTTGAATGTGTTTTTGTCAATTACAACCTTATTCTGAATCATCTGCAGCGTTTTCAGTTCTTTGTATCCGCTGAATGTGGTACTAGAGATTTGCTTCAACCCCAAGTTGTCAAGATAAAGCTTGCTGGTGTTTCCTTTACCCAGTGACAGCTGGGCCACATTCCCCAGGTTTGCATCCTTGAGTATCAACATGGGTGGAGTGAAGCACTCAAGTAGGCTGGAGTTCGCCTGAGGTAACCTGGATCCTTTCAAGTCAACCTGTATCAAAGAAAAGTCACATTTTAATGCTTTAAACTACAAAGAAAACAAACCTGCACTGCAAAAACTGAAATCTAAGCAAGTCAATTTATCTTATTTATTGTACAAATTATCTTATTATTCTTGATTTGAGCCACATTCACCAGACCAGGTTATAAAAATGTCTATTTTCGTGTTTTTTTAAGACAAAAATGAGGTCTGAATTGCTTGTAACAAGTCAAAAAAATCTGCCAGAAAAAAAATTCGTGCATTGAGACATTTTTCTTATTCCAGTCAGATTTTTTTCTTTACTTGTTACAAGCAATTCAGACCTCATTTTTGTCTTTAAATAACTTGAAATAACTACAAATAAGACATAATCACTTGCTTAGGTTTCAGTTTTTGAAGTGTGCCGAATCTCAAAAAGCACACATACCTCCGCTCTTTCAAGATGGTCCATTCCTTCCAGCAACTTGCAGATTGTCAAACGAGATTTCTCCACAAACAGAGAAAAAGCCACCCAGGAGAGAGTTTTCTTTGTCCCTGCAGAAATCCTCAGAAGCATTTCTGCTCTGACACTTTCACACAGCAGACCTGTCAGCCTTTGGTTTGAGTCGAAAGGATCTGCTTGCAGCTCTAGCTTTGAGTCGTTGGACAGCCTGATGTACTCAAGAGCAGGGAAACAGCTCACATTGATTTTTTGGATGTTGTTTGCAAAAAGATCATGTTTTCTGAGACTGAAGGATCCGTTAGACTCTCCACAGCTGAAAACACGAAGCATATTCAAAGACAGATCCACTTCCCGGATGACTGGGAGGGAACTGAAGATAAGAGGAGAAAGGGTTATGAGATGGTTGTGGGTCAGAAGAAGTGTCCTGCGTCTGCTGAGTCCATCAAAGGCCCAGGAGTGGATGTGGGAGATGTTATTGCAGGATAGGTTGAGGGAAACCAGGGAGTCCAGACCTCTGAACTCTCCTCCTTTGAGGAGGCTCAGCTGGTTCTGGCTCAGGTCGAGATGTTTGAGAGCAGACACATGACTGAAGGATCCAGATGGGATGGCTCTGATCTTGTTTTTGGAAAGGTTGATAGTTGTGATGTTGACTGGGATCATGCTGGTGACATCAGACAGGTTGGTGATGTCCCTGTTGAAACAGTACATGACGTCTGTCTGAGGGAAGTTTCTAGAGCAGCCTTTGAAGCTGTAGCCACAGCACGCAAAGACATGAATCAGAAAAAGAAAGAGGGCAGTCTGCATCTTCATTTCTTCACACTTTTTTTCACAGGCTGAAGAGTCAGACAAGGGGAAATCTAAAATGAGAAGAGAGAAGTGCCAGATAACCATAAGGAAATTAGACATCAATTTTAAGAATTCGCTGCTCTGAGTTACTCAGAGGAGACTCAGCTTTTCAACCTGAAATCTTTAATTCATACTCTTTGAGGCTTTTGAAATTTTTAACACAAAGCTGGAAGATTTGCCTTCTTGCTGTGCACCAGCTGTGTAATTGTTTATCTCATGCTCCTCTGTCTTGTATCTGGCACATCCCATGTTAAAATTACAGCTGTCAGCTTTCATAATAACTTATGCATCGTTGATAAAGTGAGTTTTAGAAAATATAGTTGGGAGGGACAGGGGTGTGCATAGACTTTTTCGCAGGGGCGAAAGAGAAAAAAAAGTGCCACCCAAGGAGGCAGTTTAGTATTTTTTTAAGCTCAAGCTCACATTTGGCTCCCGAGTGAGCGGTCTAGTGGACGTTTTGTTCCCAATCAGTCACTTGAATGCACATTTCATTTACCAAGAAAGAGCACTACTTTTTTTTTTCTTTTTTCTTTTTTCATTTATTCAGATTTGTCCCATAAAGATAAAAAAGCTCTTTTTCAGGAGAGACCTGGCCAAGACAGGCAGCAGCAAAATCATTAAGTTACAGTCACAAAGTAAAAACAGAGACAAGAACCAGCATTTTTGCTATATGGTCACTTTACCACGTTTTTCAACAATTGGGTCCCCTCTCCCTTCATTCACAACATTGGGAGGGATGTGATGCACACATTTAGCTGATGGAATAATTAAACTTCAATGACCTCAGAAGTCATAACCAGAATCACAAGTCAGTCAAATTAATAAACAATATATTCTTGATAATATAGCTCTAGTGGTTTGAGTATTTCAATATGCTGCATACATGTTGCATTTGTCTTTATAAATAGAAAATTACACATAAACACTAACTTATTGTTATTTTAAGACAGTTAAAATATCCATCATCAACACAATTGACAAACAGTATTTCATCAATGCTAAGAAACTTAAATTAATTCACATATTAGTCATCAACTTCTTGCTCTAGTATGGTTCTTAGTATGGTATCACCATTATTTGTCACCCAAATAACTCATACAGTGCACAGCTTTAAAATGATAAAGTCTGATTCTTGTCTCAAAATGGTTGAATTCTTCTTTAAATGCACATTAATCAGCCAAAGCCTCAGTAAACACCTCATGTATGGCTCTAAAGAAAACATTTCCTTCCTGTATCACGATCATGACTCTTATAAAGCTGTTCTCTTCTTCCTCTTTCTTTTCTTTCTGTTTTCTGTTTTTCTCACTCATCACAAAGTGAATGCTTCACTCTCATGTTAAATTATTATTTTGGTTTATCCTTTGCAGAGTTCATCTTATTCTAAACCATAAGAGTATCAGATGTCAGAGCTCACCTGTCTTTCTCCTTCGATGAGTCTTGAATTTGTGCAGCTTATCGTCCTGTTTATCATCACTTCTCTAAATCTGAAAGAGGTGACCTTTCGTTACTTTGAGGAAGAATAGTACAGAAAGTTTTCTCGTGGTCACTGGTGCGTCTGCAAAGCTTCTGCTGTGCTGACCTGATATCTGCAGTGATCACATTCAAAGAAACAGATTTTACTTTGTGTCACAGATTGTCAAATTAAGTGGGTAGGGTATCTTATCCCTCCAGTTCATTTTCTTCTTGTTTGCTTTGTGTAAGAGCAAAGCTTTGTGTAGACTCACACTCTGGCTTTTAATGATTTGTCCACATGAGGGAGCTCTCCACTTTAATCAGGAGTTCAACGATGGCACAGCAAAGACGGTGCAATGTCCTTTATGATTTCATTAAGATTTATATACTATGAAGCACAAACAACTCTATCAGTCCATAATAGAAAGATCCCAAAAATGTTGACCAGTGTTTTAAAGCTATATTGTGAAGTGAAACTAAGGCTTGGCTTCACAGAAATTTCTCAGGAGAGTGAAGTCTGTGTCATCTATCTTTGCTTGCCGCCTCCAACCTTACCTCATCCATTTATTCTACTTGGAAGAAAATAAAAAAAACCCTTTTTTTCTTGAATGAATATGAACATTTGAGCTCAAGCAGCAAAGGTTCTGTTTCTTTTTAAGAAACAGAATCAACACCATAAGGTGTTTGTTTTCTTTTTTTGTTTGTTTTTTTCTTATGTGATGTCCATTCAAATGTTATTTCTGCAATAACATCTTCTTAACAGAAACATGTTTACATATCAAAATAGGATTTTTGAATTTTTCTGAAGACGCCAGGAGAAATTCAGCTAAAAAATCTCTAGAAGACACATGTTGACCTCTTAAATCAGAGCCTCTTATCTGGACTTCCTGCCAGTGTCAGCTGACCTTTGCCTTTTTAGATTTAGTGTAAGGGTGATGAAAAGGGCCGAAGGATGGGGGCAGCCCAGTGCACGGTGCCTGTCCTGGGGGTGACAGGTAGACCAACGTCTATTCTTTGTCCAGCTCTGACCTCAGGGCCCTGACCTTTGTGGGAGGGTTCCTAAATCTATGATTTACCTCAAGGTGCTGCTTCACCTTTAGCACAGCCACCAGACCACATCAGACAGTTAGAAAGAGCTGCCTCTAAAGATCTGTTTGTCTTTTCTTTAAACACTTACTGATGGTGACGACATTTAACCCAACTATTTTCCTGCTAAAATTGTACCTGAAAGTTAAGTTAGACTTCATTTTGTCTTTTTAGTTTTTCCATTTTTATTGAAACAGTGCACTAGATTTGACTCTTTATTCAAAGATGTACAGTGTGTATAATACAGTCTGGTGTCATTAAGTGAAATGCTGCTGTCCATCATGATGTCCTCCATATAAAACATTTAACTTTTAAATCATTTTACTTACATTTTTTCTAATTACAATATTTACAAATTCACTGAAAGTCCTGATTTTCAACATGATTTTGTATTACTAGCTTAATTCTTCAAATAATTGGGTGACTTGTACAAGGACTGAGGTTTAATTCAAAAGTATCTGGGTCTTATCGTGACAATCACTTTCAATAGTGCATTCAGGAGACGTTTCTTTCACACGTCTTTATTCTCTTTTTGTCCTTTAAGGTGCAATATGTTTGAGGCTTGTCACGTAAACTGGAAAAAGAGTGACAATTTTCCTCAAGATCTGTGACAATCAAAGGCGTACCAGTAGAATTTAATACAACCAAAGCAAGTTATTATACAGTTCAGTTCAGGTTAATTGTCAGTGGCTGTCAGCGGGCTTGGAGGACACTGGGCGTCCAGTCGCTGTATAGACGGGGGTCTCTTTGGGGTTTTGGCTGAGGAGGGGATATCTGTGAACACGACAGAGCGACCGTCAGGGCCGAGCAGAACGCTGGAGTCTGCCTCACACTTTGTGGTCCTGCTCGGCCACAAAGCCTCAGCAGAAGTCGGCCTCATGCCGAGACCACCTGAGGACAGAACCTCAGTGTTTACGAGCGACGCCTGACTCATTTTGATCAGCATGTCCAACGACTGCTTCCGACTCTCCAATGACGCTTTCAAGGCCTTCCTCTCACTCTCGTTTTCCTCCTCTTCTTTTTTTTCCTCCTGCTCCTCGTCCTCGTCCTCAGTCTCTGTCATGTTTTCCTTAGTGATGACCTCCTCTCTCAGATTGTGGTCCGTAGCAGAATCTGTTGAGCCCTTCTTGACTGAGAGGTCCAGAGGTCCGTCACTTTGCCGAGCAGTCCGCTCCAGCGCCTGGTGAATGTGTGAGAGCTCGCTGCGGATTTTGCCCAGATGTTCCCAGAGGTGGCACTGGGCGGGAAGGTCCTCCTTCTCCAGGTGGGAGATTTTACGTTCAGCCTCTTTGTACTCTTGAAGCGCCTTCGAGAGATCACCAAGGAGAGTAGCCACAGACTGTGAAGCCCCCTCTCCTGTCGTCTGGGTGGTGGCTGAGTCTTGGCTGTTGGGCCCCCCATTTGTGGAAAGAGATGAGGTCTCACTGTTGGGGCTGGTGAGAGCATCGTTGTACCACAGCTCAGGGGGCCGGCTCTGAAGCTGAGAATCCTGTAAACTAATAAGAGAAGAGTTTCAGGGATTTGCAAATTAATCTGGTTTCAAACTTTTAACCAATCATCAGTTTTATTTTATGGCAGGTAAAATTTGTACCATGGCATTTTGAACTCATAGCAGGTCCGGGACAAACTGTTTGTTCTATTTTCACAGATTAAGATTTACATACAGATCAGTAAACTCTAATCTGGCTTCACTTGCCAAAACAATTATAACCCAATCAGGACTTCTAATTATTACCTTCCAGGCAGGAGAAGTTTGTCTGCTGCCATATTGAGAGTTGATGCCGTCTGGATGTTCTTCAAGAGGTCCAAGGGGAAACCCACGGCTGCCTTCTTCTCCACAGGTGCTTCGTTGTTCCCTAGTGGCGCTCCTGTCCTTTTCACCCCCCAGATTCCTTTACTATCCTTGGCTGTAGCGTGCTGTTTATCCACCACCCTGAACCCTTGCTCAGAAGGGTCCATTTGTGGTGACACCCAGCCACCCGGGGACACTGCTGCAGCCCCAGGCCGCAAGGCGGGCACCTTCCACAGGTTCGCTTTAGGCTGGAAGCCAGAGAGCGGATTCACTTCTGGGGTGTTTGTGGACGTCTTGAGGACTTTGCTGGTGTCAGCCTGACTGGAAGCAGGCCCGAATGTGTGCTCACAGAGGAAGGGGTAGTAGAGACGAGGGGGGATGAGTGTTCTGTCCGTGTGCGTGCCTGAAGTTGGGTGCATCAGCTGAGCAGCAGATGCCAAGAAGGGAAGCTGGGCGAGTTGGGCGTGGGTCTGAGCGGTGACACTCGTAGCTGCGGCGGGGAGAGCTGAGTTCATGTAGGAGAAGAGGCTTGGGCTGATGGGGTACCCCACCCCCAGCATTGACAGGTTGAGTGCAGTGGGATCCTGGTAATCCACCAGGCTCGGCGGTGGAGGGTAACAAGGTATTGAAGCACTCACTCTGGATTGAGCACCTTCAGATTTACCTTTAGTGTGGTTGGACGCTAACAGCCGCCACTGCTCGGACAACAACCCAGGAGCTGTCAGACACGTCTTTGAAAGCTTGTACTGTTTCAGTTGAGCCTCTACCTCTACTGAGCGCGCTCGTATCAGCTGATCCTCCAGTGAAAGCATGTCAGACATCAAAAACTCTGACTCAGGTTGTTTGGTTTTCTTGGTGGCGCTCTCTGCAGCGTCTCCGTTGTGGTTATCCCTTGTGCTCTCTTTCGTCAACCCAGGTACCTCTCCTCCTTCTCCTCTGCCTCCCTCCTCTTCATCCTCTGGTCCCTGACTTTCCTTGTCCTCACCTTCTTCATCCATAACCCTGCGCTGTCTCTGTCTCTCCTCGATCCCTGTGACCTGCTCTAACACGTCTTTCCCGTTGGCGTGGATGCCATGTGCCTGATGGAAGGGCCTGAGCTGCTCTGGATGGAGGATGTTTCCCTTTTTGTAGGGCCAGTCTGACTCGATGAGTAGAGAGAGAGAGTTCTTACACAGGCTGTACTTCATGTGGTTGTACAGGTGGGACTTCTCCATGCAGGTGAAGGGACACTGGAAGCACTTGTAGTTGTAGGGTTTGCCCCACGGACGGGGGATGTAGTGAGGCTTCTTCGGCTTGCGCTCTTTGTGTTTGCTGGCAGACGTAACTTTGCAGGTGTCGTCCTTAGACATGATTGTATTTCTGTTTTTATAAATGCAGATGAGTGTGTCAAAATAACTTCAGTTGGACAGCTTTCTAGAGTTTTTCTCTCTTTTTATCAGGGCTCATTTCAGTGGATGTTGGTGTTTTCTTGGTTCCTTCAGAGCATTTCTTGAGCCTGTGGATACAGAAGAAAAAGTTCAGTAAACATGAAGTGCCAGAATAAGTTTGATTTTGATGGCACATTATTTCTTATTATGTCTTATCACAGATCACCTCATCCTCAGTAACATCAAGTCCTAAACTGTACATATATGGTTGGCTTCCTGATAACTGTGCTCTTTCCAATAGAGAGGTTAATGATTGACCGATGTTTATTACAGGTGAGGCGTTCTGTCTCACTCTGTTGGAAAAATGAATGTCGTCCTTCTTTTGGCTGTTGGTTAAAAGAGTTATCAGCAAGTTTGGCCCCAGAAAAACTCACATATACAGTTCTCTGGAAGGCTTCAGAATTTGGTAAAATTTGGGAGGGTTTTTTTTTTTGAGTTTTGAGTTTTTCAAAACTTCTGACCTGTAATGAAAGCATGAGGTATAGATGAAGGACAATTATGTAGCTAAGTACATGTGACTGTTAACCTTCATTATTTCATTATGTGTATGTGTAAATACAAGGATGTGTGTATATATGTAGGTACATTATCATCATTCATTTATTATTCATCCGATTAATTCTACAATTTTCTTTCATTATTATTCAGTCACTTAGGAATTTCATAAAACACGATTACAAAATAATTAAGTACCAGGATAGCAAACTATATATTATGATGCATATATGTGTATCATAAAAGTGCATTTGTTGTCTGCCTAAGCTGAGCGTTGCCACTAACCTATCTGCAGGGAGGCCCACGCTCCTGCCTCCTCACTGTACCTGCCACTATTCATTAGTTCCAGTGCAGCACCAGGCGCTACCAGGGTCCAGAGCTGGCGGGCAAACAGGGGTCTCTGCACCTGTGCAAGGGGGCCCTCACAACACTTACAGGCCTGTTTGGGTTCAGGGCTGGACCCTTGGAGGCCGGCTACAGGCACAAGGAAGGCCGGGCTGAGGGATGTACGGAGGAGTTGGGGGTTTGAGGCCTGGTTCTTAATGAGAGCCTGGCGTCATGCCTAAAGGGCATCATTAGTGCCAGGACTGGGATCTGGGTCAGGACACAGTGCAGAAGTTCATCTACTCTCCTGTGCTCTGTCTTGGCATACTACCTCTCCATACTTTGACTCTAACAAACAATGACAACGTCAATAATGTCGGATCCCAAACTCATGGTTACAAGAGATTTTTTTGTTCACATATGGAGTTTTAAAACCTGATATATTGTGAAGGATCATTTATTCTAATGTGGGTCTTAAGAAAGTTAGAAAAAGAGTAGTTTAGAAAGTAAATCTGTTGACAGATATCTTAAATAAGTCATTGTGCTGAAATAATTTTGCAAACAGCTTTTGTTCAGAGTTTCAGGGTAAAAAGTTTCTTTCTCATTACACAATGAAAACTGAAAAAGCAAATCGTTATGTCTCATTTCAGTAAAGAACATCTTTTCTGACTTGATACAAGCGCAATCACCAGACCAGTCCAGAGAAATGTCTTATTTCAAAGTATTAGAAAAAAAAATTAAGAAAAGGCTTTAATTGCCTGTAACAAGTCAAAATAATCTGCCAACGGACAAGAAGAAAGTTTCTTGGGTTAGAACATTATTCTAATTTCAAGGACCTTGATGAGCAATTTATTCTCACATGTTTTCAGATTTTTTTTCCACTTGTTACAAGTAATTCAGGCATAATTTTTGTTTTTTATTAACTTGAAATAAGACAAGCTTCCGGACCTGTCAGTTTAATGTGACTAATATCAATAATAATAAGACAATTTGTACTAAAAATAAGACATAAACACTTGCTCAGATTTTAGTTTTTGCAGAGTAGATTCATCGTCTGAAAGAAATTCTGTCTTTTAAACTCCTTTATTCAAATCCTTTACTCTCTATTTTACACAAAAATAGTTTAATTAATCACACGTCTTCTCAATACCCCCACATTAAATTTCTCAGCTACAGAAACTTTGAAATCTTTCCAGACTCAGAGCCAGCCCGTCGGCTGAACCCTGCAGTGAAAGAAGATATGAGGAGAAATGCGCTCCTCAATTTGAAACACTCTGCTTCGGGGGCTTTTATTTTGTCTTTCTCCTCCAGTCATTCACAGATGAAAGTCTGTGATGTTCAGAGTCAATACTGTGGTACGTTTCACCCACAGACTGCTTGTGACAAAGGTTTGAGGTAAAGGCCGCTGAAGCGCGCACACAGGTGATGGACGGCCGGTGATATTTAGAAACAGAAGACAACCTCATCTATTAAAGCCACAGAGAGAGAGAGGTGATGAAAGACACGCTGAGTCTAACACAGACTGGCAGGCTGTTGCCAACTGCTCTCCCAATTGGACCCTTAGAATTGGCTGGTTTAGTGGACGACCATTTGATTGGTTGACTTGTCCGCCTCAGGGCTCTGACCTGGGCTTTAAGCTCATAATGGAGCCTAACAGCTGCTGCTACGAACCAATCAATAAAAATCATTTTTACTGTAGTTTTTTCCTCTCCTGGACACTGTGATACGCTCCGCTCTGTGCACTGTGCTGGCCCCCTGTTGCCCCATATCCAAACCCTGCGGTCTTGTTTTAAGCTTTTAGGGACGCTGATCAAACAAGCCAAACCGCTTGAACATCTATCGGTGCAATTAATGAGGTTTACCACACTAAAAGCTTTGACAAGTTACATGCAACAGCAACCACGCCGCTGACAGCTGGGCTAACACAGAGAAGAGAAGTATTTTCAACATATAACTTTAATTTATCAGTGAAGAAAATGACTTTACCTTGGGTGGTCTTCAGATGGATGGGAAATCTGTAAAATAAGCAAGAAATTAGAGCCATTTTCTATGATTTAAATTGTTTGATTGTCACCAGACAGAATCAAATATCTGCCAAATTCTGTTTACTTTGAACCATTTAAACTTTTCTCCAAGCAAAAACCTTGAATTAATGTAATGCATAAAAAATAACATACTGTATAGCTTTCAAAATGCAATAATGCTGCAGTTTGTATATGTGTAAAGGTTTCAGATTCTTGTTTGATATAAAATGCAATAGAAAAAAATTCCATAATGCTGAAATGCATGTGAGGAAACAAATAGCAAATCACAAAAAATGTTTTCATGTTTAGAAAATAATAAAGTTGAAAGAATTTGTTACCACATGCAACCATAAATTTAGAAAAGCTTATTCAAATAAATCTCAAATTACTTACTAAATCTAAAACATAAAAAAACTCATGCAGCAGGCCTCTTTCTTTAAGTCTCTTTCACATTTTTTATCTCATCATCATCCATGCAATCTTCTACTTCCAGTATAAGGTGAAATCCTTCCTCCTTACCTCTGAGTGTCCCGCTGTCTCTGTCTGTCACTCTCTGCAGCGGCTCTGTGAGGTTCAGCGCCTCCCGCTCAAACAGGAGCGCAGCAGCGACTGTGCACATTTATATTGACTGGGAGCATTGCCCGCAGGCGCTACAATACAGAACCCCCCCCCCTCCTCTGCTTCCCTCTCTCCCCCCCTTTGGATTGTCAAATGGGGTCTCCACCTTGCAGCCAGGATGCAGCAGAACAACTCATCCAGTACAAGCAAAGGTTGGAGCAGGGAAGGACTTTTCTCTGGGTTAGTTCTTCCTTCACTTGGGTCATTTTGAAGAAAGAAGAAGATTTTTTTTAAGAGCCTTCAAGAGGAGTTTTAGACAACAATCTCTGTGGATGAGAAACAAAGATCATTTACCAAATTTTCTTTGTTTTTCCTTTATCATCTTATGTTAGGCACAGCATGTTTTCATCATTCTGGTCTGATTTTGATGTCTAGCATGCATATTAAAGCATTTCTATAGGATGAAAAATAATAAGATATGAGACATACTTTATTAATGTGCAAATTAATAGATAGACAAATTAAGAATAAGCGTTAAGTGCTTCTGTGTTCTTATTAAAAGCTTGATCACAATTCTTTGTCCTGTTTCAAATCAAACACTTATTGTTTGAAATCAGTTTTCAGGAAAAGATGTGATGAGATGTATTTAGGTGAGAAAAATCTCAGCTATACAATTTTTGATGACTAGTTAGTGTATCCACTGGCATAGATGGGGGTGAAATAGCAGGAATTAAAGGCTTTACTTTATCATCTCAAATTGTCTTTTTTTAAAACTGTAATTAAAACACAGTAAAACCTGAAATTTAAGCAAGTGTTTATGTCTTCGTTCTAGTCAGAATCATATTATCCTACTTGATACAAGTCACATCCAAGTGGCAAGTCCAAAAGCATGTCTTATTTCAAGATATGTAAAGACAAAAATGATTTCTAAATTCTTTGCCATAAGTGAAAAAAAAAAAAAAAAAAAAAAAGGCAGGTTTCTTGAAAGTATAATAATGTCTTGATAAAAGAAACTTTTTTCTTATCCCATTAACCAGTTTTTCCCCCTCATTTTTAGCAATAAAGCCATAATTTTGTCTTTTAATAACTTAAAACAGGACATTTATCTGGACTGGTCTGGCTCATCAAGACTAAAAAGACTTTTTTTTTTTTTACAGAAAATAAGACACAAACACTTACTTAGATTTTAGTTTATTTTCAGTCTAACTTCTGTTGAGTATTTTCTCACACTCTGCTTTTTTTAATTCTTTCCTCTGGCTTCGTTTACATTACCTGTCTCCTTAAAATGTACTGTTTTAGTGTCCCCATAAACACACCTTTATTAAACCTGTTGTTAAATGAAACATAGACAATATGAGTTACTGCGTCTGAATCTGTGTGTCTGAAACATTTACACACTTCAGGATTTATCTGTGCGTGTCTCTCTGGGGTTATCTAAGTCAGCCCAGCAGGTTGTGCAGCAGCTTGTTTCCTGATGTCTTTATTTTTCATACATCAGGTGAAGCTGAGAAGCTGTTTTTAGGAGTGGGTGGAGCTGACTCACATTAGGAGCATCCTCCCTTAAAAGGAAGTGTGCGTTTAAGGATACTGGATGGGTTACTGCATGAGCTGTAAGCCCACATCCACAGGCAATGACTGACATATGTATGTCCTGTCATTTATTTACTCCCTCTGCTCTTCCAGCTGACCTTTATCTCCTGCTTTGTCTCCCACTCATTCTGCGCTTCCTTAAATTTCACTGCAACTTCTCAGTCTCTAATTACTTCCTTCCTCTCTCCTCGCTCCTTTCCTGGTTCTTTCCCCCTGTAGCAAGCTCTGGGTCCTGTCCAGGTTCTCCTTTCCCCTCCTCTGGCAGGGTGGGAAGTGTGCACGCGAGCCCCTTTGAGAAATGTCAGTGTCCGTGTGCCGGGGAAGTCGGGGGCCCTTCACGAGCCATCAGAGCCGCTGTCACGTCGAGGCGACCAAATGGAGACTGACAGGCCGCTCCAACAAGCCTAACCATCTGTACCAAATGTGACAGCAGGGGAAAGAGGATGTTTGGTAAATCAGGAGGAACGGCGGGAGCACACTGACATGGCAGAGGAAGAGGAGGAGGAGAGTGGAAATCCTGGGACTTCTTAGACTCTGGGCACAGGGGAGGAGGTGTCAGTTATATCTCCAAGAGAGTAGGAGACTGTTTCTGTCTCACAGTGGCAGCATCAGTTCCTACTGAGTAAAGTTAGTGTGTTTGGTGGAGACTTACAGATTCACCAGTCCATCACTGTTTGTTTGGTATCAGGGATGTTTGTTGATTGAGCAAAAAGTCTAATTGTCCTTAAATTCCAGCCCTCTCTCTGCTTAATGAACTGCAGTCTTACTTTGCATTAGAAAAGTAGAAACACTGTGATGTGGAGTCTTGCATTGTGAGTGCAGAACTCTCCTTGCGAGTTGAGGGAGTGGAGGGTCCTTATGGAGCGGCATCTGGGGCGGCTGACAAGAGCACTCAGTTACCACTCAGAGAAAGGAACCTGAGGGCGGCAACAACACCGCTACCAGGGAGATCCAGCTGTGCCGATGCCTCAAAACTCACACACACACACCAACACACACACACACCAACACGCATCTAAATCCAAGTTAGGAAAACTCTTCAATACATGCAAACAACACTGAGCTTCATGGTCCAATAGACACACGTATGAAGAGAATGAAGAGGAGGAGGATGTCTAAAGCAGGGACCTCTAACCCAGGCAGAGTCTTCTTCTTGCTGCAGGAGCTTTTGCCTGTAGGTGGAATAGTTAACCGCTCCTCTCTTAGCCTGTGCTGCTGGGCACATTAACTAAACTCATATCGCTCTCAGCCACTATCAATTATTCACCACCCCTACCCCTCTTTCCTCCCTCTTCTCCCATTTTCAAAGAAGAATAACTCCGAGAGCCATTTCAACTCTACCAACACAGCTTTCTTTGGGTGTGTTTTTCTTACTTCTATGATCATTTTAGTCTTAATAACAAGCTAAATGCAGACTTACATCATTGTTGCAGTCATTGAAGTCAGTATTTACTGAATCTGCTGCATTTATAATTGATCTAATGTTTCACAACTTGAGAGAAGATTTTAATTGTTTGCTTTTCCTTCCAGACACTTGATTGTGTCTTCAGTGCTTTGCCCAAGAGCACTCTAACTAACAATGCCATCAGCAGTCTGATCCTAAGTTCTCCAGCTTCATGCGTTCTCATTATTGGCCTCAGTGAAACCTGAATGTCAAAGCTTTCATGGCTCCCAATAGCTCAAGATTGTTTTGCTTTTTTGCAGTTATATGGGAATTTGGCACCGTTCTTGTGTCTGTAGGCTGAGGATAAGGTACAGTCTATAGTACGCAGCATAAAGCATAGCACAAAGACAGTCAACAGCTGAAAAAGCTTGTCTGTGGGAGGAAAAGTTCACAGAATCCCCTTGTATCAATGAGAAAATTTTTCAGGAATTAATACAGTGAAATAACACGAATAAATGTATGCATGTGGTTTTACAATGTAATAATAAAAGGAAAAGAAAGATTACACAAATTCTGCACTTTTTTAGCCCAAAATTTTTTCAGAAATAATCAAAGATTGAGGCAGCTTGTGCCTTTGATAGTCCAAGCAGTACAATGATTAACTTCTGTCAAACAAGATGCATCAAGTAACACAATTACAAGACACATGCTTTTCTTTTCCTCCCCTTGTGCATTCCCATTTACAACCAACCCCACCTTTGTGAGTTGTTCATTCTACAAGAAGCGTCAAGTTGTTTTTATCTTTTTTTAAAATTTGGAACTCATTTTGAAGCACTTTTCACCGACCTTTTGCCATTCTTCCACGTACACCTTGAGAACCCCGGCTGTAGGTAACCCAATCGTGATGTAGTTAACATTAGGCTATAAATGAGCTCACTGGTAGTTTGGTTTTAAAGGTGAGAGATGCCATAGGGACCCCAGTGCTGATTTTTGGGCCTTTTAATCAGTTCCAAATGGAAGCTTCATTCATTTCAATTCTATGCACTTATGCACTGGTTCCTTTTTCCAATTATCTGAAACTCGATTTTATGTGGAGACAAATCAGGATTTTTCTTCTTGTTCACGTGCAGGAGCATCTGCAACAATCTCTACATGACAACAAAGCTTCAGGAAGACTCTGGTCTTAAAGCCTTTAAGATGCTGAAGAGGAAATTTAAACCTTAGGACAGGAACAAATCAGCTGCTCCACTGTCGTCTTGAGCTACCATCACACGTCTGTGTCTTTTTTGATTCTGTTTAAAGTTATAAACAGAGATTAAAGTGACAACTCCTCCCTCCAAAGGTCAATGTTGTCTTTCAGGATCTCAGTCCCACTTTCCTCATCCAAAAGTCCTGATAAATCAGAGTGTCCTTTTCGGAGGTGAATTGCCCCCACAGTATGTCAGTGAACAGAGCTCGGAGCACACTATGAGACATTTTCAGCTTCACACTTAAATGAGCACACAGAATTATACAGAGGAACGCTGGATGAACACTGGCTGCTGTCCAAAGTGAAAATACAGCTTTCAATGTGAGCTGGTTTGATGTCTGAAAAGGGCACCACCAATGACTCATCAGATTTTCCTCTGCAGATATCTGCGTCTTTCTCTGAGAATTTATACTGGTTACCAATGAAGCTTTGCTGCAGAATCAGCGGGTCAGAGGGGCCTGCTACTGTGAGCCTGTCAGAGGCATTCATTTGGAAGAAGACGCAGCTGATGCCTCACATTCTCTGCTTATCATTCATATCAAGGAGTGCGAGGAGAGGTGGAGTTCACACCCGCAACTCTGCTCTGGGTCACTGACAGGAAGCAGCTGGTGCCTCAGTCACCCCACGTTTTCGATCATCTTCTCAGTCTCCGCCCTCCCGTTTCCACCAGCTGCCCTCAAACGTATCCGCAGGAGGTGGGGTCTCACTTGCCAAGGCACCTGTGGGTGTCACCTGATGGGGGAAAAGCAAGTGGAAATGAAAGGAAGCAGCCGCGTCTGTCAGAGAGCATCAGAGCTGCTGTCCATCACCGCGCTGACCTTCAGGGTGTGTGCAGGGCGTGTGCATGTGTAAGTGTATCTACCAACAACTCAGTGTGTGTGTGTGTGTGTGTATGTGTTGGTGTGTATTAGTATGTGCATATTAAGCCAGTGACCCACAGGGAGGGTGTGCATATGTTTGTTCATCAATGCAGAGTGTATGAGACCATGTGTGTACATTAGCGCCTTGATCCCAGTGAAGTGAGTGTGTCCGTAAACACATAGACCTTGGGGGTGTGTAAGTGTGTGTATGTGAGACTGACTATCTGAGTGCAGTGATCTGTATCAGATAGCTGAAGCAGTTGGTAGGTCATTGACAACCTTCAACTCCAGAATCTCCTGTTCTTAACAAGGACAGTTTCTGTGAGCTCTGACTTCACTGAGTACCATTTCCCTGAGCTCTGAGCTCTCATAGTGCCAACTCCAAAGTCCTGGCTTCACACAATATCGCCCTTTTTCGTGCAGCTCAAGTCTATGATGAACCATTACATTGAACTTGGACCGTAGCCTCTTCTGTTTCTGGGTTCTGGTTTTGCTGCTCACCATCTCTTTTAGCTCTGGTTGAACTCAGTACCGTCTCTGTTCTGGCTTCATCCAGTACTGTTTACACCTGGTACCAACAACCACCCTGGGGAGGGTATCAAAAGTAGCCTCTCTGCAGGTGTAAACCCACCTCAGAGCACCCTTAGGATCTTCCGCTAAATAACATTGAAGAATTGCAGATTTCAGCAAGTGAATGTGTAGTTTTTGTAGTACAGTGTAGTGTGCATGAAAACACAGTTACATTACTCAGTAAGGGAGGACTCTGAAAGGTTGAGCTCTTTCTCTATTTGCATACAGAGCAGGAAGGTGAGACACATTGTAAATGGTGACTAAAGGAGTGTTTGGATAATAAATAAGGTGCAAACACTCACATCCAAAGTCGTTCTCTTGTGATTAGATTACCCAGCACATACCAGATCTAACTGCCTTTGCTAAGCAATGTCCCCATGATTGATTGCTTTACGTATCATGTCTCTGAGTCCTGACCATCCAGAGACCAGTGCCTTTGCCATCTGACAAAATTCCCATAGAAGGGAGTATCTGTTTCCTGACAAATATGTCCACAGTCTCAACAGTAATGCACAGCAAAGGTCCATATGTGATGGGACTGCAGCACCAGCAGTCCGTCCTTCAGGGATGGGAGCTTCTATTCCCTCAGCAACAGGGCTCGGCACACTCCGGGGACCAGGGACAAGAGGATGGTGTCAGTCAGTTCCCCAGCTGCAGCAAAATCCCCCTAATATAACCCCAAACCCTGTGGCCCCTATCCTCACCATCTCTGGGTTTCACCAAGGATGAGTGTGGGGGTGTTGTGGGCAGCAGCAGAGAGAGAGAAATAGAGAAAGAGAGGCTGCTCAGTGCTATGAACTCTGGGAGGACGGCTGTTCAGCTCTGGCTGTCCAAGCGGGAGGAATTGAGGGAGACAGGGAGCAAAGCCCGTCAGCTCCATCCCTTAGGGTGCCTTGGCCTCCCAACTACAAGTCCATGTTTTAGCAAACCATATGTTCACCCTCTCCCTAACCCAACCCCCCTTTCCCCCACCCAGTTAGCAAATAAACAAGTCAGGAAGCCATAGCTAGAGGGAAGTCTTGTTTCCCTCTCACTGGCTGTCGCTCTCGTGTATCCTCACTTCAGCTCTCAGACTCTTTTCTCAAAAAAATATAGAGGTGAGCACTTGACTGAGAATGTGGGATATCATTCTTTATCTGTCTTTGCAATATTTAGATTAAATCCATCCATTCATGTGAATTTGTTGACCAAGAAGTCCAGCCTTTTCTTGAGCTTCGATTATACATTTTACAGTGTAATGAAGCACAGTCTCTGTATATATCCAATTCATATTGACCTGCTGTGTACCATTTAACAGGCCAATTGAATAAATGGTTTGCTGTGAGTCAATCTGATATGCTTTCCCCATCTTGGGCCTGTACATTGGCCCCTTCTATCAAAACCAACCTTGATTGGCGTGACTGGAAATAAGCTGTTTTAATTCCCTAACAGTTGTATTTTTGGGAGTATGAATCACACCACAAAAAATTATTTCAACCCCGTCAGATAAACTACAAAATTCCAAAGCTACTTTATAGACTATTTTAAGTCTGCTAAAATCAAAGTTCAAAATGAACCAAGTTGTCAGGTCAAGTTTTCCACGGGGTGACTGAAAGATGCCCCCAAACAGATGGGCAGCTTGTGTACAAGGTCCATGCAGCCAGTCAGTCCTCCCTTTGGGCAGAGAAATTTCCCAGAGATGGACAGCTGTGCCCAGGGCAGGGCATACAGGAAGTGAAATCACACACAGTATTTATGGCTCCCTCAGGGTGTAGCGACTCAGTGACCTGACCATCCAGAAGCAGACAGGCGGACAGTTGGCTGCCCAAAGTTTTTCACAAGGTCAGGAAATATCCATCATGCATCAAAGTTAGGGGGAACAGAACAGACTACGAAGACAAAAATTTGACAGAACTGCAGCACTTTTTTTCACAAAGAGTTCAACTGAGAGCAATGACACCAAAGGTTCAGAGAAAAGGTCTCAAGCATTTACCTGGCTGCACCATGTATTGCACCATTGATGATACACAAGCTGTTTTTTCAGTACACTATTTTGCAAGATAAGGGCAATATTTCTGAATTTTAGGTAAAGTACAATTGCGCCTTGCTGGTGTTTCCATTATGACTAGAATCATGCAGACTCAATTTGTGGAGGAAGGAAGGAGGACTGTAACTAGAGGTAACCATGGATATCACAAACATTTTAGAGCTGAAAAGTTATTTTGATGGGTGTGATTGTTGGTGTTATTATTGTTGTTGTTGTCAAGAGTCCACGTATGTGTCGCAGCGGTTGCGCACTAGTGACTCAAGGGAGGGGACCGCAGCCAAAGAGTTCACAGAGGAATTTTGGATCCAAAACTTCAGGATAACCTGGCCTACATTCAACATACTCCCAATGTTTCAATCTAAAATAATGTTATGAAAAACACTGATCTCCTCATTCAACCTCAGAAGCTGCACCATCTTGTTTGATTCATGTCCAATGCGTAAGGTGTGTTGGTTATTCCTATATGGTGACATGTTTTTGTGAAAAATGTGTTTCCATTGCACTTTTGCAGTAAACTTCTGAAAAAAAATCTTATGAGAGCAAAATAACTTTTATGGAAATTTGAGATGTTTCGGTGTTCCCATCACCATTTTCATTGTGATGTTTAGTTTTTGCGCAATTCTAAGTGTAATGGAAATGGGACTATTGACAGGGAATAAAAGAAAAGCACAAGTACAAAAAGAATGAAATTGACCAAAAATGTTGAAAAATGCTAAATTACTGGCCCGCTATTCAGCTTCCTGTATTTTACACAGACATAGGAGCACCTCTTCTTTGAATAACAAAATCAGCCTATTTGCTCTCACACTTTTAATTCATTTTCAAATTGAAACTAAAATGATCTCATGGAATTTCCAACATCCAGATCACAATTTTATGGATTTTGCCCTCATCGATTTTGCCGGCCTCTTGGTAGCTGCCATACACACACAAACACACAAACATGTATGTACCCACAGTGACATGACAGGCTGCCTCGCTGACTGGTCCATTGAGTCATCAATGACCTTCCGTTGGATTGGAGTTGCCAGGCCAATTGACCAAATCACTGATCTTTAAAAGCAGCTCTGCGGGCAGGAGGGGAGTTCAGTGCACCCCCTCTCCTCCTCCTCCTTGACTAAACACTCACACACACACACACACACACACTCCATCCACCTCATCCTCTAATCAAGGAGCAGGCAGGCAGGACTCTGGGTCGTCGCAGCGACACTAACAAGAGGCGACAGCTCCTCAGCGCTTGGGGCAACGACCAGCTCGGCTGTCGAGACCGCGGAAAGAGTCCGCCAGGCACGCACTGAGGCAAGGTTTGCTGTTTTGGGAGGAGGAGGAGAGAGAGAGGAGGGTAAGGGGGGAGGAAAGGGAGCGAGCTGGTGGTGTAGCTGCATGAGGAGTTAACGAGGAACCTGAGAAATGATCCACACTGACTTCCTGTTTTTGATCCACGCACTCATTCACCGTCCACAAATCTGAATTTTTACTCTAGGTTTCAGAATAGAACACAGACACAAGCAGGAGCAGCACACACACACACACACACACACACACACACACACACACACACACAATCTGAACCGACGCACACCCTCGACCAAGCCATCCAGCCCCGGGGCCTACTTGCAGAGTGCTGTTGCCCCCTCCTCACGTCCCCCGCTCCACACACTCCCCCATCTCCTCCCCCATCTCCTCTTGAACACAGTTTAACTTCTGTCATTAAGATGAAGCCAGTGAGTCAGTGGAGGAGCGGCGAAGGGATGTGACAGGCTGGTAATGGACAGGACAAAGAGGAGGTTTATGAAGTATTAGTAAACCTTAATAATTCACTAAACGAAAGACCCCCGGAGTCCCCCAACCGACCGACCCCCAATCTCTGGCTCTCAGCCCAGCTCGTGCATCTCATGGATCCCTCTCTGTGTCACAGTGTCTGTGTACAGTCAATCATACAGACACTAGGAACTGACACGATCTTTCGTGATGTGTTTGCTTGGCTGTTCCAGCCTGTATTTGATCATGGCGCCCAGAGACCCAGGGATCAAATACTGATACACAAGTACTTTGTGTAATCTGAATTTAAAATTCCATAAATGATCCTTCTCAGGGGGTTTGGAAAACTACAAAAACTACAGTGAGTAAGTACATCATTGGTTTTCAACAGATGGAGATGTTGTGGATTTGTTAGTTTTACAAGATTTCCTATTGAACTTGTTTTGTAAAAAGAATATATTTAATATTTTGGCCTTTTCCCCCCAAAATTTCCTACTGCTTCACAGTGTCTATCTCACAACAGCACAGACAACAGTCTCAGTCCAGAGATTGAATAAGACATTGACTCAAGTGGAAAAAAAAAACTAAAAAGACAAGTTTTTTTTTTTTTCTTTTTGCAGACCTCCAAAAAAGACTTCAGTGGTGAGTCTATGTTTTGTTTTATTTTTTCTGATTTGTATGACTTTCAGACTTTTTTTGGGGGGGATTTTTTTTTTCTCAAAGTATTTCACATAAGTTAGGGGTTAACTCAGTTTCTTTTCTTTTTTTTCGGAATACTCATAACTGAAAGATTTCACACAACACCAAAAACATGCATCAACATGAGTTATTGACTCAAAGGGGGGGGGGGGGTTGATTTAAAAAAAAACCCTGAAATTAACAATGGGGTAAGTTAGAATTTTGAGGAAAAAAACACCAAGAAATGCCACATTTTTGTCACCCATGTCTAAATTAGACTTCATCCCCTTACCTACTTCTGAGAGCATGCAAACGAAGAACACGCCATCCTCTGAAACTAGGATACACCCTTCTACCTCGAATGACCTCCAATTAACTATGATCAGAGTCTAGCAGGTCACTTCGAGTCAGACAGGTGGCCTAAAGGAAAACTCATACACACACGCACACACACACACACAAACACACACACACCGACAAGCTTCTTTTGTCTCAGCTGCTCCAGCACGAGTCCATCATCAAACAAACAGCGTGTAGTTAATTCCCTCTCAGCAGCCATCTTTGTGACGACCACAATCATGGCTGTGAGTGGCAGGCGCAGTCATTACAGTCTCCGATACCCCCACTGGCTGCTCTTTTTGCCTTCCTTTGTGTGTGCGGGGTGGAGGAGCAGTGATGGGTGTCAGTGCTGAGGCCTAGTCCAGTCTGCCGTGGCCTTGGTGTGACAGCACAGCCACCCCTGACCCCCTCTCTCATGCTCACATCGCCCCGAGAGACGTGGAGTGTGATGGGGACTGGCACCGCAGGGGCCTCCCTGGCTGGTGCCTTTGCTGGTGGTCTCCGTGGCCTATTAGTGTCTCGCTATGGGCCTGTCAGTCTGACAAAACAGGGGCCTGTCAAATTAAGTAGGGGCAGAATATCAGAGATATGTATTCAAACGCACTGAGGGGAGATGGTGGTGGGGGAGGACCAGGATGAGGAAAACACCGGTGCTAATGTCGACGCTAAGTGAGAGTGACAGGTGGAGAGCTGATCGGAGGGTGAGGACGAAGAGAGAGGGAGAGGAAGAGTAACTGTAGTTGATAATGGTCGCGTGGTTGTCCTGAGGAGACTTGTTAAGGGCCAGTGCAGACTGAGGCAGGCAGACACCGTTCCCAGGGAACTGCAGGTAAACCGCTCCAAGTTTGGCCCAAACAGCTCGGAGTTACAGCACTTTATATTTAATGAGAGCTCAGTGATGAGCCGTGTGTGCAGGTGTGTGTGTGCGTGCTCCAGTCAAGCTTTCAGACACTGATGTACAAACTGAAACAAATATTTCTTTTTCTCTGCTATGTTCCCACGGCTCTACAGACTTGGTGTGTAGGACATGAACGTGGAAAAACAAGCATTTATTGTGCCACTGAAGGCATCTTATACAACTTTTCCCCCTTTACTGTTTGTGTAACTTCACCTCTGGGACACAATCGTTGCACAAGCTCCAGGCGAGGCATAGTATGAAGCCATTCTCAGCGTTTCTGCTATAACTAAGAGATAACTCCAGACAAGGCAGTCAGAAATAAATACAACATGAAACCTATTGATATCTAATAATCCCTGTGGTTTCCTGGGGTAGTACAAGATTATACTCAATGTTTTTAAGCATCATCTTGTGTAATGTCAGCGAATCCTGGTTATGTCCTATCAGTGCTCATCTACCAAACAGAGCTGATGTAACCTGGCTCTTAATTTTAGTGAAAGACTCTCAGGTTTAAACAGACCAGTCTGAATGTGGGTTGACATGAACATTATCACAAACAGCTCATCTCATGTTTTAGCATTTAGTCCGACTTTTGGCTTTAGAGCGTTTAGCCTTTAGCCGGTGCTCTATCACTCTCCTGTTTAGCCTTGTTTTGCTCTTCTGTCCCTTTTCTGTCAGAAAGTCCAGCTCCTGTTTCCACTTTTATTACTAACTAACTCAAAGAAATTGTGTTAGGCTAAGAAAAACACGGATCTGTCTTCTCACTGCTTAACTTCATTAGCCGGTGTGGTGTTGTCATTGAGACTTCAACATGCCATAAATCAATCTGGTCCAGTCTGATGTGATCACAAAGCTAGGAATTAGCATCTAGAAATAGCCTTTTTTAGTGCTGATAAACTTATTCTAAATTGGGGATTGTGATCAAGCATAAATCTAGATGTGAGACTTTTTCGAGATTACTTAGAGAGTCCTCACAGTCCCCTTGAAATAATATCTGGGTAGGTTCTAAGTAAACATTTATGTTTGACGTTGTATGGGCTGTTTTATTTTCTGATTTCAGACACAGACTGACATGTAGTCAGCACATTGATTATAGACAGTGAGCAAACAGTTTGAACAGAACTAAATCATGCAAGTCAAATCACTGAATGACAGCCAATCAGAATTGAGTGTTTGTCCAGGCTAAAGTTAGACAATTTTGATGTTGTCCAATAACAGACCAGCTCAGTGGCTGCAGAGGGAGTTATTGAACTTCACTGTGAGTTAGAGCGTTTGGATATTTCAGCTGTGAGCTTGATCATGTGTTCACTTCTAAAGAAGACACAGGAGCAGGTGAAAGATCTGCAGTGTGGATTAAGTGTTATGGCAGTTGTATGACAAAGCCCTGTGAGAGTGTACATGTGTGTTAGTGTGTGTGTTGGTGCGGGCTGTGACTCTCCCTCTCATGTCGCTGCGCGTTGCTGAGACTGAGAGGCTGATGCACAGTGGCAGCTCCCCCCTCGCAGCCACAGGCCTGCCCAGAGCCACTGCAGATGATAGTTTTAATTGCTTTCAATCTTTCAGGCTAGTCCCTGCCCAGTGGCGTAGAGTGCTTGTGTGTGTGTGGTTGTGTGTGTATGTGTGTATGTATGTGTGTGTGTGTGTGTGTGTGTGTGTGTTTATGTGTGTGTGTTTATGTGTGTGCTTGTGCATGTGTGAGAGGCACTGTGTTTATGTGTGTGTGCTTGTTATTGTCTGTGGATGCTGTACACATATGTGGTGTGTGTTTGATGGATGTGTTTGTGGGAGGGAAATGAAGAGAATTAAGGCCTCGCAGTGATACATCTGATGCACACTTCTGCAGGAAAAGACACATTTATCAGACTGCACTGCAGCTGCACAAAGCTTAAAAACTCAGTGTGGATCATTAAGTAGATCCCTGGTTCCAGAAAGGTTACGTGTGTTTATAAATAATAAAGTTCAGGGTTTTCATGCAAAGACCTCAAAACATGCACTTACGTCCTTAAAAGCATTTTAAAAGAGGCGAACTACAAAACCAAGTGATCAATAATTCAGAACCAATGTCGAGATGGCATAACAGTACACAGAAAACAGGCCGCAATTAAAGTGACAGTCACTCACTTCACATGTGTGATTTTATTTAACTCCTTTTGAAGAACAGTATCAGCTCAGGATGAACAGATAGGTTTCCTTGAAACAGTATGAGCCAAAGGTAGAGGTTTCCTAACATAAGCTGAAATTTGTCTCCTAACCTCAGGAGCACTTGTATCTTTAAATCAAGCTTTAATAGCTTACTCGTTTTACATAAACATAAAATACAGTGCAAGAGATTGTTCCCATTCAAAGGAATAAGGGATTTCTGGTAGCCAAGGCAAATATTTAACAGGGTTTAAAGGGACTGAAAGGACTTAATAAATGATCTTGGAAAAGTCTGATATCTAGACATACGACTGATCAAAATCCCAAGAGTAAAATTAGATCAATCAGCATTAAAATAAGTTTTTCGTAAATCTAATTCCTATCTTTCCAGTCAGATTGGACTGGACCCTGTTGATTTATGGCAAGTCAAAGTCTCCATGACAACCCCAAGCCAGTTGAGGAAGTTTAGCAGTGAGAGGAGAGAGCTCTGTGTTTATCTCTGTTAAAAACAACATCTTTAATGTTGGAGAGAGGAGTGATCATGCGAACCCAATCACACCTCAGAGCTTCTGCAGAAACATCCACTCTCAAACCGCAGCTCATCCTCCTGTGACCTGCCGCTACAAACATGCATCCATTTACACTGAGGCACATGTACAACAACCCCTCCCTCCCTCCCTGCTCCTCCTTTTCATATCTGCACACACACTCATACACAGACACACACTCACACACACACACATGTGGCCGCAGGGTGAATTAAGCCCTAACATTCCCACAGAGGCTAATCTCCATCCATTTAGAGGGCTGTAATATTTAATCAGGAGGCTGTGGAGCGTCTCGCAGCGCCACACGCTGTGGCACGGTTCATATGTTCACAGGAGAGGCCAGCCCAGAGGCGACGGAGGGAATTCAGCACTAAAAGCCACAATGTGCTCTGCCAAGGAGCCCCTCGCTCTCTTTAACACTCCACATTTCCTCTTAGAGACATTGGCAGAAGAGTGTTTAGATGAGGGGACATAAAGAGTTTGTGACATTTGTTTTTGTTATTCTGTTACTACAGAAACTGTTTTTTAACACACTGATGGGTTAAGTCCCTGACAGTCACTCTGGAGCCACTGAGCTGTCATCTCATAAATATAACATAATCTGTGTCACCTTTTTACATAAATTGATCAAATCTGCATGGGACACCACAACATCACATGGGAAGTAAGAGGTTTCAGGCAGTGACAACGACATAAGAACACACCCTAAAATGCCCAAAGTGACACCTCTGATGTCCTACAAACTTTCATTCAAGTAAATTGGAAACAGAGCACACCTGTAAAAAAAATACTTGACTATCTAACTGATTACACTATAAACGTAACTTCATATTCTAAGACCAAGTTTAGTCGTTATTCTTATTAGCTCACACTCATACCAAAAGGCAAGGAGGAATAAAAAATGCACACCAGACAAAAGCTTTGGTCTCAGGAGTTTAAGTATGAAACACTAACACGCGTTGTTTTTGGATCAGAGACTTTCTATCTTTTGACATTTAAAATCACTAGCAGTTCCAGACGGTACTTACTTAGATCATTGCATTTTGTGTAATTCTGTTGAGCCTTTTTTTGGAACAGTTGAGTTGCCACAAAGTCTTTCTGCTTCTGGGTGCAGCCCATGGAGGAAGACACCTCTATACTTTATTTCAAGGAGTCAGGGAGTCAAAGGCCTCATGGACAAGTCTTTTGTGTAACAAAAAAAGATGTTGTTTAGAACACATTGGTGTCATTTTTCCCACTTAGTCCAGCCTTTGATTGTATACTTTGGGCTTTTGGGGCCACTGGTTTTGCTCAATTGGCTACAGTCCTGGTTGCAGGTGTGACATCAGGTTATTCTGTTCATGTCATCTCCCACTCTTCTAACTCTGGCCTCTTCCTGTTCGTCCTCTGACTTCCTGTGTTTCAGACCTACTCCTCCTAACAGAAAAAGCGCAAGTTGCTCAGAGGTACTCGGTGCAGAGGCCGTGCCGCCTGGAGCTGTTAACGCACCAGGACAGAGCCGGCTCTCTCTCACCCTCACACAGTAAAGGTCAGGTCTCGCACCATCAGTGTGAAAAGCTGCACTGAAAAGGGTAAAGTCCATCTGTTTTGAACTCCACAGGACTGCTGCTGGTTGTGATCATACATCTGCACATGCAGCGTGTGCTTCCAGTGACCTGCAGCAGAGGGGTGGGGAGGGGGTGGGGGTTGCTGAGATTTTGTGTTTTTGTAAACAAAACATTTGCGTTGCTAAGTGTGGATTGATGAAAGTGTGGTGTGTGTGGTCAATGTAACGCCTGCGCCCTGATTCAGACTGACTCTAATGGGACGACCTGGTGAATTTTTCATACAGCCCAGAGGGGGAGGACGAGCGAGCATACTGCCACATTACAACCTTTGAGAGAGAGAGTGAAGAGTAAAGAGGTGAAGTTACATCCAGGCCATAGCTTCATTTTTCATTTACAATTTTTTGCAAACAAAAGAAAAAGTTTGAATTTTATCAAATGTCAGATTTTTTTAATCTAAACCCCTTGAATTTCAAATACGGTAAGAAATGGCCTCCAGTGTTTCTTTGAGGGAACTAAAGATGGTACTAAAGCATGGTGAAACAAAGGTCAAATTTTTGATTTTTTTTTGCAGCAAAGTGACGTTTTGATGTGCCTTCATCTTAAATTTATAAAGGAATTAATTCAATTGTAAAAAAATATGTGGCTTTTCTTTAGTTCCTGATGTATCTTTGATCCTTCAGGAGTAAAATCAAGGTCTACTTGATCTTGATTTTCTTTGTGAGCATCATGAACAAAAAGCCGTCTGAATAAGCCCAAGCTCCTGATTTAATGGGCTGAAATTTCTGCAAGAAAGCTCTAAAAAAATTATCCATCTGTTCAATGCACACATGCTGCAGCTCACTCAGATAGCTCGTAGCACTGTCTCAGCGTATGCAAATATGTTTTGCCTGGAAATCTATTTGGAGTTGCTTGGAGGAAGCCAGAACGGCCCTCCTTCTGTCTCCCCCTCGCCCCGGCTCACGCGGGGCTCCCTCACGCCGTCTATCTCCTCTCGCGTGGAAAACACACTCACCAGCTCCACACGCACGGACACACAGTCAGAAGACACAGCGAAGCAGAGCAGCACCGCCTCAGACTGCTGAAACCACCACGGGCCAATATGCAGATCTCACAGGCCTGCACTAGCGGGGCCCCACTGTCCACTGAGCCCTGCGAGTGTTTGCTGGGTTGGATAAAACATGCAATAAAGAAAGACAGAGGGAATAATTATCCAGTCTGTGGAGGGGCCTGGACACTCATTTTATCCTTCTGTTACACACCCAGAGCCTTTTCTTCTGCACAAACAGGGTCATGTGCGGCCTCTAAACTGAGCCTCTATGAGTCTGAGTTCAAACAAAGCAAAACTGGGAAAAGCTTGTGAATACACAGGAAAAATGTCATTTACAAAGTGTTTAATTTTCAAAAACGAGACGCAAAAAGTAAAAATGTGTTTGTTAAATTTTAGCAGATCCCTAACTTTTTAAAACTGAACATAAATTAAAACCAAAGGAAACTCAATACATCTATATATAATATATATATACTTTTTTTTTTGCATGTAGAAGAATGATTTCCCCTCTTGGGTAGCAATGCAAAAAGAAGGAAACAACAGACCTTGTGTGTGTGTTTCGTGTGTGTGTGTACCAGAGGGCTGAGAGAAGCCAGGCCTGGGCAGATGGTCCACAAAGGTGTTACCTCACAGTGAGTGGGCACTGCGATTGATGCATTGCAACATCCAAGAAGGTGGAACATTTGGCTGCTGACCCGCAGTCAGAACTCGTTGGCCCTGCCTTCTCCTTATTTAGCTGCTCAAGAGAGCCAACGGCTGATTTAGATGGAATCAACACACACACACGCACACACACACACACACACACACACAAAGAGAAGAAAAAACACAGCACTTTCCCACCCTGAAGGGAGCCTGTGTGGGCTGTGTACTGGAAACTCGACTCTGCATAGAGGTCAGGCTGGTGGTGATGGTGTGAGATGAGGAGGAGGAAGAGGAAGCAGATAGAAGAGGAGAGGACCACAGACAACAGAAGAACTTTGGGTTACTGTGTTACACTCAGACGGATGGAAAAGATCTGAGGAGGGATGTCAGTGGAGCAAAACAATAAGAAAGGACCTCTGCAGGAAACATGAATGATTCATCAGATTCAAGTCACATCAAATGTTTTCATCATACCCTCTAGAAATTATAAAAAGTCAATATGACTCAATTACTGTCCCAAACACCCAAAGAGTTTTTATTTGGATGAAGGAAACGTCTCAAAATCTCAGAAAATAGAGCAGCAAAGGAAAAAAGGAGAAACAGGCTAAATAATAATCAGATTTAAATGTGTATAAAGGGGGAAGCAGGAAAAGTTTAGCTTCCTCCAGATGCTGCTTTTCAAATATGCTGTCAGCTACAAAACTCAAAGGATGATGTTTTGAGATGTCTTTTCAATCAGGTTAAAATCTCTGAAAGTCATTTTCAGAAGTAGTCAATTTCTAGTGTCATGTTTGCAAAAGATTTATGAGCTAATACCAAATACATCATAATTAAATTTATATCATGAACATCTCTCTTTTTTTTTTAGCTAAAAATCAGGAATTAAGACTCATCAGATCATCTTTTTTTGTATCTAATCACTTCCTCTTTAATGTGAAAACCTAGAAAGAGTCAGTGAAGAAAACATAATCATAGAAGGAGAAAATGACCAAACAAAGAAAAAGAAATTAATATAGGGAATAAACAATCATAGTCTTTTCTTGTTGGTTATAATCATCAAATAACTGTGACTCTTCTACTGGACTTAAATTTTCAAGTTTTAGTCTTAAATATTTTTCTAAAAGAATGAGAAAAAGATGATGAAGAATAAAAAGCTTCAAGACTTCACATGAAAAATGTTCTCTTTAATTATAAACATTATTAGTTCTGCACATTGTGGAGAGATTTTTATTTCAGACCCAAAAGCATTCTTACATCAGTGGAAACATGGAAAATTCATGAGTGAGTCCTCCAACCAAAAACAACATGAATGTGATGGATTTAAACATGACGATTGTTATTTTTCTGAAGGGGATGTTAAATCATCAGATCTACTGTAAAAATAAAACAGTTTGCTATTTTAAATATTATCTTCACTCTTCAATCTTTAATATAACAGGACTAACAAACGTGTGCCTAAAAACACAAATCAAACCAAGTCACTGACATATTCTTTACTTAATGTTAATTCTGCTATTGGTAAAAAATACTTTAAAGAAACAGTTTGATCCTATCTTATGGAACAAATGATTTTTTGTGCCTTTGCTGACATTATTTTTCATTAACATGCATTTTATAACAGCAGGTAAAAATGATTATATTTAGATAGCATAACATCAATGTGAGCTTATGAGAAACTTATTTAATTTCAATCTGCTATATCTTCCCCTCATGGAAAAAAAACTACAAAAAAACAAACAGTTGACAATTATTTAAATAGGAACGACAATTTTTCATTAAGAATATTTATCCTTTATTGTTTGATGCTAGTCTTGTTAAAGAAAAAAAAAAAATCTCCGTCTAAGAAGCTACATCAGAATCCTTTTTTTGGATGTGAGCATGAAACTGCTCCGTTTGACACAGAAGTGACGATATAGTGTGAACCAGTCGTACAGCGCCCCCCTTTGGAGACTTCAGGCAACATTTTCTCCTTCTCTGAAACACCTGACTGTTTGTTTGGCACCCAAAAAGGAGCTTTTAGGTTAAAAAACTAAAAGAGAAAAAAAAGAAATGAGGATTTTAAACATCTTAATTGTGTTTTTTTTAATGCATTCTGATTCTCAAGTGGTTAAAAGATGTTTAATCCCAGAAGACAAAAGCTCAGATCCATCTTTTGCTCCTGTTATCATCCAGATGTTCTCAAAGTGTCATTATACTGAAGAGCCTAACATAATGTGACACCAAACCTAAGCAGAACTATCACACATATAAGTATCAGTCCCCCACAGATCTCTAAGGCCTCGTTCCTCTTCCCATTGGACTCGGCCTCCAGTCAGTCATCATCCACCACCATCACGTTCCCACTCAGCTCGTACTCCATGTTGGCCCAGTCAAAGATGTTTCCCTTGGGCACCTTGTGGCCGTAGTGCCAGGCCTGAATCATGCTCCTGGAGAGCACAAAGTCCCACATGTTCAGATCTGTCACCTCTCCAACGAAGCTCTGCACAGCCTCCAACCCTCCCAGGTGTTTGTCCGGGTCCTGCCCCAGGAGGACGGTCCCCTTTGGACGGATGGTGTGCCCAGGTTTGTACACCTGGTAAGTACTGCGTCTCCCTTCAACCCAGAATGCAGCGAGGCCGGTGCGAGACTCCCAGGTGAGGCAGAGGCTGGAGCGGAAGGTGGTAAGGGGCGGCAGGTGGAAGAAACAGCCGTCACCGCTCAGGTAGAAGGAGATCCGGCCGTCCTTCTCACGCCACACGTTGAGCTCATCGTAGTCAGGAGTGCGGTAGGCGAAGAGGATGATCTGACGCTCTTCAGGGAGCTCAGTGGCCAATCGCATGCAAAGGGTGAAGGCCCTCAGGCCCATCTCTTTCTGAGGAATCAGGGCCACGAAGCTGAAGTCAGTCTCATAGGGGAAGACCAGGACTTTGTCACCCAGACCCACTGAAGCAACACATCAGGAAAAGAGAGGATGACTTTTAGATAATGTACATCTAAAGTTCAAATAATCGCACATGTAAATCAATATATTTTCCGATACCTTGGGTGGCAGAGGGTTGTGTCATAGACCATCCAAAGACTCCAAGTATAACCAAGAAGAATCTCACAATGTTGAGATGCTGAAAAACACACACACAAAACATTTCTCAGTATCTAAAAATGTCACAAAATAAAGATGCATTCACACAAAAGTTGCACCAGGAACAAATTAATCAAATTTGTTAAGGATCAGCCTTCTTACCATTTTGTTTGTGTTGTCTTGATGTTCCTCGTTGTTGCTAACTCAGTCCTGCTCCCTAACAGTTCTCGTGCAGTCGTCCTCTCCCCTCCTAGCACAGGCCGTGATGTCAGTCAGCCATCGGATGCTCTGACAAAGGGCTCGGTGTGTGAGGGCCTGAGTGATGCTGCCTTTATCTGCTGCATGACTGATGCACACGCTCACTTTTTCCACTGAGTGTGTGTGTTTATGTATGTCAATCACATGAGACACTCACAGGGTTTGAACAATCTTTTGTAAGCAGATGTCAGAGATTTCTGCAGTGATGATCTGGTGTTTGGTGAAAATTACCCCTTACATACCATCTAATTCAAGCCTAGATACTGTACTATGTTTCATAACTTATAACTGTAGAACCACAAGATCAAATTTTATCAGTGACACCTCATTTTAATGATAACACTCTCAAGTTTCAGAAAGTGGCATGGTTTAAAATGTTTTCAGAAGTCCATGACAGGCTAAATATAGCTTATACAATATTTTTACTTCAATTTTTGTAACAATTTTTGAAAATCAATCACGATAAGATGCTTTATGCCAGACTAATGATATTCACCACATCACTTCTGCACCTTGTCATCTACAACTGGATGAAATTTGTGCTTTCTAGGTAAAACATTGCTGAAGTCATAGACTTTTTAGTCTCAGGGGACCAAACACTTGGCAGAGTTGTACTCACTAACCATGCTCTCATCCTATGAGTTTGTGCACAAAAAAACAGCTTCAGTCAACTTTAATCTCTCCTTGAAAAGGTTTGCCAAAAGTCATGAAATAGCAGTTCCCAATCATGGTTTGTAACTCTTATGTTGTGCACATGAAAGTGAATGAAAACACACAGCAAAAAAAAGGTCTCGTCAGTGAAACTGTCAACTGTCAACTGGAGGTAATGCTAGAAGACTGCAAAGCCGCTGTTATTTATAAGAAAGGACACAACAGACAGACCTACCAGACTTCACAGGGGAATTTTTGTCACTTGGGATAATTTTATGAAACAAAACTTTTGATATGTTTGAACTTTGGGTTCATTTGGTGGAAAGGAGAGTGAGTTTTCAGGGTACGGGCTACAAATGTGCTGTGATCCCCAAACAGGTAGGATGTCCAAGTTTTTGTTACTTCTATCCGAGTGGTTCTTTCACTAATTATGTTTTGTTGTTACAGTAAATTGTAAAATAAACTTAGCAGTTGAAATGTTAAGAATATAAGCTTCCTATCAAGGTTAAGTATTCCGATGTCCGTCAAAGGCGTGACTGGTTATACGTTGAGGACAGTATAGGAAAGGTGAACAGGAGGTAAAGACCAGAACGTATCGAAATACACAGGAGTCCAGTGGGTTACATACTTGGTATCTCTTTAATGATAATCTTGTGTCAAAAACACAACAAACAAAAAGTCAAAGTTCACGGTTTAATGGGGACAAATGAAAACGGAACCAGGCATTCATTCATGTTATCAACATATCTACATTTAATACAGTTTGTCAAGCTCTAGGATTCTCAAGAAAAACAAGAAACCTATGTTGTCAGGAAATAAAATCTGAGATACACAAGCACTTTATTTACACAGCCTGCACGCCAGAACTAACCACCAACAGGCCTGGGTCACCACAGACACACATTCAGCTGAAAAAAAACAACAGGTAAAATAACGCGCTAAGCTGAAAAGTAGCTTTGTATGAGGAACAGATGGTCAGAGCTCTTCCAGCATTTCTAACAGAGGAGTATGACTGATTTTTGAACGCTGTCACAACCATCTTCTCTCCAAACGTCACACTTTAAGGAAAGGGTGCGTCAAATTAACAGCAAAACGGCAAGAAAATCACATCTTCAAGCCTTTGATAGAAAAAAATAAAAATTCACTTCATGCTTGTTGTGAGATCCCATGTCAATCCAGGCAAAGAGCACAAGCCAAACACGACGTCCAAACACATTTTTGTTTCTATGATCGACACAGACAGCACAGACCGTTTAAACACCAACCACAGCAGCTGATGTCAGCCATCAAAGATCAAACATTTCAACACTTTCCATTAATATCCAGCAATGTGAAAACTTGTTTTTTTTTTCTGTGAGCAGCAGGGGCTTCCATTCTTTTTTGTATCCAGTTCAAGGCCGCTTTTCCTGAAAACTTTTGTTCATTGTCCTGATGAAAAAATGAATTAGCATAATTCAAACCTAAAACTAAGGAGTAGATTATACATACATTCAACTCATTTAAATTGTCTGTAATGAGCTGTGATTGATATGCACGGAAAAAATAACACTCTACTTTAAATCTTACAGTATGAAGATGTGGGGAGGAGGGACTAATTTTTCTAGTTTTCATGTGTTGTAATGTAAAACTTGCATACAAACTGGTCACCCACGTGAGAACAGTTTTTTGGCATTTAAGGTCCCACTTCAGCAAATATACATCAAGAAGTGGACAAAGTCTCACTGTTCAATGAAAGACATGAAAAAGGAATACTGGAGTTAATGCCAAATAAAGGCCAATGTCTAATAAATTGAACCACCATGTGTCATTTTTAAATATCAGTGGTTTCTGTGAAAGACTGGAGTGCAATGCTGATGCTTGTAATAGTTTTGTGGCACTCAGAGAAAGAGAGACGAGGCAGGAGAAAGAGAGGGAGGGAGAGAGAGACCTGAGAACATGGCCCCTTATTTTGAGTAAAGAAAGGAGTCAAGCTTTGAAGACTAGAAGTACAATGATAGGAAGTGATAGTAGAGAGAAAGAGAAAGTGCAGAATGGAGGGGTTTAAAGGGAGAAGCAGGCGTGACATGTCAAGCCTCACAAGATTGGAGCAGAGATTTTACAGCAAAGATAAAATGTGTGTGGGGGGTTGGGGTGGGGGTGGGGCGCAGAGGGACATGGCTCCCAGTTTGGTAGTCCATAATGTGGCTTTTTCCGCTTCTGTGAAGTTCATATCCAGGCAAGAGGGTGATCTGTTCTCAGAGTCTCGTGTTGTCCAGGCTTTGTGGGGGGGATTTGGGGGTTATGGTGGAGAGATGGCAGCGGAGGAGGGGGGGGGCTTCAGTAATCCTCCACCCAGCCGTTCTCCTGGATAAAGGCATCGATCACTTCCTTCATGGCCAGGTTGGGGATCAGCTGGTCCTGGGTCAGAGGACTTCTGGTGACCGGGTCGAAATGACCAACTCGCTGCAAACAGAAGGGGTAGCAGGCTACAGTTAGCTTCTGTCATTTTGTGTTACACAGTATTTAATCTAACCATGTATTGTTCTTTTGAGAAGTGTTATCTTCCAGTTCATCCACAAAGGATAAAACAAAACTTGCTTATGTGCACTTCAACTGTGAAATAACAAGACACTCTTTAGATTCAGCTGAGTGTAGAAGATGTAGTCCACATAAAGTTCAGACCAAGTCTCTGAATTCGACGGTTGAGAAATATGACAAATGTGTGAATAATCATGAGAGCATGTTTGCATTTTGTACAAGACTACACTACATTCAAGAGAAAGTTCATTAGTGATTCAAAAAAAAAAAAAAAACAGTATTTCCTGTTTATGTGAGGCTGGTTCTGTGGCTTCTTGTTTTCTTCACCTACTTTTCNAGCACACCACTGTATTTTCTCATATTTACTTTAGGCTGTGATAGTCACACATTTTTGTGTAGAGTTGGGTAGAGTTTCTGAGCTAAAAGCTAATTCAATACTTCACCGCGTATTGAACATTCAAACTTTCGAAGAGATAAACAGAGCACATGATGAAGACGGTGATGACTTTATCTGTATCGGGGCAATTAATAACAAATTAGATTGAATAGCAATATGACCTGCTGCAATATTCTAACCACAGACAATGCAATAGTCCTTTTACCTCAAATGTGTCAGAATACCTAATGTTTTTACAGTTGCAGTGTTTTGTGCTCTACAGCCATGAACTCAACCCTTCAACCAAAGAACCAAATTGTTGAAAATAACCTTTGCAAGAGCAACAATTTGAATGGTGAAAGGTATCAAAAATGGAAAGACGTAGCAATAAAAGTAAGTTTGAAGCAGCAAAAGTAGTCAAAAAAAAACAAAAAAGGGTCACAAGAGACAAAAGTTTGGAGAAGGCTTGGGAAATGGTCTGAAGTAGCACACATTTCAGAGGCCTGACACTGCTGTTCAAAATATTCTTCTTTATTGATCTTATGTAATATTCAAATTTTCTGTCCATATAATATCTGGGTTTCATTTTCTGAAATGAGGGACCAACAATATTGAACTTTTCACAATATTTTAATCTTCCACCTGCATATGAAAACAGTTTCTTGTGTGAATTCTAAAATCCTATTTTTGTCCCGCGTGTGTGTGTGTTTCTTATTCAAAATGAGAATAATACAAAACAAAATCTCATACCTACAAATATAGCAATTGATTTCAACAACACATAAGATAGGGATCGAAAAAATAGCACAACAAATCACAACTGCCATATAGGGAAAAATAATTGTGATTAGATTATTTTTCCATATTGTTCAGCCTTACCTGTAAGTGCTCCTCAATGTCCTTGCGATCATAGGTGATGCCACTGGGGGTGATGCAGGGCTCCCTCATGAGTTCAAAGCTGATTTTCCCACACAGGTAATCAGGGATCTCTCGCTTCTGAGTGGTGGTAGAGACAAGGGAAACAATTTTAATGCTAGACAGTGAAAATGCATTTTCAACCATGATGCACTGACCGAGCTAGAATCTTCTGTTTAACTTGGCCCCTCCACATCACTGTTTCTCAAACCATAAAATGTTTCATCATCTCCGTCTTAAGAGTCATTTTAATAAAAGCTGTCAAATCATCACCACTAACACCATTGTTACACAGTTATAAATAGCCCTCACCCATAAAGCACCAGCAGTCTGTGAGGTGTCATTAAAGCTGACAATTGCATGGAAACTACCTTATGTACACCAATGAAAGTGCGACGCTGTACAAAATACTGATGGTTACCATAGAAACAGTTGGTCTGGGAACCCACTTAAACCACTGGTCTGTCTGGCATCAGTAAAGATGCTTTTCTCGCAAATGCCCTTGCTATCATCACATCAAGATACAGTAGTACATAAAAGAAACACAGACCATGCCTACACCACAGAAGACAGCATCTGAAATAGGTGATCATATCTGCACACATGCGGTGTGCTTTAGCCGTTACCATGTCAACGCTGGAGGAAGGTGGTGTGAAGTAGGTGTGTGTGTTGTCGGCTAAGATGCATTTGCGTGCGTGAATGTGATCAGTGTCTGTTAGCTTTGATGGATGATGGTGGTGACCTATGCATGATGAAGACACCCCACCTCTCCTTTAATAAGCATCAGTGGGTGGAGGAAATAACCAGCTGCATGAGTCAACACAATCAAACAGAAGAACATGCTCAGCTAACAAGGGTATAAAGTACATTATTTACTCACTTTTCTCTTTTCATCCACTTGAGAGAAGAGCTCATTCATGTCCATTAGGTACTTGTCCTAAATGAGGCACATTCATGTCAGAATTTATAAAAAAATATATGATAAGTGTGTTTGTTTATTCAAAATATATAAGTGCAACATGTCAGTTCAACATACATGTTTGGAGCCAATCTTTGCCACATCTCCTCCATTCTGATTGTCATCCTGTTTCTCTTTGTATTCTTCTTGCTCCCTGCAAAAACATAATGAATGAACACAAAGTTAAGATGAATATTGCTTTCTGACAGAAATAATAATGGTAACCACCATTAAAGAGTCATGGCAGTGATCAGAAACCTTCATCACACAAATAAGAGCTCTTATCCTGCATTCTCACCTCTCCTTCTCAGCCAGGATGAGTTTAGTCAGATAGGCGTGTAACTCGTTCTCTTGATTAATGCGCTTCTCTTCAATGCTATTCCAACGTTTTTTCTTTGCAATACGCAGGGCGCTGGGGATATCGTCTCCAAAGTTTAGCCTCTGTTCTTTTGCAAGGTTATAGGCTGTAGGAAAGTAGCATAACAGTATCACTTGTTTGCCATGGAAGACCTCCTCACTTTTCTTTCCCTATAATAACCTCGGTTTTCAATACGACTAGGGCTGAACAATTCGCGAATAATAATAATTGTGATTACTCATTTCAAAGAATGAAACCAAGATGTTATACAGATTCATTATATAGACAGTGAATTATTTCAATACTTTATTTCTTGGAATATACATATTAATCTTACTCACAATTTTGCTGCTTTTTGACCATTTTTGCAGCCTTATTTTTTACTTATCTTTATTAATACTTCTTGCTGTTTTGCCACTATTCACCACTGAGGTTGTTTCTCTTGCTTAGAATATTTTAACAGGCCATGTTGTGATTCAAACTAATTTGCAATCAATTGCCCAGCCCTAAATACAACTGCATCTCTGAAAATTCTCTCTCTATTCTATGCCTCTTAGCTTCTTGGATTTTTGTATCACTTTGACCCCTGATAGCAGAGAGAATGGTTGAATTAGAAGTTAAGTAAAACAAAACTGAAACATACATCCCCACACAAATATGAGGAAATACATGAGCAACATTGTGCAACGTGCAAGTTGCTTTGACACACTGCTGCAAGAGACATTGCACAAGTTTCTACAGCTTTCAACATTTTCACCAACCTTTCTGCAGGTTGCCAATTGCCTCATCGTAGTTCTCCAGCTCCAGGTGACACTGGCCCAGGAAGAAGTGAGCCTTTACAGATTGGCTGTCCAGCTCCAGCGCATGTTTACAGTCCGCCAGGGCCTTGTCATGCTGCTGCAGCTTCACATGGCACAGAGCCCTGTTGGTGTAGTACACTGCCACGGATGGATTACGATTCTGGGAGATGGGACAAAACAGGCATTTACATATGTACAATGATATCCCAGCTTGGCAGATTTTAGGGGGAAATACATCCATTCTGATATTACTCAGTAATTCTTGTGCTATATTTTGTACCAATCTATTACGGTAACTGCTACTTACAATAGCTTTGCTGTAGCATGTAGCAGCCTCTTGATACTTGCGGCACAGGAACAGTCGGTTGCCCTGCTCTTTCAGCTCCTGTGCGTTGGAACTCTTCTCCGGGCTGCCGGCCATCTTCTCCACCGGCTCCGCGGGGCCCGCCTCGCCCTGCTTCCCTATCCTGTTCCCCGTCTCTTCGGCTGGCTAGCTGACAGGTTCAAGAATGCCCTGTCCCCCCTGGATTTCATGAGCCAGATCAGAGACAAGGTGCAAGAAAAAGTTAGGTCACCATCCACGGCTTGCACTCACTGCATTGTACCTGCAATGCGCGTCTTGAGAGAATTAGGTGCAGTAGTCCGAGATGCCACCCCAAAAGCATTGCTGAGTGTGCACATAAGCACAGTAGCTACAGTGTTGGCGAATTAACTATTCATGTGGCGGATATTAAGAGCAGCAGCGCTTGTTAGCCTTCAGAAAACATTATTACTCAGCGTCAAATGAGGGCTTTAAATTGGAAGGTTACACCCCTGCCATATATGCTGGTTTGAGGTTGTAAACAAGTTATTATGCTTCAGAGCTTTGATGTCAGACCTGTCGACAGACAAAATACACATTTTTATTAACAACTCTTGAAAAAGTGTCAATTTAAATTCGACTTTAGTTTCTAGAGAGGAAAAAGATCGGTACTGACATGTTAGCTGGCTAGTTAGCTGTGCTAACCTGCAACGCCGGGCGTCAGGCTCATATATTTCTACCAATTTGGCTGTTTTAACTGTCACCAGAATGACAGTTAATCTGCCAGAAGATGATTGAGATGTTTCAGTGTCTATTAGGTCTCGAATAAAATGTCCAGCATGTACCTCGACATTTGCACTAACGCCGGGTACCAACCTTGGACACTAGGAATCGGCTAATGCTAAGTTAGCCTGTTAGCTTCACATCATATAAACTTTGATTCAAAAAAACCTTAAATGTAAATTATGTCTCTGTTCAAAGGAGGGGGGATTTCCAGACCTTACCTTGAAGAAAGAATCTTGCATCCAGGTAGAATGTCTTAATATTTATTAAGATCGAATGTTGGTCGATTTTTTTCCCACATTCGAGTTGTCATGACAGGTTGTTGTTATGCTGACGTCAAGCACTTACGCGACGTCGACGGAAGCCGAAGGGACTTTTTAACTTTCATATCAATGTCCGCTGACGGTTACGATTTACTGAACGCAGAAAACTGCTGCATTAACATGCGAGGGTCAATTAATAGAAAAACTGTTTCGTGAAAACGGAAATGTGAAGCATTTTTGCTTTTCATCGATGCACTTTTGCATTTCATCTGTTGTCTAAACTTTGTGTTGTATAATTGCGCCCTCCTGAGGACAAGGCGGAGCTTCACACCCACACCTCTTTGCTGTCCTGTGCATTGGTGTGTCCAAAAGTTCTTGTAATTGAATCATCTTTTTTTATGCTCTTTGCAGATGAGGACGGAGCCCCAGAAAAGACATGGCGATAAAAAAATTGTGCCTACGAGATAATAACTCCCAGAGGAACGATGATGTGTACAGCCTATGGTCCCCACGAGTCATTATCTACGGAGCCCCCTTAGGGTCGAGGCGTGATTTATACAGTCTATGGGCGTGATGTGAACTTTTTGAAGGAGATACAAATTATTTCAGCCAGATCACTGTTCCTGTCGGAAAATGTGTCTCCCCTCTATAATCTCCAAGTGATGTGCTAACATCATGTGGTTTATGTTGAAGACATTTCTGATCATTTATACGAAAACTTAAGAATAAGGACTTATTTCATCAAACACAGCAAAAGTTATAGGGTAAAACAAATTATTCCAGCACTTGACAATGCACCTGGCAGAAATGGCATCCCTCTATAATCTCCAAGTGATGTGATAACATCATGTGGTTAATTCTGTAAACATTTCTGATCATCTATAAGAGAACTTAAGAATAAGGACTTTTTTTAAAGACGGCAAAAGTTATAGGGGGATACAAATTATTTTGGCCTGCCAAAAAATGCAACCCCCACCCCCCATTCTCCAAGTGATGTGCCAACATCATGTTGTTTATTTTGAAGACATATCTTGTGATTTATAAGAAAACTTGAGAATAAGGACTTATTTTATCAAACACAGCGAAAGTTATAGGGGGATACAAATTATTTCAGCCAAATCACTATGCCTGCCAGAAAATGTATCCCCCCTCTATAATGTCCAAGTGATGTGCTAACATCATGTGGTATATTTTGTAGACATTTCTGATCTTTTATTGAAAGACTTGAGAAAAAGAAATATTTCATCAAACACCAGAGGAAACCATACCACGGAGTATAAGGGCCACATTGAGAAAAGAAAATGAGGGGTGGAATCCCCCCCCCCCCCCCCTCTTCCTCACCCAGTCTGTAAAGTCAAAATGTTGAGAATAAAGTTGAAAAATAATGTCGAGAATAAAGTCGAAATGTTGAGAATAAAGTTGAAATATAATGTCGAGAATAAAGTCGAAATGTTGAGAATAAAGTTGAAATATAATGTCGAGAATAAAGTCGAAATGTTGAGAATAAAGTTGAAATTTAATGTCGAGAATGAAGTCGAAATGTCGAGAATAAAGTCGAAATGTTGAGAATAAAGTTGAAATATAATGTCGACATTTCAACTTTATTCTCAACACTATATTTCGACTTTATTCTCGATATTTCAACTTTATTATCAACACTATATTTTGACTTTATTCTCGACATTTCAACTTTATTTTTGCCAGTTCATGAGGAGGAGGGGGGAAAAAATTCCTCCCCCCATTTTTTTCCCCCTCACTGTGGCCCCATTACTCCGTCGTAAAACGATAAATATTGCTCTGACCTGTTAAATGAATGCATTGGTTTACCTTCTCGGCCGTTTGGAGTCGTGGATGCAGCTCGTGTGTCTGTTTTCGAACCGTCGAAGAAAATCACTTCCGTTTTCCTTTCGGCTCCCGCCCCGCTCCGCCATCATGAAGTCCTGAACAAAAACGGATGGGAGTCAAGCAAAATGGGGATAACACGGAATGAAGATGAAATCCACCAACAGCTCTCACGTCATGACAGCTCGTAGAGGAGCAGGGAGCGGACTCGCAGAAAAAAATAAATCAGGCTCTCACTGAAAACTTCCGCGGCAGCTCCCTGTGGTGTAGTTATATAGTTGGTGGTGTTGCTAACAGCAGCAGCAGCAGCAGCAGGCAGAGCTGGCCCTGGTTTCTTTAAGCCTGTTAGCTGCTGCTGCCCGGCCCTTAGTTTAGCCGTCAGTCAGTCAGTTAGCTGTCACTGAAACTGGCCCCTCACTCATGTCAAGTCGTGCTGACGTGAAAGCTCTTATTGACCGGGACCAGGCATCATGATGGAGAGGAGTCCGAGTAAATGCATCGACAGGCAGAATGTGGTGTGATCGTGTTGAATAGACACCAGTGTCGAGGAAAGGGGAGTGAGACCAATATTTTCCTGCCAGGCCAGTTAGCTAGCTTCAGAGCTAGCTACAGTGGATCCCAAAAGCCACGGTAAGACCTGTTTAGAGTCATTTAGCCTGTTAGCTCTATGCGCATTTTTACTTTACAGGAGGGTAACGGGCGGCTAGCGAAATTTTCCAGCACATTTTAATATCCTGAAGACGTTGACATTGAAACATAGGCTTGTTGTTGGCCTGTTATCGAATCATCCAGGCTGCCTTAAGTGTTTGTGTACTGCTGGATGTCATTCATTTATTCGGGTAGCCTAATTAACTAGTCAAGTGCAAAAAGCTATGTAGCCTCTGCTCAGCTGGGATGAGACACTGCAGCTTCATGAATCTAACCCCACCATAAATCCAAACAGGCATTTTTCTGTCCCAGTATTCAATTAAAACATGCTAGTGTCTCCAACAGAAAAACAAGGAGCTGATAATGTAAGAACTACATGTTATTTTAGAGATGATCCAGAGGAAAGAATGTGACTGATGTAGCCGATGCTTCCTCACAGTCTCTGTCTGTCTGTCTGCTCTGTATTAGCAGCAATAGGTTCTTGTAAAATGCACCGAGGTTCCTTTGGGTTGATTGCAATATTTAATGAACTACTCATTCTTTTAGAGAACTGCATACTTCCTCTTTGAAAGTAACACAATGTTTATGTAAGACATGTCTGATCTGAGGTTTGACTACTCTGATGTGAAAGGAGATCTTTGCAGGAAGGCCACGATTTTCAGACACTGACATTTTGAAAACCTGCAGCTTTTGTTGCAGTTATGAATAATTCCTTATTAACTCCCTTTACACAATCCTAAATTCACATGCATGTTGGACTATTTATACAGCAGGCAGTTACCAGATAATCCAGGGTTTGACTCTGCACTACAAACTCACCTATGGACTATATGTGGAGATAAAATGAAAATATGGAAGTTTCTTTCTTAAATTTTAGACTTGTGTACACAAGTACCACAGGCAGTCAAGCTCACTGTAACAAATTCTCAATCACCACAAAACAATGTATTTATCATTTTATCTGTTGCTGTACTTTGAAAAAAGATGTAATATTAAATTCACAAATATGCCTTAGCAGTAGGTGAAATTAAGTTTCATAAAAGCCACTCACAGCAAAAAAAAAACCCAATTCCGATGATTTAGAGATATTGATTATGAATAATTGTCCTTTTAATTATGAATCATAGTCCTTTCTGCTGATTTAAACATTTGCAGAAATACCCTACAGTTGTCGCTCAGAGCCTTCGTATCACTGTACGTAGGTTTTAAGCTGCTACACATTTGTTACAAACATTTGGCCTTCTTCCTGTCATGGACACCACACCTTTTATTGTATTTCCCTTACTGGGTGGGATCTTTTTGGGAAGATATCAAATTTTGTGGTGCTAAGGAGTCCCACTCAGATCAAACAAGTTTGTAGCTTGTTGGACAGTAAGTGAATTTTGGCCCAGCTAAATTGGTTGGAAGTTTAATTTCACATTGGTAATTTATTTGTTCTTGATGTTGTCTGCAGATTTCTGAGAAATATTGCTTTGGTATTAGAAAAATATCAGTTAATAATGCTTGCTTTGACCTGCTTTGTGTCTTTGTCAGGATTGTAGGAAAATTTAAAAGCTTTCTTTTGGATTGAATGTAAGAACACAGCAACTGCTGTCATACAGCTAAAATGAAGTACTCAGCTGCATGATTTACTATCCATTCTATTGAGTTATTGTTGACATTTTTCACAGGAAGAGAGATTTTAGATGAACAAATTTACACATAAACTTATTGGCCATGATGTCTTCACAAATAAAGGACAAGTACAGTTCATGAAATGTCAAAACCCCTTTGGAATAGTTTTTTTTCTTTTTTGACCATCCAAATGGGAGTTCACAGATACTCAAAAAAGAAGAACCGGTACGCAGAACAATATGGCAGTTTATCATAAGGTCATTTGAACCAAAAAAGATGACAAAATGTTGAGACAGATTAGTTTAGATATCAGATATATGCATGACAGAGATTCAGCTTTATGGTGTATTGAACTGTGTTTTGTTAGATTTGAAAAATGAAAACAAAAATGTTTTATGTTACTGCCAAGCATTGTATCATTAGTAAAGAAAAGAAAAACAAAAAGACTAGTGGATGGATGGATGGATGGTAGGCTCCTACATATTTTCATTGATGGTTGATGAACACAACTACTTTTTCTTCATTACATAAAAACTATTCACTTAAAATGAGCTGTAATGGACATTTACTCTGGAGCTACAGATGCGTAGATGATTTAAGTCACTAAAGCCTGTCATTGAATAGGCCTTCTTTAGCTTTCAGTAAATCTCCCTATGTTAAGTTCAGCACTTGTTCCAAACAAATTTCTTAAGAAATAAAGCTGATTTCCATGGTTCAGGTACAAGAAAAGGTACACATTCCTTTCAAGTAACAGCTTGGTTGTGTCTCTTCTTGCTCACCAGGCGCTGGCCATGCCATCGAGTGTGCGGGCCGGGAGCCTGAAGGACCCGGAGGTGGCTGAGCTGTTCTTCAGGGAGGACCCTGAGAAGCTCTTCACAGATCTGAGGGAAATCGGTCATGGGAGCTTTGGGGCTGTCTACTTTGTGAGTGACTCTCTTTGGTGTGTTTTTGTTGTAGGCATAGTGATTTTTCACACAGTTGACATAAAACCATGACACATCCAATAAGGATTAATGATTTTATTTTCTGTGTTGTTGCACATAACTGCCTAATGCTTGTTTGGTATCCTCTTCCTACCATTGTGTCTTGATATTGATGACCTTTTTAGGTAGAATTGAATGACTTTTTACCCTCAAGTGGCTGAGAACTGTACAGTAATAATGAACATTGTTGTTCATTAGTATTAATAGCTTTATGAATTACTAATGCAAAACTGGACTTCACTTTGGTTTTTGTAGGAAGAAGTAATTTACGATTGTGATTATTGCAAAAATATTGCTGTTGGATTAAGTTTGAAGCTTATGTAGTTGCATCTGTATGTAAATGAAAATGCACATTCAGTTGTTCTTAACATGAACCGAAAAATGCTGAAAACCTACTTTTTTTGTTGGTTAAAGATTTTTTTTTCAGTTAAATAAAGCACATTAAAGCTTTTGATGTGATTTTACAAGTGTATCTTGGTTCCCTCTGGTCTGTGAAGCTCATTAGTGAGGTGTTGGATCATTAATCTTGCATTTTTGAATCAAGATACAGCTGAACTTGTAAATACCTTCTTTGAAATTTATTCTTGGCTGCATAATGAATCATGGCAGTCTCTCACTAACCTGGTATTACCCATGTAAAATATCAGTTATATTGAAATAAATTGTAAATGATTAGTCATAGCAGCTCAAGCTTGTTTAGATTGACTTGGTGAGTCTAGTCTGTGTAAAAATGTCTGATGGGATGAAAGAGAGTTATGCACAGGAGAATGGTTGACAGACGAAGGTGGAGGTGTCAGAAGGTGTCTGTTACAGAAGGGAAGCAGGTGGTGCTGAAGAGACTGCCATAAGATCACAATGTGAAATCTGAGGATGAAAGGTGTCAGGAGAGAGGGAAAAAAAGATAAATGTGTGACTGCAGTCAAGGACAAAGGATGACTTGTGGATGTGGAAGAAAAAGCCTGTTTAATGAAGGGTGAAAAGGAGCTAGTCATGGATGAAGAGCTCAAAAGAGAGAGAGGGCGGAAGAGGAAAGTGAAGAAGGCTCTGCAGAAGTCTTTTTTTTATGTATGAGATTCTTTCAGTTGGTTTCCAGTGTCCCAGAAGAATTACAAAACAGGAGAATCTGCTGTTGAGAAATAGACTAAATGAATCATGTTTTGTCTCTAACCTTCACAAAAAGGCCCATGACATCCGCACCAATGAGGTGGTGGCCATCAAGAAGATGTCCTACAGTGGCAAACAATCCAATGAGGTATGAAAACTCTCCTAATACTTCATGAGATGCATGTAGTGGGTCAGTTTATTAGGTAGTTTTACTCATCAGTAAATATCTCTGATATAGAAATGGCAGGATATCATCAAGGAAGTTAAGTTCCTCCAGAAGCTGCGCCACCCAAACACCGTGGAGTACCGGGGCTGCTACTTGAGAGAGCACACAGCATGGGTGAGTGTTTGTGCTCAGTAAATGTTTTGCAGAATGGCCATGATGTTTAAGCAATAAAAAGGCTAAAAATGGTGATTCAGGTGGTACTTTTGCATGAGAGTTTAAAATATTTGGCAAACAAACATAATTACTCACTAATTAATAATGGCAAATATTTGGTTTTCTAATTGTCCATGTGGTTCAGGTTTTGAAACTCCAGTTGGCAAAACTGTTTGCCATCTCTGCTGAGAGAAAGACAGGTGTGCCTAACTTGTGGCATCATATTACAAAAGACTTGGGGCTGTAATTGCTGCCAAAGGTGCATCTACAAGTAGTAATCTATGAGTTTTTTTCATTTTTGATAAAATTGCAAAAAACAATTTTAAACAATTTGTGTTGTCATCACCATTTTTATATGGAAAATTTTGTAAAAAAAATGAATTTATTCCAGGCTGTAAGATAACAAAATGGGGAAAAATTACACAATGTGGATGCTTTCCAGATGTATTATATACGTGAGTAGGAGGATCTTAGCAAAAATGGCTGACTACCAAATGATATTTGGGACCCTGAACTCCTAAATAGAGTTCATAAGCACCTCTCTTGTCAGGCAGGAGCACCTTTTGTTAAAAATCAGCTTTCACAAATTGATGAATTCTTACGGGGAACCATTTTTGGTCTTATGCCAAACATGTCCATTTCTGTCAAGTGTCGACCAAGTCTGCCACATGGAAGGTGCCTCTGTGTCTTCAGCTCTCTAGAGCTTTTAATTCCAGAGGATTTAATGCTTCTTCTGTCTGTCTTTTAGCTGGTGATGGAGTACTGCTTGGGCTCAGCTTCAGACCTTTTAGAAGGTAAGGCAGGAAATAAGTGATTGATCTGGATAAAGAAAACTCAAGGAATTGTATGATGATAGATTTCCCTAAACACCTCTTTTCTTGCAGTTCACAAAAAACCCCTCCAGGAAGTGGAAATAGCGGCCATAACCCATGGTGCACTGCAGGGATTGGTGTATCTTCACTCTCACAACATGATTCACAGGTAACCCCTGTTCCTTTTCTCACTATATGTGTCTATTTGCAACACCCACGCTGACGAGACTGAACAAATAGAGGGGAGAAAGCACAAAATGTGCCGCCCAGGATAAGATTATGTAATACTGGACGTGCAAACACTCACTATGCAGCAACACATTTTAGTCCCCATCCTCTAATAAAACATTTTTTCACGTCTCTCTCTCATTTTCTCTCTCTCCTCTCTTTCAGAGATGTGAAGGCAGGAAATATTTTACTAACAGAACCAGGTCAGGTCAAACTGGGAGACTTTGGCTCTGCCTCCATTGTTGCTCCAGCAAACTCTTTTGTTGGAACACCTTACTGGTAAGACTTTCAACTCACATTAGTACCACCCTTTTTGTTATCCTGAAAGATTAACAAGAATTACCCAAAATAATGACCGAGCAAAGCTTGTCCTGTTTCAGTTGGTTTAAAGAGGGTTAATGGCATTTTGAAGTAAATGCCAGTGAACATTAAGTCTGTTCATTTATCATTTATCTTACAAATTACTGAAATAGTCTTAGTTGATGGAGACATTTTGCAGTCTTTGTTACCATAGAAACAGCCAGTGGGGTTTAGAATATGGTTTCTGTCATTCTTAAAATAATAAACTTGAGAAGGTACTTTTAAGTGAAAGCTAGTGTGCTTTGATGAGACATCTTGTGATGAAAGTTCACAGTTTACAGTGACCACAGTGACAGACATTTTGTGTTTATTGTGTCTCCTGTAAATATGAGCCCCATAGCTCTTTGATTTCTGTACAGTTAAGCAGGAGTAATTTTGGTTTGGATGATCAGTAACTTGATATGATGTGTGAAAAGTCCTGTCATCAATGATGAGAAAGAAAGAGTTCAAGTACATTTCCTTCTGGAAATGTACTTGAACTACAAGCATTACATCCCCAAACCTTAAGAGGTATTGGCCAAAAAAGGAGCTGGTTTACTGTCACTATACAGCTGGTGTTGTCATATGCATACGCTCTACATTTCTCAAATATGCTCAGTTCCTCAGCACCTGCTCTGAAGTGGGAGTTATTCTACCAGTGGTGTTAGATCATCAAAATTGCGTGTCTGTAGGGAAAAGGTCTGTAACTGTGAAGATGACGGTTGTGGAAGCACTGCTGTCTGTTCTTAACATCTCATATGTGAAAACTGAAAACAAGAATTAAAGGACTGACAACCAAGAACTGATGAAGTCGAAAAACACCTGGAGGAACATCTGCCAACTCATTAGATTACCATAATGGCTGGAATATAAGACAAGGCTTTTTTTTGTTGATAATAATGTAAAAAGTGCAGTTGTCTTATAATCAGGGGCATTTGATATCCAGGTTAATAGAGGGTAACGCCCACTGAGTAGCAAAAAGCAGGAATGTTTTGTTTTGCACCTCAAAGGGGCGTGGCTTGTAGAGGAAGTGACAGAATTGCATACCCTCTATTTGGTTATTTGCAATAGGTCAGTAGTCACCAAAAGTAGAGGGATCATTAGACTTGTTCACAGTTCACAGTTCAGAACCAGCATCTGTAATGGTCAAGGGATGAATGTGTTTTATACTTTTCAGCATTTAATTTTCTTTCTTAAATGTAGTCGAAAAAGTAACAGTCTGTTATTATTAATGTGATAAGAGAGCAGCTCCAGTTAATAAGCAATTCACCAAATTTAAAATATCCACCTGCTCACCTCTGTCTTTGGCTCTGCTTTATTTATGCAGTCATGTTGTTGGCACAGTCTGTGTGCTTGAGGTGCTGTTCTCTCTTGGTCTGGGATCAAAGGAAAAGAAGCGAAAATGACTGACTCACTTTGTTGTTTTCTTCATGCAGGATGGCCCCTGAGGTGATCTTAGCTATGGACGAGGGTCAGTATGATGGGAAGGTGGATGTGTGGTCACTTGGCATTACCTGCATAGAGCTGGGTAAGAGATGGCAAAAAAAAATGCTGCATGTGTGTTATTTTTGGAGATGTTAAAAACATCCAAACCTTTTGTACAATTTCTCCTCTCTCTGATCTTTCTTGGTCTCTTGTGCCTCTCCCTGTCTGCCACACTTTGTTGCATTTTGTCCCTCTGTAGCGGAAAGGAAGCCTCCTCTGTTCAACATGAATGCTATGAGTGCCTTATATCACATCGCCCAGAATGAAAGCCCCGTGCTGCAGTCCAATCACTGGTGAGAGCCACTAGAACGTCCTTTTAGGCAGACAGGCTTTGCTGCAACACAAGTTTGAATTATGTTGCTTGAGATTTTATTGTGATGGTTGGTTTTATAAAAGAGCCCCAGTGTTAAAACAGATAAAGAAGATTAAAAAGTCTACATTGACAACTTAAATGTAAAAAAAAAAAAAAAAAACTCATGGAAATAGTCTTTCTTGGGATGACATGTATGCTATTTTTGCTTGAGTGTTACCCAAGTAGATGACTCTAAAAACATTCATTTTATTTCAGGTCTGATTATTTTCGCAATTTTGTGGACTCCTGTTTGCAGAAGATTGCCCAGGACAGACCTACCTCTGATGTGCTGCTCAAGGTACAACACATTGAAAGACCTGTTTGATGACAAGATGTGTAATCTAATTTTTCGTAGGGCAGTCTCTCTGTGATCAGACAGAGCAGCACAGTTACTGTACAGTACTGTACACTAAGTTTCTTTTAATGGGAACACGTAGATTTATTGATAACCTGACCTTCCAAGGGAAATGTTCAAAGTAATAAGTGGGAGGAGAAATATTAATCAACAAATATCTTGAAGAATTTCCATTTCCAATTCCAATTTCTTATTTTTTCATCTTTAGGCTGTGGGAATAACAGGACACCAAGGACTTTATTTTTTATTTTAATTCTGATTTGAGTGTTACTACATCAAGATTTCAAAAAATGAAAAAAATTTGATTGCCTCGTCATGTTTCCTAACTTCTGTCCACCCAGCACCATTTCCTATGCAGAGAGCGTCCCATGACAGTTGTGATGGACCTGATCGCCCGAACTAAGGATGCTGTCCGTGAACTGGACAATCTGCAGTACCGGAAAATGAAGAAAATCCTTTTCCACGAGGCACACAACGGTCCTGCACCAGAGGGAGGCGATGAAGAAGAGGTAAGAATGGAAGAGGGCAACATGGATATTTGCACTGCTTGTGTAACGGGAAACACTTCATTTTGTGTGGATAACACACTCAAAATTTGCCAACGGGAGGAGAGGGAGGCTCGGGATCTGGAGAGCATGGTTCACTCTGTGGAGCAGAACCTTCACCTGATGACGGTTTGTTTCATAGAGACAGAAGCACAAACACAACTCCACTGTATAAAATGGAAATAAATACAAAATCAAATGATTTGCAAATCCCGTATTCAATTGAATTGCTACAAAAACATTTCTTAAACATTTCTAAACATTCATATTGGGGGCAGTAAAATTAAGAATTTGTTAATGCCGTCATTTCTTTAACAATAGAAACATTCCTGGTCTAGTAATTTAAAGGTCTTTTTTTCTGGACTACAACACATACAATACATTTTTTTTACTAGAATTATACGCTGGAATATGATTTTTTTCATGGCACTTAACTCATAGTTGTTAAAGAAGAGAGGAAATTCAAAGATGGGATATGATAGATGTGCACACCCTGGCCCCCCCTACCTTTGTCACTGCCCCCATTGTGCCACACCAGTCTGAAAGTGTGGACACACCCCTGCACAAAGACACATCAATAGTAAGAATGTAGTGTGAAAGTTAACAGGCTAGTTCAGCAAAGCCCCTTCATGTAATTGTAGGAGTAATTCTGTTTTATTATTATTTTTTGTTCATGATTAGGATTTATTTTGAAATGAAAACTGAATCCTCCTCAATTTTGGTAACAAAGCATTGGTTTGTCCAAGGTCTTTGGCAGCTGACAGCAGTAACTCAACTAATTTATTCCAGAATTTCAAACTGAAATGCGGCCGAGTATCTGAAAGGTCTGAAAAATAACCGCAGCGCCAAGCCTTGTTAAGAAAGCTGAATATTTTCACAGAATTAGGTCTTCTAGGCTCTGGACTGTTTCATCTAAAAGGTTTAGAGCAAATAAACAGATGAACACCTAAAGTTTGTTGGACTTCATTCTAACAAAATACATCTACCCATACATCAGGGTCTAGAGGGGAAAGGCCTTTGTAGGCTTTTTGGAATTGGACTTATAAGTGTATGTTTTTGTGAACTGTGAACCATTTCCTCTCTATTCAAAGACCTTTCTTTCCTTCCAAATTCAATATTGCTGTCCTCCTAAAGGAAACAAAGGGATTCAGCTGATGTGAAGCTGTGTTTTGCTTTAGTGCAGGGCAGTGTGTCATTGCTAGTATGTCCAATATATTTTCCTTTAATATTTAGTATTAATATATATTAATATGTATACTTTAAAGTAGCCAGTACACTACCACCACTGCTAATGTGACTAAAAAGTAAAAACACCTGCAATTCAATGCTCATGATGTTATTTTCAAGATCCTTCCACTAAGCTTGTTCTCTCCCTGGCAGGATGTGGAGCAGTACATGCTGCGCACTGGCACAGTCAACAGTATGGAGAGCTCCCACTCTCTGCCCTCTATGTCCATCAGTGCCAGCTCCCAGAGCAGCTCGGTCAACAGCCTGGCAGACGGCTCCGATGACAGTGGGGAGATGGCCATGATGCAGGAGGGAGAGCACACCGTCACTTCCAACAGCTCTGTCCTGCACAAGCCTCTGGTCAGGACTAGTGTTGTACTGTCTGTGGCGTTGTTCTGTCCCCCTGAACCCCTCTTTACTACTTATCTTGTCTCTTCTTTTTACAAAGAGTCTGGTTTGTATCAGAAAAGAACTAACAGTGTTTTGACATGGTCATTTAATCATTTTAATTCTTAAAATTGGACCAGAGAGACCACTGTAAAATGCTTCTTTTAGTTTTTTTTAAGAGGATGTTCTCTCAGGTGACTTGCACCACCTTCAGGATGTAAAATGTCATAGCAACAGTATGTTAACCTGCAAATCCTCTGCACACGTCTGTTGGAGCACAAAGAAGAAGAAAAAACTCTTCAGAAAATTGAAAAAGCTTTGAGTTTCATTTAACCTTTTCTGAAGTGAAGACTCAAAAACAGTTCAATGACCATTTTATTGAATATAAAATAATTAAGTAGGTAACATTTAGCTTGACGGCAAGTACAACAAAGGTTTCTGCTTTGTCTCCACTATGCAGAGCCATGACAACATCTATGATGATCCCTATCAGCCAGAGGTCGAGTCCCAACGAGAGGCTTCATCTGCTGGTGGAGGAGGAGGAGGAGGCGGAGGTGGAGGAGGAGGAGGAGGAGGAGGAGGGAGGCGTCGCCGTGGCAGAGACCACTTTGCCACCATCAGGACAGCCTCGCTTGTCACTCGCCAGATTCAGGAACATGAGCAGGGCTCGGCCCTTCGGGAACAGATGTCTGGGTAAGGTTCATGAGTTTTAAAGGGCCTCACAGGGACTTCTTAGTGAAACTGGAAGCTGAACTTTCACTTTCAACATCGGGTTCTGAAGTCGTGTTAGAACCTCCTCTTTCCCGTTGTTAATATTCCACCTTTTTCTCTAAGGTACAAGCGGATGCGGCGACAGCACCAGAAGCAGCTGATGGGCTTGGAGAACAAGCTGAAGGCAGAGATGGATGAGCACCAACTCAGACTGGACAAAGAGCTTGAGAACCAGAGGAACAGCTTTTCCATGGAGGGAGAAAAACTAGGCAAGAAGCACCAGGTTATCCTGGAGAAGGAGGTAAACTGGCATAGAAATTAGATTAGAGGAGGAAAGTGGAACTGCAGCCATGGTTTTGAGGAAGTTGTGGGTTTTTTTCCTTTTTGTTTAGACAAAAGCAGTTTTGACTGAAGAGAAGAAGTTCCAGCAGCACATTCTAGGCCAGCAGAAGAAGGAGCTTACTGGCCTGCTGGAGTCACAGAAACGACAGTACCGCCAACGCAAGGAGCAGCTCAAAGAGGTCCTGCTAGGTTTAATCTTAAATATCCATACTGCACGAGCCACCACAGTGGCTTTAAGGGGAAAATGCTGTTATATGACGTGTTTCAGTTGAATCTTGCTCTGTGCTGTCATTGTCAGTGTTTTTATTTTGTGTCTTAATTACTTGAAGTAATCTTTATATTTCCACTGCTGCTCATCTTTGCTCATCATTTTAAATTCCTTTCTTGTATAGGAACTGAATGAGAACCAGTCGACACCCAAGCGAGAGAAACAGGAGTGGTTGGTGCATCAGAAAGAGTGTCTGCAGCAGCTGCAGGCTGAAGAAGAGGCCGGCCTGCTGCGCCGGCAGAGACAGTACTATGAGCTTCAATGCCGCCAGTACAAGAGGAAGATGCTGCTTGCTCGCCACAACCTGGAGCAGGATCTGCTGAGAGAGGTACTGCTTTTTTAACTCAGTCAGTTTTTGAAAAGCACTTAAATCTCATTATTTTAGGACAAAGGCCATGTCATATCAGTACTAGATTATATACTCGCAAAAGAAAGTATGTGAACCCTTTGGAATTACCTGGATTTTGAAATTGGTCATAAAATGTTTTATCTTTACTCAAGTCTCAACAATGGAAAACCACAGTCTGCTTTAACTGGTAATACATTTACAGTTATGTTGTGTTTTTATTGAACACCCTGTGTAACATTCACAATGCAGGTTGACTTATAATATATGATTTAGTTTTAGCCTTTTAATCAACTACTGATTGCAAAAAATTGATGATATTGGTGCCTCAGATGGCACATCCCTAATATACAGCATCCTTCTTTTACTCAGTTCATCTATTTTCTCCCTCAGGAACTGAACAAGAAGCAGACCCTGAAGGACCTGGAGTGCGCCATGCTCCTGCGTCACCACGAATCCACCCAGGAGCTGGAATTCCGCCAGCTGGGTCTGGTGCAGCGCACACGAGCCGAGCTGATCCGCACACAGCACCAGACGGAGCTCACCAACCAGATGGAGTATAACAAGAGGCGCGAGCAGGAGCTGCGTCAGAAACATGCCGTGGAGGTCCGCCAGCAGCCCAAGAGCCTCAAAGTGAGTGAGAGCAGCCAGAGCCAGGGGTCTCCTGAAGAGGGGGAGAGCCTGACAACAGGGAGGCAGAGCTGGGGCAGTGTGTCTGAGGAAATTGAGATGGAGCTGGAGGAAGAATTAAAACAGGAGAGGGAGGGATTACATGAGGATGTGTTTGGTCAGAGTGAGTCTGAGTTGGTTAGAGATGAGGCAGTGGAAGGTGTGAGTGAACCTGTAGTGGGATGGAAAGATGAGGAAGAGGAGAAGCCAAAGAGAGACGATGTCAGAGAAGTAGAGAAGTGGAAAATCGGAGAGGAAGAGGCAGGGGAAAGGGAGGTAGAGGGTCTACAATGGGAGTATGTGAACGACCCCAGTAAAAATACACGTGTAGATTCAGATGACGAAGAGGAAGAAGGAAGGGGTGTGGCAGACGGTTGTCCATCAGAACTCATCTCATCCCTGGCCCTGGAGAAGAAACGACCCCGTGAGCGAGATATTGACGAGTTATCCGAGTTCTACTTCCCTGACGCCCCAGAGCTAGAGCCCATCCCTTCACCCCCTCCTCCTCCACCCCCTCCTGCTCAGACCTCCCTTCCTTCTTTCTTTTCTCATGCCATCTGCCTCCTCCTCTCCCTCTCTGCTGCTGCCCAGCCCTCAAACCTCACCATGCTGCTCCTCTCCATCTTCCTCCTCTCACTGCGGCGCTCACCTCCACTGCCATCCGTGGCCTCGCTGCTCCTCTCTGCTGAGCTGGCCTTCTTGGCGCTCTTTTTCTCTTACCTTTTCCTCCGCTCCTGCTGCTCATTATCTCTCTCCACCTACCTTACACTCAGCCTCTGGGCGAGCAGCCTCTTCAGTTTAGGGCTTTCATTTAGTTTGGGGATTTATTATGTCCCCATGATTCTGATCTCTGCCTCTTTCCTCAGCTCACCCTCCCTTTTCCTCTCTCTTTACTTGGTGGTTGTGCTGGTTGTGAGGCCAGCCCGCGACTTCCTCCAGCATGCACCTCGCAAAGTAAACCGCCTATGTATGCGCGTGCTGTTCCGTCTGCCCCGTCCCCTGTTTGCCATGTGTCAGTCAGTCCTGGGTGGTATGGCTGAACGCAACCTTTATGAGATGTTTCCAAAAGCAGGTCGCAACTGGGGGGTGCGTCAGTCCAGAATTCCTGTTCTCCTTAGAAATCTACCTATAGAGTATCAAGCTCGCTGCAGTGAGACCTCCCCTTTTGCCAGGGGCCTTCTATGGGTGAAACGTTTCAGCAGACGCCCTCTTGGGGTCTTGGCAGATCTTGCAAACTCTATAATGCTTAAACTGGCCACACAGCTGGTTAAAAAGCTGCCACTAAATGTGCGTCTCAAACTCCAGGCTATGGGCCTCTTAAAGAAGGAGACCCTGAGCAGACTGCCCCGGTTGCTGCCTAGAGAAGTGAGAGAGAGGAGGCAGAGGGATAGAAGAAGGAGAGAGCAAGAGAGACAGAGACGAGAGGAAAGAGAGAGGATGTATCGCGAGGACGCTAGGTGGGAGTGCGGGTTACGGAGGACCTCATCCGGGAGGTTTGTCAGGGGGAAAATTCGGCCTTGGAGATAGCAGGAAAACTGAAGGCAAAGAGAAAAACAGATGCTAAAGGTGGGAGTGTGTTTTCATGCTCTGAGTTTCATTGTTCACCACCATTTGTGTCTTTTTGGTTTGGGTCCACAAGTCTCTGTTGGTCCAGTATCATTTCTGAAAGATGTATTCACCCTGCATGTCACCTGCTGGCTGAAAATGATTTTGGCTGTTATTGCTGATACAGAAATGTGTACACACAAGCTTTACTGAGAGCTTTGTGTACAAAAGAACCCTGGGAAGTTTTAAATATTTTATTTTGCTTTTTGTAAAAGTTTCTTAAAGATAATTTTATTTTATTATTTTGCTCTTAATTTGTAAGACAGAGACTTAAATAGTTCCTTTTGAGACTGTTTTTGTGCAATCTTTGTTTTATCTTCATAGTGGTCTTACTTTACAGGGTGTGCTGTGATTTCAGTGCTCAGATGAACAAATATGAGATAGTGTTGCTGAGCTTTGTGACTATCATTTTACTCATCCAAGCTTAATGTGAAATCATCAATAATTTCACAAACATCACCCTGAACACTAGAGTCAGTATTTAAGTGCAATAAATAGCAAAGCAGCAATCTCACATTTGATAACATACAGTGTAGGGAAGAAGTTAGACACTTAGCAAAAAGTTTGAGTTAAGAAAACTTCAAAAATTTGAGCCTTTTATGGTGAACTTAAAGCACATCCTGTTTACTGTTTTGGGTTATACCATTATGACAAGAATAAAAAAAGCCCACTCAGTGTTATTCACAGCAGCTGAAATCATTGGCTTTGATATTTTAAAGACGCAAAGTCCTGAAATGGAAATATTCAGCAATATCTGGCAGTCCAGTTTTGGATTGAAAAGTAACTTTGCTCGCCCTCTCTTTCACGAAGCCTCACAAACAACAGTGGCCTATGAAGACTAATGGCTCCTATGATGCATGCAAAGTATGATACTCTATTTGTAAAGTTAAAACAAAAGCGTCAATCAGTATATGGTAGTCTTTATGTACAGGGGGACCTGCTATACTATAAGATAATATACATATAAATATAGTATAATGATAAAAAAAGGCTCATTCTAAGTTGACCGAACTAAACAGTTATATCCTTATGATCATACACTAATTTTAACATATATATGTTTTATTACATTCCTGCTGAGTGTATTGGGCTTTAAGGAGCTAAATAATACACACTGTACCTTTTCTAAATATGCAGTACATATTGCACTGAAAGCAATATCCTAATTATTTACCATGTAAACATTTAGATAGAAGTTAATTTATAAATCAAATAAAAATACAGCAATTTAGTGCCTATTTACAACTTTGCACACGTGATCTAAGTCTGTTGAAAGAGACATACCCTGAATATGTAGTAAGAGCATGGAAAAGCTCTAGATTAATAAGAGTATAAGATATCATATCAGATATTTCAATGTTGTGTAATATATATGAAGCCATAAAGACAATCTTTTGATACACGCAATCATAAAATTAGTCCAAAGGTTGATTTAACTACTGAATGTGAACGAATTGAATAAGCAAATCACTTTGCTATCCAAAGGATAATATCCTGGTAATTCTTTGATGTCTCTTTAGCTTTGCACTGCCCCAACAGTTAAAGAAATAGAAATGTGCTTGCAAGAAATATCCTGAGTAGATCACTGCTTTTTGGACCAGGAAAAAAACACCTCACTTTGACAGGAGAGCAGGTTATATTAGAAAACATCTGTCAGTGTGGAGGAAATGGCTTTCAAAGAAAAGTGAAGTGATTTTCTTTCGTTTTGTTTTGTTCAACAAAAAATGGAAAGAAATTTAGTTTATTTTAACAGATATGAAGAGAAGACGAGTTTTTTCTTATTCTAGAAGCTTGAACCAGAGAATTTTTACTTTGACAACTTTTGCTTTTTTATGACTGAAACCAAAGTTAGTTAGGATTTGATATATTATATCAGAACAGATTCAGTCAATTCAGACCAAATAGAGACTTGACAATCTGTCATCATTGTTTTCTTTTTTGTTGTTTTATGCTTGAGAGTCTCTGAAAGCTTGAACACAAAAATTCTTTGATGTATTCTTTAATTCAGTGAAGTGAAATAAATAATAACTTGCAGCATAACAAGCATAGATCTGGATGAGTTAGGATTTAGAAACCTGCTTGTTTTCAAAGGAAAGCTCGTTTTATTGAGTGAAGCAAATAAGCGCTAAGTGATGCTTATTATGTAGGAAAAAGTTCCCTGTTTGTGAAAAAGGATAACATTTCAGTTATCTTGATGGTTATTTATTGTTCAGGAAAACGCTATGTTTACTGTATCTTACCAGAGTGGAACGGAAGGAAGAGCTTTCTTTCAGCTGCCATGCATATGGAAAGAGTAGCTTGAAAAAAAAAGGCATTTTATACCAAACATTATTTTGTTTGAATGTAAATTATCTGCCATTGTTTTCCATTTGAGTTCCAGTTATTTCTGTTCCTCTGTGTTTGTTTGAATGTTTGTATTCTGCTTTGTTGTGACACTGTCTGAGAGTTTCATCACTTTGAGTTTTTTATATATATATATTTAATTTATGCAGTATTTATAAGACTAGTACTGCATTGTGTTTGGCAGCCATTTTGTCCTCCTTTTTTATCCTCACTTTAGCTGCATGAGTGTTTGTGTACTGTATGGCTGTGTGCTTGCAAGCATAGAAAGTATTTTGTCATACTTCCAGATTTTTATTTACACAAAAAAATAAATTATTTTGTGTGGAAATCATTGTCTTGTTTGTTTTTATGATTTGTGTTTCCATTATTCCCATTACTCTTCATTTGTTTACTTTGCCCCTGGTTTATTAGCCAGTTTAAGTGTACATTTTATTTGTTCATCATCACTCCTCTTGTATCATCACACATTGTTTGGCCATTCTCAATATTTTTCTATACCCTTTGTCCTACCCTTCAGAATCATGCAAACGGGTCATTAAATTTGCCTTTTTTAAATCAACACTTAAAATATGTTTGGTGTAATTAGGCATTCATACAACTGAGGTAAAAACAGTAGCTGTTTTATCTACATGGAAAGCAAACGTTTATTTTGTGTGCAGAAAAACCTCAAGCCTCACTGTAGGAATTGGGCACAAATGTGGCACAAACTCTTGTCAAACTCTTATGGTTTTAAAATAAATGTTAACTACTTTTTTATGTTTTACAAAATACAATACAAATCAGTCCTATATCTGTTGAAGTCATTTTAGATTATATGCTTTTTTTCTTCTTTGATCAGGTGTTCTTTTTCACTACACGTCAGTAATTTTTCCCTGGGAAATTTAAAAAAAAATTTAATCTTCTGTGCAACCCCTTTATTTGGGCCTTCAAAGTTCAAACTGAAAAGATGAAAATGATAACCCTTAAATTCAAAGTGAAAAGGCGCACAGATTCATTGCCACCTGCAGGAGAGTAGGTATTACACTCATGAAAAATCAATATTTTTTTGACATTTTTTAATCAAAATTTCACAAGTGAATTAAAAAATGTGAGTTTTTGGTTCTGAACAGCTAGACCCAAAAAACAAACTTAGAGGAACATTTCCATTTTAATGTGTGAAACCTGAAAGTTTGTCCTGGGGTCCTGGAAATACAGCAACCACTGACCATGTGTATGTAGAAATTAGTAAGTTTAACTGCCATGGTACCAATTTGGTAAAGATTTAGCATTACAAGGAATTAATGTTCAAAGTTTGGATCATAAGTTAAGCTCATATATTTTAGCATCAAATATGTCAGCACATAGCTGAAAGTCCCACGACCCCACTATCCCACTACCCCTCACCCCCGTTATGTTTGTTTAAATCTGAAAGAAACTAGGAGCTCCTTAGCCCAGCTGCCTGTACTCCTCTTCTCTCTCCTCTAGTCCAAAGAGCTGCAGATAAAACGTCAGTTCCAGGACACCTGTAAGATCCAGACCCGTCAGTACAAGGCTCTGAGGAACCACCTGCTGGAGAACACTCCCAAATCGGACCACAAAGCCGTGCTGAAGCGCTTGAAGGATGAGCAGACCCGTAAGCTGGCCATCCTGGCCGAGCAGTATGACCACTCCATCAATGACATGCTGTCCACACAGGCTGTGAGTAAGGCAAGAGATGTCATTCACTTCACACTCGCACCACACCGCTAAAGCCGAGCCTGACCCTGGAGCCTTCCTGTCTTCCTGCCTGCCTGCCCTCCTCTCTGCCCACCAACCAGCCTCCACCTGCTCCCTCAGTCTTTATCTCCATCTCAACTCACATTTACTCATGTACACTAAATGATGAACTGTTTTTTAAAAAAGCAGGAAAAATGCAAAGCACATTTTTTTATTACAGTACATAACAAAACAATCATTTTCTTGTGCTCCTGAGTAGAAAAGTGTGTTTTAGTGGTTGTATGTAGTTTTTTAATACATTTCTGGCTTCTCAGAGAATTCCAGTTTTCTTGCACAAAATTGGACACAAAATGATTTTAAAAAACTATTCAAAACTCCTTGCTCCTGTCCAAAATGGTGAAGCGTAGGGGAAATTCTAAAAACAAAAGAGATTAAGTCCCCCATGATACTTGGTGGTTTTCTCATTTTATGACAAGTTATTGAATAAATTTTTGAAGCACAAGATGTCTCTCCCCGGCTTTAAACTGACCTAATCCAACTTCTTGTACTTAATAACAGTCAGGAAACACTGTTTAGATATTGTATTTGGTTGAAATATAGGAAGCTTAACTTCAATTTCATGGATTTTTGTTTTATAAAATTAGCAAAGGTGGAACCTTGTACAGAAATAAAGCACAAACTAATCCAATATAATTGTGGTAATTCCATAAAGTGCAGGTACCTAAAGTTTCTAACCTGTGTGAATGCAGTTACATTGCAGCGCTCTTTTGGAAGGTCCTGTCTTTTAGAGCATCATGTTTCCTTCACTTAGCCTCTGACCTCTGACAGTGTTACTCTTTCTAAATCCAGCCTTTTAAAAGACTGGAACATAGTATGAGGTGGATGGGACATCAGAAACCATCTTTCCCACCGGTGACATAACACACTGTGCTGCTTTTAATTACCTCTCCTGGCAGATATCCATATAAGCTTGGTAAGCCAAATCCCTGCTGCCCTTGTTTGTCCGCACATCTACTCCTGCTGTGGTTAAAGTCTCTTCTGGGAATGTTTCCAACGCACTGATTAAACTCCATCCAGAGGTCAAATAAAAATGTATTTCTTTTGATGAAATATAAAATGTGCATTCAAAATTTAATAATAAAACAGAACAATAGATCTATCCGTTTTGAGGAAACAATGAATCATGCACGCAGGTGAAATCAGTTTAGAGGTCATGAAACAGTTTATTTAGTGCTTTTGTAAAACTTATTTGGGATAATTTTTACCATGAAGACATAAAAAAATATATACTCTTGAAAAATGGCATGTGAAGAGCCCAAACTGACCAAACCTGAAAAAAGATGAACAGGTGAAGTTTTTATCTCACACTTCAGCGCCTCTCCTTCTCTCTCTTTTGCATCTATTTTGATGTTATTCAAACTCTTCCACTTCTGTTCTAAACACTAGCACAATTTGTCGGTCATGATATAGCACCAAAAAAATTCATCAAACTCCTTTTTTTCTGCCTCTCAGCTGCGGTTGGATGAGACCCAGGAGGCAGAGTACAAGGTGCTTCGGATGCAGCTGCAGCAGGAGCTGGAGCTTCTCAATGCCTACCAGAGCAAGATCAAAATCCACACGGACACTCAGCACGAAAGGGAGGTCAAGGACCTGGAGCAGAGGGTGTCCATCCGCCGCGCGCTGCTAGAGCAGAGGGTTTGAGGCTTTTAGCTATTAATTATGTAAAAATAAAGTTCATTCAAGAGTAGTGAAGACCTGTGATGGGAAACACAGTTATTAAAGTAAACTAGCTGTCCCACTGCTAGCCATAGTACCATGAGCTATTGCCAAATACTGTATAACACTGCAATTACAGTTACAATTACAAGACTGAAGAAATAATATAAAACTTAATCCATAAATCTAAACTTTTGATTCATGACCCCATTTGGTAACGGTTCATAACAAGTACACACTTTTAAATATTAGAGAAGCACTATTTTAGTATTAGTTAATACTTAACTCATCATTTGTGAAGCTTTGTTGAAACATTAAAACTCATTTGTATATCATGTACAAACACAATTTGTACATGATATATAACCCTCAATAATGTGCTAACTTACCCTTTGTTCATACTTTTTAAATGATGGTTTCACGAGGACAAATGAGCTATCATGGTCATGGACATCATGAACCAGTTATAAACCATTAATTGATTGTTATTCTACCATTTTGTAAGGGTTAGTGAGCAGATAATTACAGAGCAAAGTATGATTGATTAAGGTAGTCACAGAGGACTTATAAGCTGTTTGTTCATTGCTTTGTGAGCTGATCTAAAACAAGGACTGTTTATGCTTATAAGTAAAACAAATGTACGAAAAATGCTTCACAGATGATGAGTTAAGTATTGATTGATACTAAAATCATGATTTACCAATGCTGAAAAGTGTGTACCTAGTTAATATGAAGTGTTACCAAATGGGTTCATGAATCAAATGTTTAGATATATGAATTAAGTTTTATATTATTTCTTCAATCTTATAATTGCACATTTTTATAGGGAAAAAACATAACAATTATAATCTTGGATCAGAAAAGGCTCAAGTATATTTCTCATGTAAATTTTCTTGCTATCTTTCTTTTCACTAGATTGAGGAGGAGATGCTTTCCCTGCAGAATGAGCGATCAGAGCGTATCCGCACCCTCTTGGAGAGGCAGGCCAGTGAGATCGAATCATTCGACTCAGAGAGTTTGCGTCTTGGTTTCAGTAACATGGCTCTGTCAGGCATTCCTAGCGAGGCCTACCCCATGCAGGGGTACTCCAACGCCCCACTTCCCAGCTCCCGGTCCACTGGCCACTGGAGCCATGGCCTGCACCCACAGAATGCTCCCCCCTCGCAGCATTCCCGCCGCAGCCACAACAGCAGCAGCAGCAGTGGCATCAGCAGTGGCAGTGGAGCCAGCGACCGCCGGAGCGAGTCTTCCTCCTCCTCCCACGGCCTGGGCCTGGCTCTGGGCCTGGGCAGAGACAGCAGGGATATGCACCATTCATCCCGCTCCTCTGCCTCCTCTTCCTCCTCCTCTTCCTCCTCTTCCTCTCACCATCAGCGTCATCACCTGCCACAGCACTACCACCACCAGAGCACGCCACAGCTGTACCGTGAGCGGGAGCGGGATCGAGACCGTGATAGGGAGCGGGAGAAGGAGAGGGAGCGGGAGTGGGCTGGAGTGCGAGGCTCCGGTGGCGACCTGGCCCACCCACACCCCCTGCCCTTCTCCCATCACCTGCCCTCACGCTCCTCCTCCCAGTCCCTGGCAATGCTACCTCCCCCTCCACCTGCTCCTCCCTCCGTCTCTGGACCATCCTCCTCCTCTTCCTCCTCCTCCTCCTCACAAGGTGGGATCTACGGTGGCGGGCTGGGTGTGCGTGGTGCCCCGAGCTTGATGGCCCTGAGGAACAGCCCCCAGCCTCTGAGGAGGACGGCGTCTGGTGGGGGGCCTGGAGGAGCTGGGGGCAGTGATGGGGTCTTGAGCAGAAGCACCTCAGTCACTTCACACATCTCAAATGGCTCCCACCTCTCCTACTCATAGATGGATGAAGGAGACAAGCAGGTAGGCGTGGGAGTGATTTAGCAAGGTAGCTATCACAGGCTGCACTTCAGCACTCTCCGCTTGACACCTTGCCTTATGCCTCTCGTTGGGCTGATCTGGACTTATAGTTTAGTTAAATACAAATATGGGACTGTGTGTTCTGCTGAGTGCACAAAAAGACAAAAGAGGACAACTGACAGTGCTGAGCTGCAGCCTGCTTCTTCAGACTCAGGGTGGGTTGAAAGGTTTTCTCCCATTCTCACAGGTGTACTCAAAGGAGGGAGGAATGTAACCACCTGTGAAAACAATGGATTTAGGTGACATTTGATTTTAAAAAAAGGAAGTTTGTGCTTTGTGTTTTTAATCTTTGTTACCGCCCTGTATAAAGTGAGACATTAGGTGTGAGTTGAGCAGCCTTTTTTCCCTCCCAGAGCTGCAATCAAAAAGATTAGAACAGCAGCCATGTCTTCTTCTATGATGTTCTACACTGGAATGGAGAAAGACGGAGGACAAGGTGGAGGAAAAAAGGAAGACAATCTATCTTTTTGTTATTTTTTGTTTTGCGTTATTCTTTTATGTTGTCATGAGTGTTCAGAATATGTCTGGATACCCTTATAAGTTGTCCAGAGAGGGAAAAGGTGTGCATCAAAAACACAAAGCTGGCTCCAGTCTCCAGCTCCTGCTGACACTTTTTATTGATTGACAACCTTTTTTTTTTTTTTTTTTTTTTTTTTTTGTATTAAGTGTGTAAAAAACCCACAAAAACAAGTTGCTTGGAACATCACCAATGCCTTTAAGGGGTTCTTAAAGGGATGTCCTGTCATCAAAGTTTTTATTTGATGACTGCGAAATAACTTAAAAATGAAAAATACACTGAATGTTTGTAAAGGCGAGAGGCTGGTTTACTAATGCAGCTTGAGATGGGGAGATACTTTTTGTGGACATGTACAAATATGGAAAAAAGAAAGCTATCTAGCATCCATGACATTTTGAGTATCTAAACCAACAGATGTCTACAGGAGTCACTCCAATGCATGAGATAGATGTATGAAAAAAAAAAAATTTGTAAACATGAGCAAACACATTTGAAATGTACCGTACTTGTCCAAGTTTCACTGGCATTTAAGATCACTAGTTCCACATTTTTTGATCTCTTACTGTATATATTTATGAAAATACGAAAAACAAACAACAATTCATTGGTTTTATAGAGCAATGAAGGTAATGATAGTAATTTTGATATAATCAAAAAAAGGTATTGAATTCAAGATTTAGAAGTGACAAACTCCAACTGCATTTCTATAGGTGTCAATATTACCATAACTAATCCTGATGTTGTTGTTGTTGTAATTATGTTCACACAAAGGGCCCACTTTTGACTGTAAAAAAAATAGATGCTAAAAAAACTGTTACATTGTCAGGTATGGTGTGTGTTCAAGGTATTAATGATTATTAATGAGGATTTTTTTAATTAATAATTGTTAATTATTTATGTACGTATGTGTCAAGCAGTAAAGTCTGGTTATATTGCCACATTTTTATGACAAAAAAAGTGATTTTAAAGGACACCCCACATGGACATTGAACTCCTTCTCTGGACTTTCATAGAGGAAAAAATGATAATTTTACAATTTGGCGCTGGAATGTAAAATGCTGGTTTTCCTTTTTTTCAATTTCTTGTTTTCAGTTTGGGGGTTTACCTCTTTAAGCAGTACCTCTCGCAGGAATTGTAGGTCAGAAAGAGGGATGTACACATTATAGGCAGAAAATCTTAGCATGTAAACAAGTGTAAACAAGATGGAAGCACGTGAAGAAGAAAAAGGTGAGAGGATGAGCATCGACTGAGCACCTGTGAACATGCAGCAGTGACCACATCAGCCTGTCCTCACAGATAAAGACACCAATTAATGTTTTCCTGGTGCACACGCCACCCTCCCTCCCCTTTGGGTCATTTACTTGAAGGGGTACTGAAATAACTGGAGTTTTTTTTTTCTTTTTACTAAAAGCAAAACCATACAAAAAAATAATCACCCTGCTGTTTGTATGACTCAGAAACACCAGCTCAAGACAATTCCCTGTATAACCTTCTACTTTATGCTTGGTTGGAATCTCAGTGCATGCATGAAACTCCTTATATAAACTAAGACTGGTGGGTTTGGGGGTGGTCTTTGTGGTGGGAAAGTCTGTGTGGTAGTGTGTTTAGACCGGCAGTTGTCTTTGTCCAAGTAGTTGGTCTCACCTGCTGCCTGGTTTTATCATGAAGACAAAGAAGCAACACAGGCTTAACTGTGTTTTGCAGAGTTTTCAAGGGAGGGGAGTAGGTGTGCAATGGGGTGTGGGCAGGGGTTAAAATCATTATTAAATATTCACATCAAGCCATTTAGAGCTTGAGGGGAAGAGGGACAAAGGGTCCTAACAAGTATTGGTAAAGAAATGGGGTGCTTTAAAAAGTAATTAAAAAGATAATAAATTGATATTAACACAATAACTTGTCTTGATTTGATCTATTTTACTCTTTGTGCTGATATTTTGTCTGTTAAACCTCTGAAACCAGTGAACAAATTGGTACTCTGGTACTTAAAACTGTTTTGGCCTCTTTTAAAACATTATTATCAATATAATTATTGAAATGGTTGTAAAGTTGTTATATCACCAAAAGATGGCGTGGGAAGTGTCCATAAATTTGGCCAATAGGCTCAAATTTTTTAGAAATTAAGAATTCTGGGTCTGAGATGCAGAAATGTAATGTCCACATATGTAGACGAAGGGTCTTAACACTTCTGTTGTCTTCAGGGTTAATTTAACCTTATTTCTTAAGTTATTTTGCCATAACTTTGGTTTTCTTCCACAGAATTGTTTGAAAATTACAAGGATGGTTCTGTACTATGCTATTTGCATGTAAAATTAGTAATTACTATTTTTTGTTAAATTAATAAGAACTTTTGTGTTTTATATTGTAAGTTTATGGCATCTTTCTGCCATTGAAAATTTGAAATATTTTCAATACACCATCCTGCACACACTTCGACTTAAACCTGTGTGATAATACATCAACATGAGTATCTTTGATCATAACCTCTGTGAAACAGAATCAATATTTCTGCTTTTTTTTCTCCTCAAAAAATAGGTATATGTTTATGTAAATGAGAACTATCATACCATATGTCACAAAATATACAATATTCACTAAAATGAAGAAACAAAATAATTTGGGGGAAAAAAAACGTTTAACCTGGTGTGTTATAAGCAGTCAGAACAGAGAGTGCAGAGTAAATCTGAAGACAACATGATGGTTAAGAAGTTAAATTGCATCATAACAATGTAATTACATGATTGGCTTTAAAATTCCAAACTAATGTGTTTTTTCAGCCCAGCTGTCAACTACATGCCTTTTTATATGAAGCATAATATTGCTGGGTAACATGCTTCTTTAATTAAATTTTAAAAACCTGATTTAAGTAAATTTTGTAATTCTTAAATTATGGTAACGACTAATCCGGTGTTTTATGGTCTATCTGGCCAGTAGAGTATAAAATGTGTAATGATGTCAATTCTACAAAGACAATGTACCTAGATGTATGCCATATTTATCAGATCTATTGTTTATGCTGAGCTGTCCCTGTTTACTGTATCTGTGTCTAACATAATTATCATTGGTCGACAGGAAGATCTGCGAGCACTCCCCTTTAAGATGCGTCTGTCATCTCTCCGTTAATGGAAAGTCACTCCGGCTGTTTTCTGCGGTGCAGGAGGTGGAAGAAGAGATTTGCTCCAGCTGCCTGAACCACAGTAGGAGGGGGAGGGAAAACTCCACACTATGGCGCACTTTGTGTCGGCCGACTAAACCCAGGAAGGAAGAGGAGAGGACAAACGCCTTCGCAGAGAGACGGAAATGAGAGGAAACCCTATCCCTTTAAGAGCAAGTGGGACATAGCGGTGCGAGAAAAGGAGAGGAGGGGGAGAAGAAAGAGGAATTAAAAAAGAAAAGGAAGAAAGAGACAGGGAGGGAGGAGGGAGAGCGGGCGATAAAAAAAGAAAGATGACATCCTCGCAGCTGAACGGCCGAGGTGGAGCGAGAGGCTGCGGCCCGGCGAGAGCGCCGCTCGCTGGGGTCAGGGCTTGAATCAAACGCGAGGCTTCGACTTACACCCGATTGGCCTATTGGAGGAAATCGGGAAAAATAGATTCAAAAATTAAAAACAAAGCATGCCCTGCTGTGATATCAGATACGTGTGTTATAACCCATGTTTGTTCTCTTGCGTGCAATAATTTTATTTCACGTTGTTGATTTATTTTAGTTGCTAAAATGTTACATTGACAAATGCGTTTTTTGTGTTTTGTTGGAACAAATTTTTTAATTGTTGCGTTTCGTAAAGTAAGTGTTTGAGGAATTAAAGTTAGAAACCAAAGTGAAGCAGAACCGGGCCATTATTGAAGCTGGCCTTCGTGCTGCAGCCTGCGTGAATGCGTGCATTTTAACGGACGGCACTAGGCTACCTCAGTGAGAAAAACATATTTTTGAAGATCACTTTATTCACGTTTTTTAGTAAATCCGCAAGCCCGTTGTTCGTGCTGCAGGACTGGCGTCCGTTTTCAGCCTCGACCACCGGTGGCCGATCCAAACCATGCAAAGCTTTTTCTCCCCGATCTCAATCTGGAGCTGACTTAATAATCTCCCATCGCTGTGGCGCAAAATGGATGCTGCTTGGAACAATTTTCTCTTCCAGGTAGGCTTGATGAGGCCTCTGTTACTGCTCACACTCTCTTCACAGGCTCTCCCAGAGTGTGTTTTCTTGTCTGTGGACTCCACAGCCCTCACATGTAGAAATACACCTCAAGATAAAGCTGTGACTCGTGTTTACATTTGGTGATGGCCTTCTGCTTTCTCCTCTAGAATACTCCCACCCAAAATCAAGTGGAAGGAAGCCTCCAATCAGAGCTCATGTCCGTGCACACGAGCTCTCCCCAGACTCCACCCACAGAGCACATGGCTCAGCCTCCTTCAACGGTGGACACTGCTGCTCTCAGTGAGGAGCCCCTGCCTGGTGAGGGAAACCACCCCACACTTCACCTGACACCTCTGGAGCTTCAAACAGGTCTTATAAGGAGACCACTCTTCACTCATTTGCATAACTGAGTCAGACAGGTGCACAAAGCCATGTGACTTTTTATTTTGTGACTTGATGATATAGGATTGGAGGTCAAACCCCCAAAAATTGAATTATTTGAACCGGTAAAAATTCAGAACTAAAGTTTAATCTCTGTTCTGAAAACTATGTGTTATACATTTTAATTAGAAAGTCATCTTTCTGTTTTTTTTTCTCCAAAAACCTCTGCTCATAAAGGCTCAAAAATCATGAACCTGCCCAAACATGAAAAATATTGGCAGCCGTGTTGATACTCAAACTGTTATCCAAGTTGCATTTTTTTATTGTTTATTAAGATTAGACTGCCATTGACTGTGCACTAATTTCTTGTGAAATAACTTCCATTATGCTGTCATCAAACTGTTGTTTGTTTTTTTACTCAGTGACTGCACTTTAACTATTGATTTACTCAGCACTGCTCTACACCTGACTTATTTATTAAATTTGTTGCATATATTTTTTTATTTATTTATTCATTCACCCTACAATAGCAACCGTCCATTTTCTCCAACATAACTTAACCTTATTTGTTCGTTCTTTTATCTCTTTACATATGTTGCCCAGGTGTCGCACATAAATACCTGGATAGTTAATCAGCCACCACACTTGTGTGTGTAAATTTAAATTTCCGAATTATTTATATGTGAATCTTATTTGCAAATGCCATGCAGGGATTACTGTGAACGTTTTGTTGTGTGTTTGTGTACAACAACAATAAAGCTACCTAAACTGACTTAACAGGAGGCATAGAAACATCGACCTCAGTCATATGATTTTAATGTGTTTTGGTTATCAAGCTTTTGTAGACTTGTAGCTATCAGAAGAAGTTAAGTTCAAAACAGAACAGTACCTTGCTGCATAGCTTCTACAAGCAACTACTTTTGATGAGTTAATCTGTTTTTGCCTCACGTATAATCCACACCATTCATTACTTACAAAAATATTTTCAGTTATGGCTCACTGTTCCCCTTTTTCTCTTACTTTCTTATCTTATATTTATATGTTTTTTTTCTTCTAAACCTCAGACTGATTGACCTACAGGTGTTATACCATGAACCATTTTTTCTTTAAACCTGCCCTACTCTAAGTTGTTGTGATACAGATGTACCAATGAAGCATTACCAAATTGAAAAATATTTTCTCTTCCTGTCTGTCCTCCCACATGTGGTCCAGTTAAGCCTGTGTCTCGTCCAGCCCGTGTGCCCCACATCTGTGCCATTTGCAACAAGCAGTTCAAGAACAACTACAACCTGCGGCGGCACCAGTCGGTCCACACTGGGGTACGCATGAAGGACAGGGCCAGAGAGCAAGCGGAGGGGGCAAAGGAGGGAGCAACTGGCCAGGTGGTGGTGGCGGTCCCGTCGGCGATGGCGGTTGGGGCTGGAGGGAGGGTGGAGAGGCCCACAGTTCCCCTCTCCCTGCTACACCTCTCCGCACCTCCTCTTGCCCCTCCCGGCTTGCTGGCTGGGGGCCAGCAGCCTCTCCTGGGTAGTCAGGATGGTGACGGGGTTGCCATGCCAAACGTAATGGCTAGTGTTAACCCCCACGCTCCGCCTCCTGCTGTTGTCGTTTTGGCCACAGGGGCGACAGTACAGGTGGGTCAGGGCCTCACAGAGATGGCTGTCGTCAACCTCAAACTTACGAGCATGTTGTTTCTTAAGCTGCCTGGCCACAGGAGTGTATAGCGCTGCCTCCTGCAACAAAGTCTCCTGTGTGTAAATTTGACAAAGTGTCCATTTACAAATTTTTTCTGGGACCAGATAAGTCCGTCCCAGTGTTTGGCACTGGTCCCCAGTTTGAGAAACACTGTGCTAGAAGCCCCCCCCAACGCTCCCCTGCATGTTCTCTGTAACAAAGAAAGATCTAAAACTAAGCACAAGCATATAACCTAACAAGCAAGTAAACTGTCAGGAAGTAAGACAGGAACATCTGTGTCCATATGCATGGTACCAAAAAAGACAGATCTAAAATGTTAAAATATCTTATCTGGAATTTTCCTTGTGTGCGTGTGTCTGTTTGAGTAAAATTGAGTAGGTTAGTGTGTATGAAAATTTCCCATTTAAACCCTGGAGTGTATTTATCTACATGTCTTTTCTCCTGACTTAGCGGCCCTCAAATCCCAATCCAAACCCAGTAAGAAAGAATCATGCCTGCGAGACATGCGGAAAGGCTTTCCGTGACGTTTACCACCTAAACCGCCACCGCCTTTCTCACTCGGATGAGAAGCCATTCTCTTGTCCAATCTGCCAGCAGCGCTTCAAGAGGAAGGACCGTATGAGCCACCATGTGCGCTCTCACCAGGGTGGAGTGGAGAAACCCTACATATGCCCCCACTGTGGCAAGGCTTTCTCCAGGTGACACAAATGTTCCAAGTAGCCATGCATAAATCTAATATGCATTAAAATGTGATGTGTTTCCTGTACTTAAATGATGTTTTTTTCTCTCCTAAAGGCCAGATCATCTAAACAGTCATGTTAGACAGGTGCACTCCTCAGAGCGACCCTTCAAATGTCCGGTGCGTAAAAGCAACCCCAAAATGCTCTCCTTTAGCATTTATGTTCCTTTTTTGCTCACAATAAACATTGCACCTGCACAGTGTTCTTTATGAAGGCTGAGGTCTGTTTTCATTCCTATGTCATCAGCTCCCTCATTCAGAGTTCACTGACACTAAAAGAACTATCATGGAAACATACTACACAATACACATTTTTTTAAACAGCTAGATTCCCACTACAGTCTGATATTTACAGAAGCATTGTAAACATATTTTTATTGTAATGCACATTGCACATCCAAGTGCTGCACCTGTTTACATATAGCTTATTTGTGTAGTTTATAATTTTACTCTTTGGTTATCAAACAAGATATTTAAGTAGTAACTCATATGATCTGTCACATATTTACCAACTAATGAATTTTCTGCTGAATTTTTTGAACAAAATAATAACATCAAGATAAGATAAGATAAACCTAAGAGATAAGATAAACCTTTATTAGTCCCACAGGGGGAAATTTCAGTAGGCCTGATAAGATAGGCCTGAAAGAATCCAACACTTCACGAATTTACTTTTATGATCAGTTACAACTTTGGATTTCTTTTTTATTGTTTTCTAGACTTGCGAGTCCAGCTTTGCCACAAAAGATCGGTTACGTGCACACATGATTCGCCATGAGGAAAAGGTCCCCTGTCACATCTGTGGCAAGCTCTTGTCTGCTGCTTACATCACAGATCACATGAGAGTGCACAATCAATCACAGCACCATGCCTGCCATCTCTGCAATCGCAGTAAGTACAGATAGAATTAATTGGTAGTTTAGGTTCATCTTTTATAACTTATATTTAACGTAATTGAACACTGTAGATCGATAACATCTCGTGCCAGGTGTTTGGTTTCAGGTGTACCCCTTAAGAGTTGGTCATGTCATGTGACTTCAGGCTGCTATTTTTGACTTAAAAGCTCTGATAAAAAAAATTACACAGTACCTGTCCTGTACCAAAATCCAGATGTAGTTGTAAGCGAGTCACATTGTGCCACATCGTTTGATGTTTCCAGCAGTCAGTCATTGGCGGAGACCAAAATAGAATAAAAGTAGAGCAATCTGGATCTGAAGTTGATGTCAACTCAAAAACTTGACTAAAATTAATTAAGGTTTGTATAAGTAGCAAGAAGTTACACCTGTATTGAATCATAAGAAATACCTTATGTTTATGTACAGCTTTATACACGGCCTGGCCAAAATAAAGTTGCCACCTGTATTTAACTAAACAAATAGGGACAAGCCTCCTAATGGATAATTACTGCATAGAAAATTATCCTTCAGTTGGCAACAAGTTATTTAACTCCAGCTGATGCAATGTGCAACTTCTCATTTCTTGAACAACCATGGCAAAAGACATGTCCTGTGGTCGTGGAAAAGATGTCAGTCTGTTTACGAAGGGTCAAATCATTGGCATGCATCAAGCAGAGAAAACGGCTAAGGAGATTGCAGGAACTACTGAAATTTGGTTAAGAACTGTCCAAAGCATTGTTAAAAACTAGAGGAATGGTGGGTAATCATTGAGTCTGACTCCAGATTTACCATGTTCCAAAGTGATGGGCGCATCAGGGTAAGAAGAGAGGCAGGTGAAGTGATGCACCCATCATGCCTAGTGTCGACTGTACAGTAGACAGTGCTGTGAACTGGAGTTGCTGCAGTTGCTCAGGTCTAGGTTCAGCAAATTGTGTCCCTAAGGAATGAGGCCAGCTGACTACCTGAATATACTGAATGACCAGGTTACTCCATTAATGGATTTTTTCTCCCCTATTGACACAGACATATTCCAAGATGACAGTGTCAGGATTCATTTGGCTCAAACTATGAAAGAGTGGTTCAGGGAGCATGAGACATATTTTTCACACATGGATTGGCCACCACAGAGTCCAGACCTTAATTCCATCGAGAATCTTTGGGATTTGCAGAAGAAGACTTTGTGCAGTGATCAGACTCTCCCATCATCAGTACAAGATCTTGGTGAAAAATTAATGCAAAACTGGATGGAAATAAATCTTGTGACATTGCAGAAGCTCATCTGAACAGTGCCCCAGCGAATGCCTGCTGTAATCAAAGCTAAAGGTGGTCCAACAAAATATTAGACTGTGTGACCTTATTTTTGGCCAGGCAATGTATTTGTGTGGTGTCATGTATTGATTTGTCAAATGTTAAAGGTTTATCATTTTGGTTGTTTCTTAAATTTGGTTGCGCTCAGAGCTGTGATTTCTCTTCAAAATATCAATATAATTTTCACTCTTTCCCATCCTAAGGCTTCACCACACTGACGTACCTTCGTGTCCATGCTCAGAAGCATCACGGCCAGGAGTGGAAGGACAGCCCTGGGGGCTTCGGGGGCACAGCCACTGGCGGCGTTCTTGTCTGCCAACTATGCGGTGTCCACTGCAAGACCCCAACCCAGCTCCAGGGGCACATGGGCACACATAACAACAGCCAGAGTGCCCCAAGCCCTATCACCTCTAATGTGGGTGCAAGCAGCTCTGTCTCCCTTAGCAACATGGTGACGGCACCCACAGTGTACGTCACGGGTAACACGGTGGTGGATTTGCTTGTCACAGACTGCTCTAGTATTGCAGCACCACAGTCTCACAGTTAGCAGGACAGAGCTTAGCAATAATAACCTCAGTCTCCTCACAGGAGGCAAGGTTGGAGAGGGTGAAAGTGACACATAGATGCTGATCAGGTTTTACTCCTGGGAAGGCCCCGAGGTTAGGATTAAGGGTGCAAGAGATTAACAGAAGTAAGGGCAGCATCACATTGAAGCTGAAGAGAGCAGGAGAAAATTGAGGAGCTGTGTTAGAACAACATAAAATTACAGAAAAATGATACTCTTTGTGGCTACAACACAAGACAACCGTGGATGTGTTGTTGACTCATTCATAAAAGAAACTGTGGTATTTTAAGCATCTACTGTATCACTCTCCCCTCTTTGCCTACTCTGTCCTTCCTTCTTCGACCCCTGGCGTCAGCTGCTCTCTGCAATTGCACCAAGTAATGTCTATCTCACACCAGCTTTGATCTTACCTCCATTTTGCAGCTCTCACTAAAAAAAATATCCAAATGGCTTGCATTAAGAAGAAATAGGGACTAGTGTGACTAGAAGTAAAATAATACATTAGGGAAGGGAAGCTGTTGCATGTTAGCATTATGAAACTAAAACCAGCTTTTGATTTTGCAAAGCTGTAAGTTTATAGATGAAGACAGCAGGCCATACATGTTATTGTGTGTATGGGTTTGTGGGATGTACTTCTTCATTTGTTTTTAAAAGGTACAGAGAAAGGTATAGAGTTCTGCTCAGGAGTGTCAAGCACCTTAAATTGTTATTATGATTCAGTGAGGAGTGAAATGGGTTTGAGAATTCTTGGATTTTTCTTTCTTGGAGTCTTCCTCTCTGGGTCTAGCTGTCTTAAATGAAAAAAGAAGGTGAAAGAAAACAACTGCTAATCAGCTCTTCTTCTGGCTTCTGACATGGCAACTCCTGCACCTGAAAACTACCTTTTTGCATGGAAGTAAGCTAGCTCAGTCATGTTCATAGGATCTGTCATGAAAAAAAAAACACTTAATTGTTCCAATATGTTTGCTGGCTGTTAACAATATTTATAAAAACGTTTATTTGATTAAGACATTGTTGGCCATTGACCTTATCTACATGGTGGCCTTTTCACAAAAGCAATGCCAAGGTGGTAGCTCAAGTATTGATATTATGTTGTACTGCTGTGCAAGGGGTATCTTACAAGTTCATATCATATTAATGATTGATCAGCAACTGAATGGGCAATGAAATGTAAAAAACCTGAAGAGACTCAAGGCAGTATATCAAGGTAAAATAAGATATGTGACAACCACTTTGCTGTAGTTGGACAACAACTAATGTAAACAATGTGCCACTTCCATGATGGTGTTACCTAAAAAGTAGCTTAATGCTGACAATTCAAGTTAGATATGTAGCGTTAGATTACACACATAGGAAGGTAACTCATAACTTGTGGTAGAAATACTTAAAAAGTAAAGAAACACAAAAGCAAGGGTTGTGTGATGTTAGCGAAAAGGTTGTTGTTGTACCTCTAAATATTGCCCAACGTCCCTTTGGATTTTCACAATAATCTTGTTTTTTAAGTTGCCAGTCAATCAAGAATATGAATCAAGACAACAGGTCATGATGATTATTTTTATGTGGTTCGATGTATTTCAATGGTTCGCAGTGTGGAAAACAGCAGTAAAACGGCGTGTAAGCCACCCACCCCAAGTGTGATGTCAGAGGAGAATGGCCGTCATGTGATTTTGGTGAATTTATTCGATTGTAACCGTCATTGTCATAGTCCTTTTTTTGTTTTCTGTATTTACCAGCCCAATGAGTGAAATTTATGCATTAGATTTAGTCATTTGACTCTGTATAGCACATCATGTTCTGAATGCAAGTCATTAATCATGTGAAAAAAAACAGTCACACAATGGTTAGATATTTTTGTTTGTCATGAGTTAAATTGTGAGTGATGTTGTTTCCAGAAAGGGCTTATAAAGTCATTAGTCAGGAAAAATGTGTACATTTGAAGTCTGAAAACACCACTTGGTTTTGTACTGGAGTGCTTTTTCAGTTTTGTGTTGATATGTTCTGTAGTTGTTTCTTTTTCCTTTTCTTTTTTCTTTGGAGATTTGTTCTTCCTGTTGAGAAAATTAATGATTTCCTACAGTTAATTTTAGGATTTTTTTTCCATAACACTAAAAAAAGTAATACCTCTACTCTAGGATTCTGTACAGATCTTGTGATACATCTTAATGCCTTATTGTACTCAACTGCATTTCAATTATTTTATGAGGAAATATTTCAAATCTTAGTCATGGATCCATTAAGAATAATACTGGGATGTATTTATATTTATATTTTTATATTTCTCAACAATATGCATGTCCAAAAGGTTGTAAGAGCAAAAAATAATCAATGATGCTTACTACAGTCATAAATATTATGTTATTTTGTAGATAAAGTAGAGATCATGTTATTATTTTGTAATTTGGAAAATTTAAAGTAAAAAGAGTAAACAGGAATTGTTTGTGTGCTGATCTGTCTCTCATTTTTTCCGTTTTGTTAATTTTACAACACTGTGCACAAACAGGGATTGTGTTTTACAAAATGCTGCTCAGACATTTTGTAAGTTCTGTTTCAGACACTTGATTGATAAAAAACTCAGCACATGAGTATTTCGTAATTAATGCATGACTTATGATGATTTGATACATGAAACAATGCAGGCTGCACATGAACTAATCTTTAACACTATGATTGTTTGATAACCTCATGTATGAATATATGTTCATTTACCTAATTTTATATAATTTAATCTTGTTACATTGATAGTTGACATTTTAAAACCGTTTTTGATGACCCCCATAAAAGCAGAAGAAAATTTTCTTGATCATTATAAAGCAACTACAAACTTGGCTCAGTTAAAAGTAAACAAAATTTCCATCTTATAGCATGACTCTCTCTCTTGCTACACTTCTGTCTCTCAGTCTCTCTTCTTCTCCATCATTGCTTCTCTCTCACTCACTTGTTCCCTGCTATTGAATAAAACCTGTTAAATGCTGCAAAGAGCTGTACTCATGGTGGCTGAAGATAATAATAATAATAATAATAATAATAATAATAATAATAATAATAATAATGATAAATATTTCATATAGTGCTTTTCAAAATTCTCAGACACTTAATAGATTGAAAGACATTAAAATCTGACAAACAGCCAAACACACAAACAAGCAAGCAAAACCACTGCACTAATAAAACGAGAAAACAGCAACGCAATCAACAGTTAAAAGCAATTCTAAAAAGATGTGTTTTGAGCTGGGATTTGAAAACGGTAAGCCAGTGCAGCCACACATTTGTTCGGGCAGTGAGTTGTAGTGGACTGAGTTGGGTATAACATGTTGGGTGAGGGAAGAAAATGTAAGAGACATGTGTTCATCATTTTGACTATACTTCTGTAATGCACTTTTTCAGGAAATGACATTGAAACTCAGAGACAATTATTGTAACAGTAAAATAATATACTTTAGTTATTGTTCAATTTAAGCTATTAAAAAAAATAATAATAATAACTTATCACAGTCACAGTTGAGCCCCAGCAGAAAAACTGCCTCTCAAACCCATGAAACTTTTTTTTCTTTAACTTTGATCTATTGGCCATATTTAGGGACAGTGCTCACAGCATCATATAACATGTTACCATTTAAGTGAGAAAAACAGAGGATTTAACTACAATAACACAAATAACTAACCAATAGTAAACTCAAAATACTTAAACCCAAATTTTCTGTAAAAAGACAATGTTTAATTATCATATTAATTAGGTCCTCCTTATCCCAAATAGCAAGGAGGGAAAAAAATCACACTAGGCAAGAGCTCAGGTTAAAGGAGGTTGTGAGGTTAAAGTGACCTAAAAACTCAATGGAAAGGGTTGGGAAATCATTTAAATGCCATCATTCAAATACTGATTATTGACCGGATTGTTATCTTCAAGTCTTTAGCAGATCAAAATTTGCAAAATTTGCAGAGCATGTAAAATGCTAAAGTGTCAGCACCTTTAACTTCCCACATACTTAGCGCTAGTGGTTGGCAGATCGATCTAGAATAATAATATATGATAAAAATATTGGTATCGGTATTGTTCAATACATGTGCGCTGAGACTGATACTTAAAATTATCAGGACATTAATGATTTCCTGATTTCCTACATTTCTGTAATAGTCAGTTGACCAATATGCACAAGCTGTTTGATCAAAATGATATATTTGGTGCTAAAATATAATAAATGTTGGTATACACACACATAATTTAGTGTAATACAACAAAGCAGAAAGAAATAAAGCGCCTGGCTGTTTTCTGGTTGAAAATATGTTATTTACTTTCATTCACGAACAGAAACCTTTGGTTTTAGTGGTTGTGTGCTTTTCTTGATTAATTTCATTTCCTATGTAGCCTACAAAATAGCAGCATTGATATCGGCAACACTGGCCCTTTATTTACCTGGTATCGAATCGATACTAGATTGTGCAGTATCACACATCACTACTCAGCACCACTGATTGTATTAAGTTCATGTTTGATCATCTCACATGCAAATTGTGATCTATTCAAAGGTCATATAAGTCACTAATCAAAGTCAAGTACTCATCTTTCTTACGCAAAATTTGCATTCAGGGGCTGAACATGGACTGTAGTTAAACATCAATGCTCGTTTTTTGTTTGTAAATACCTTTTTTTTTTAAGTGTGGAGGCAGGATATTTGAAATCATGAATGCAACCAGAGCATGTAGTCACCTTAAGGTATAGTCATTCAACGTTTCCCTGCACCGAAAACTTAAAAACACAGTTATCAAAATGCAGAGCGATGACTGGTGCAAATTTCTCGTCATATCATGAGCTGATGTCTGGACCTGTTGGAACTAGCTGGCGCAGCAGTCCACTGTGTTGAGTCAACGTTGCATCTGCAGGCTGAGGCAGCAGCGGCATCTCTGCTTGGCTGTGTGGAGACAGATAAGATGGCATAGCGACCGGGCCACACACTGTCACTTTGACCACTGGATCAAATCGCACTGCTGTTGTTTAACCTAAGTGTTTTAAGCCGCTGTTTACTTAAATCGCGGGCTGGTCACCAATGCTCTTAGCGAGCTGCCCTCTCATAGATGTCGACCTAACTTGCTGCAAGCTAGCGTTAGCTCGCTGCTGCTCCCCTTCAGACATCGAAGTGGCCACATAAACATGCGGATCATCGAGGCGGAGACCCCCGGAACATCTCCAACATTAAACGCCGCCTGCAGGACACGAGTTTCGACTGGCCGCTGACCGGACTCTGTACTGTCTCTGTGTAAATGCTGTTGATATTTTTCATCTATTCTACACATGTGCAAACTCAAGTCTTTTAGCCACAGTTAGCGCAGACGCTATCATCAAGCTAGGTGCTGCTAACTGCTACAAACAAATAACAAGCTAACATAACAGTTAAACTACAGCACAACGACACTATGAATGTATGATAAAACAAAGATAAGGTTGCATGTGGTTATCAGTTGCTTGTGTAAGTGGTCGGCATCTTGCTAACTACTGTTATTTGAATGTGGTTACAACATAATGGATGCTAACTAATCCAGTAGCGTAATATCTGTGAAGATGCTAGCGTCATTGTTAGCCGGCGATTTAACCGTGCACAGCGCTGGACATGCTTTCCAAAGGCTTTCCACAGCAAGGGAAGAAGACATGCAAGAGCCAGAAACACTGTCTGTTTATCAGCGGTACTCTGTGTGACCCAGTTTTTCTGCTTATAACTTACTCAAACAGTAAAGCTAATTCAGATACCAGATCTAAAGCGTAGTTTATTTATCTCTGTTGACAATATTGGAAAAACAAGCAGTTGGGTCATTATTCAACGGGAGGCGATCTGCATTGCCAGCTAAGTAAGCTGCAGTGCAAGTCAAGTTTCATTGACTGCTTCCAGAAAAACAGAATTGAGAAAAGAAAGTCAAAGCAAATGTTGTATTGACGACTTGCTTTTGTTGCCTCATGAATATTTACATCAGCGTAAACTAATTAGTCAACACAAAGCCGTGCTCGATTTGCTTATTTGATGTGTCGCCCGTCAAACTAAAAACAGTACTTTGCAGTTTTTCAGACAGGTAACATCAGCCAACGTTGATGTAATGAACTACGAGCTTTAGCAGTCTATGCCAATGTCAATATTTTCGACGTTTAGAAATTCACAATAGCGCAATGCGTATTTTGCTAATGGACTTTAACTTTTTAACGAGTCAGCTAGTGTAGAGTAATCAACCTGCCAAAACGCATGAAAACAGTGCATGGTTGTCTGAGGGATTAAGGTGAATAATGCTTTCAATGTCATCATATGGACAAGCATCATCCTGTGCAGAGGGACCTTTCTGATACTCTGCCTCAGTACTCAGCATTTGTGTAGTCTTCCCTTTCAGACATCTTGCTCTGACCATTGCTTAGCATTACCAACCTGTCTTGACTGACTGGTGTAACTCTTTTTGCACGCTATCCTTTATTATTGTTATTGGTTAACCCCTTAAACAAGTCAGAGCACTCCATTGACATTTGTTTGACTTTGATCGTCTGCATACGTGTGGGAGTTGCTTTTAGTCAGGGAGATCCATACGAACTGTTGATTCACTGTTTGTTTTGTGCTCTTTAGAGAGGGGAAAGAGCGACGAATTGTAAGGACTAGATTTCCAACCCAAATCTTCACCTCAGACAGATCACCAGGGACCATGCTGACCATCCTTGCTGCTGGGTCTGTATTCTTTCCTGGCCTTTTTCTTCTGTCCAAACAATGCCTGAAGACAATCCCAGCACTGAGGTGGAGCGAAGGAGATGCAGTCATTGTATCTGCCAGGTCAGACCGTTTGAGAAATGTTCTTTTATTTTCTTTGAAGGTGTCTCTGTGTGGTCCTGTTTGTGAGCAAGTTATGCACTTTGGCTATCTGTGGAAAGAAAAAGAGAAAATATTCAATCAGAGATGGATATTTCTGACAAATGCTTACATACAGTTTTTACATGAGTTTTAGGAGTAGAATGTTGTAGCCACAAAAATATAGTTTTTTCCTGTGCTTTTTGTGATTTTCTTGAAATCATGTATGCACTTTTCCATTATCATTTGTTGAAAAACAAATTAATCAACTTTCTCCTTTTGGCATTTTTAATAGTACATTATTGTTTCACTCTATTCCATTCTGTGCTCTCAGGTTGGTGTCATCAGTTCAGGCAGTCATGGCTTCCTCAGCTGGCTACATCATAGCTTCTTCCTGCGAGGACATCATTGAGGACCAGTAAGTTAAAAATAATCCCATTAATTTTTTTTATTATTATTCCACCAGTTGCCAGGATTTGTGATTTCAAAAGGGCTAATGGTCCCTACAAGAACAAACTTGGGGTTTAGATGTCCAGCATACATCTGCAGCAAAATGTAATTGAAGTATAATGGAGAACTTCATGCTTTAGCTTTGGAAAGTTACCCCAAATTACAATGTGGCGTACATATTCAGATAAAGCTAGAAAAGGAAGTGAGTTGCAGGCCAGCCACCACTTGTGATCTTTACCCCCCAAGTTGGATTCACAGTGTGTGAGTGAACATGCACTTATGTGTGTGATTTTGTCAAACTGCAGAGTCAAACTTTGGGTCATATCACCCTCCCCTAGAGACATGTTAAAGAATTTCTGTCCCTCTTGCTAAGATACCGCTGAGTGTTTTGACCATGCTGTTTAACTATTTCGTAGCATTTTCCTCCTCTTATAACCCTTTTCTTTTCTCTACCTAGGCATTGGTTGACTAGCACTTACATCATGTTTGCTGTCCCCTACTTTGTCTACGATATCTACGCAATGTTCATGTGCTATTGGTACAAGCTACGGGTCAAAGGGCATGAGGAGGCCTCTGCAGCTCCCCAACAAATGAGCTCAGCACTGACCAGCTACTTACGTCGCGAGTTCCTCATGGTGCTGCACCATGTTGTGATGGTCACCGTCTGCTTTCCTGTCTCTGTGGTAACTGTCCCTTTCCCTGTGGTGCTGAAATTTGCAGCAGAAAAACAAAGCCCAGATTGTGAAAATGAAACTCTTCAGTCTTTGATAGTTTCCCACAGCTTTTAAGAGGCTTTGATTTTTGAGTGAACTTAGCCAGTTTTTTTTCTTGTTTGTCTATTATTTACAAATATCCAGATGATTTGAAGTGTACATGGTGAAGGAAGCTCATAGGTGACAGTCGCCCCTTTGCTTAAGCATCTTTATGAGAAAATAAAGTATTAATACCATTCCCATATTTTTAAGGTCCCTTAACGTTTTTTGCTAAGGATTATGGTGACTACATCTTATTTAATTTATTTTTTAGAATGTTTTCTTTGTTGCTGTGCTGCACAAAACAGAAAGAAGAATCAGTCCACTCAGCTGCCAGGAAAAAATAGGTTAATTAACATAAAAGCCCCTGTGAGGAGTTTTCAGCTGGCATGAAAAAGCAAACATGACCATCACCAAGACTGATGTTTTCTATTTCTAAAGCTTTATTGATTGATACCACTATTATGAGCATGCTGAAGAAATATTTATACTTTCAACTGCAAATATTTGAAAAAAATTGACATATTTGACTTTCAAAAGTGAGCAGGATGAGATTTTTTCAACATGCATCCAGAATGCTGCTTGTAGAACATTTGAGTTGTATGGAGTTACCTTTGCTGTACTTAATAGAAAAAGTATTTTTTACTATCAAGGCCAGTTATCCAATGATTGAAGAATTGCATTGACAAACTATCTCTATGGCCTCAAAGGAACAACGCTGTATTATAGTCTGAAGTATTTATCTATGTCTTTCTTCTCCCTAGTTTTGGCGACAAGGAAAGGGAGATTATTTCCAGGGTATTATGTTCATGGCAGAGCTCAGCACCCCCTCCGTCTGCTTAGGAAAAATCCTCATTCAGGTGAGTTTCACAGTTCAACGTCAAAAAGTGCATCGCTGCATGCGCATCTGTCACTGAAGTTGTCTTGCACTCTTCACTTCTTTTTTCCCCTCCTCACCTTTTCACTCAACGGGAAAGATTTTCCAGTCTCTCCTGACATTCAGCTTGTTAATGCCCATTGGCTGTGTCTCACAGCCACACTGTCAGAAACGTCACCCATTGAAATGGTAACAATGTCTGCTTGAAAAGTAGAAGAGCACCCCTTCAGTATTAGTTCTAGGCTTGTTTGGGTGTTGTGTTCACTGTGTCAGTGTTGTGGGTAAGTTGTCCCTCCGTTGCTTTCTGCCTGTCCCCAGTTTTAGGTGCCCACAGCTGTTAGTTTCTCAATATAGCCCCTAGAATTTAGACAGGATATTCTGCAAATGAAATACTGGCTTGTCCTCTTACCCTCTATCACTCAGCACCCTGCCCTGCCTGTCCCTGACAACACTGCATGTGGTTGTTTGATAAACAGCGGGCTAATAGCTGTGGCCTCTTAAACCTGTGGAACAGAAAATAATGAATGTACGACACAAAAAATAATATTTATTGCAAAGGTACAATGTAAGGAAAGAGAGTGAGACAAAAGAATGGCTATGAGGTAAACCTTTTCAGAGAACTGTGTTCAGGCTTGTTTTCAGTGTTATCTCACCAAAGCAGGTTGACTGTTAAAGATCAAAACCTAAAAGGAAAAAAAAGCCCAACGCCAGGGTCACATAACGTGCACCCCCCAACAGTCAGTAAGTCAGTCCATGCAGATATTGTTAATGAATATAATCATGTTAGTATTAGAAGTGTTAGGTAAGCTTAACTCCATCAGCTCTCACCAAACTATACTGCTTGCTTTTCTTCCTCCCTCACTCTAGACCTCTCCCTCTTTTTTTTTCGCTCAGTACAAACAGCAACACACTCTCCTGCACAAAGTGAATGGGGCTCTTATGCTGATCACTTTTTTCATCTGTCGAGTCCTCCTCTTCCCTTACCTCTACTACGTCTATGGAAGGTATGTCTGTCTTTCCATCTCTGTTTTTCTCATGTTCTGCTGTCTCGCTGAGCTTGGGGTCGGCAACTTGCACATGATCTCTATCTTAATGGATTAAAAGAAAAAAAAACTCCAAACAAGTGCTTCATAACCCTGTGTCTTTTTTTCATTTGGATGCAGGTATGCTTCCATTCCCTTCCACATGGTCCCTCTGTCAGTACCGTGGCACTGCAACCTTGGTGCAGCTCTGCTCATGGCCCCCCAGCTCTATTGGTTCTCCCTCATTTGTAGGGGCGCCCTGCGACTATTCACAGGCTCCTCCCGCTCTCAGAGACCAAGCTCCAACACAGCCGCATCCAAGGAGCGGCAGACAGATAGCAGTGCGCTGCCGCAGCCTGCCAATGGCTACAGTGCACGCTCCACAGAGTCTGAGCTTACCACCCACTGAGAAGGGTTTGGGGTGGGGTGGAGGGAAGGAAGGTCGAATGTACCAATGAGTATGTAAAGGAAGGAAAGATATGAGGGAAAAATGAGACTTGAAACAAGTAGCAATATGAAGAAAGCTACTGACAATTGCCTCAAACAGCGCTGAAGTTATTGCAGCCAGCAATCAAACCCGAAATGCCAAAATGTTTGCTTGTTGGCCTTCAAGCACTTCAGCTTCTCAGTTTGAAGAAAACACAAGGAGTGCAAGTGCACTCACTATGTAAAGGTGTCATCAGGCACGGTGACTGATAGGAATATGCACTGACCTGAGGAATTTGCCTGGATGTATAGCAAGCAAAGGTGGCTATTTCCCTCATGTAGATCAAATTCAGTCCTCTCTGCCTCACTGTACAGGAAGAGCAGGAAATAGGAATGTATTATATTGTATGTTAGTACATCGGCTGTAGATGGAAGGCCTGATTCAGTTTAGTAATGAAGAAGACCTTCCAAAAAGAAAAAAAGCGGCTAAGCAGTATTTTGACTTGTTAGTGTTTATTATCTGTATCCTCTATGTAGTCACTGTCACTCTAACAAAATGTAACCAACCTGCAGACTGACTCACCTTTTTAGAAGGGAGATAATCTCATAAGACTGTATTCTGCTGCCTTATCCCTTTTTCTCCTATTCTCACTCTTTCTTTACATTTTAATTATTTTTTGTCCTCAGAGGAGAAGGAAGAGGCTCCGTCAGACATCCAAATGTGACAGGTGTACATAGCTGATGTAAAATTGTCCTCATTTCCATGTCAGTATTAGGTCTGGTTTTATTTTTTTTTACTTTGAGTTTTTGTCTTATTTCTGCTGCACAATTTTACAATCTACATTTCAGCGTCAAAACAAAGACACAAGTTTTACAACTCAGTGAGAAAACCCTTATTGTTTCAGTATAAATACATTTCCATTCCATTTACTGCTTTCACCAAGGTTTTTTGCTATTTTGCATTTAACGGAGTGATGCAAAGTAGCACTCACTTTAAACATTTTCTTTTTTGTTTTGTTTTCGTGCTTATGTTGCCATTATTTGATTTGCTCCACAAAGGGATCCATGATAGCAGAGTATGTCTCGCTTTGTTTGCAGCCTCCTAAACTCAAAGGGAAACAAATAATCCAGGGAAGCATTCCCTTGTGATTGACATGCAGCATGTGTCCATGATCATTTCTACAGTTTTATAACCATTCTTGAGTCTGAGTCATTTTAGCCTTTTACATTTTGTTGTTTGCTTTGGTTGTTGAGCGCTTTCATTTGAGCCACTGGTTCTGTGAATCATTTATAAGCAAACTCTCTAAGTTTTATCATCTTATGTTTTGTTTACAGCAGCTTCACTATCCTGGCAATGGGTCTCAAAAAAAAAAAAACAAAGCTCAGAAACCATTAAGACAGGGCAGCGTGTGCCAAAAACCCATCTGGACAACTGTGGGCATGTTGAACACAGAGTATCCATTCCCCTGTTCCATGAACTCATAGGGTACTGCTTCTAGACAATACTAAAACATTTCAACTGATGTACTGTATATTCCACAAAATGCTTGTTATTTATTTGTAAGTATTTATTTATTTATTTATTTGGTTTGTGGTTTTGAATGCATATTTATGCATACATATTATACTATATGCTTCTGAGCCTTATGTGAAGGCTGTATTGTTACCCGAAACTTAGCTAAAATATACTTCTCTGTCCTGAACCTGCCTTGAGTGTTTATTTCATATACATTTTGTTTGCGTTTGAATTGCAAATTTCATAACCCATTACATTTAAATCAAACATTGTTTGGTTATAACAAGCCACTAGATGGTGCCAGACCCACAAGTTGGTGCAAAAGTCAGATGTAAAACATTTGAAAGTGAACAGACCTTTGCTGTATACAAATGACAACTTTAAAAGTTAACTAAGAATTTTTATTGCCCATTCTGCACACTGATAAATAGATCAGGTCTCTGTACAGGTTTTAAAACTTTTATTGTCATGTACAAAAAACACATTAAAAAAACATATAAAACTTGTTACATAAAAAAATTCAAGTTTTGAGAATGCCTCTGGAAGGTCTTGGCCTCATTTGCCTCTAAAACAAGTCTCACACTTCAGTATCTCCTCTGTCTTGGGGAGAAGATGGTGTTTGGGTTGCTGTCTCGTTCTCTCTCCTTCTCCCGCTCCTTCTGGCTGTTGGGAGACAAAGCCTCCTCCAGTTTCTTCTCTGATTTAAAGACATCTCGACCTGTCCGCAAGATGTGCTCCTCGATTTTGCGGTGGCGCTGCATGTCAGACAGAACCTTGTCCAGACGAGCTTCTCTTTTCACAGAGGAGCGTGCTGAAGATCCTGGAAGTGAAAAAGAAAGCAATTAACAGTTTCAAAAATAAAGACAAGGGGTAAGAAAAACCTTTTCACAATTTTGCTCAGTAGTCTACCTGGTGTTCTGCGTCTGTTGATGAAGGAATTTTTGGGAGTTGCTTGAGTCTCCTTTTCATCGAAGTCAAACTCAGTTGGAGTTGGTGGCCTGGGAAATGGAAAGTCATGAAGTTTTAAATACAAACTTAAAAAAAAAAAAAAAGGACCACCCCAAGAGACCCAATACTGACTTCCTTTCTCTCTCCTCCCTCTCCCTTTCTTTCGCCGCTGCCTCATCATCATCTCTCTCTGGTGAGGGAGTACGCTCTGGTGTAGGGGGCCTCCTGGGAAGGGGTACAAAGTTCAATTCCAGCATTTCCCCTTTTGCCAGGAGACCATACAGTCTTTTGATCTCTGCAGGAGGGGGCATCCAGTTTGCGGGGTCCTCCATTTCCTCGTCACTGTATGCAACTTCCCATTCACCATCCGTCACTGCTGACTGCTTTTCCTCGTTGCCTTCCACTCCTGAATCTGTCGGAGCACGATCTTTGTGCTCCTCTGCTTCTGCCAATTCCATTTCTTCATCTACAAAGGCAGCAAAAAAAGAAAGACACAAGGAGTTTTGACAAAGCTGTTAAATGGTGTAAAATTCAGCTGTCTGAGATTTAGGTTAATGGTCCATTTGTGAGCTACAATTTAGAATTATATCAATATGTTTCATTGTAGAATACTTTTGTAAAACCAAAACCAGTGAAATATTTTGATATTTCATTTACTTTTCTAAAGTCACACACACATTATTGAACAAGAAAACATTGTTCTTATTCATCATCAATAATGACATCTATCAATGACAAAATTAATCTAATTGTAATTATTTTTCCCTATGTTACAAATATGATTCATCATGCGATTATTTTTAGGTTCCATATCTAATGTGTTGTTAAGCAAACACATTTTTGGAAATGAACGTTGACATTAACCAAAGTATGACAACAACCCATGACGTTTTTTTTCCCATTTGTGACTGCTTTTTGCCCATTGTAGTCACTCTTTTTTGCCACTTTTGAACCATTTTCGCTACTTTGAAACTCTTTTTCAAGTTTTCTCCCAATTGACTTGCGAGTTTTGCTGCATTTTGACCCTTGTCGCCACCTTAAACTTAGTTTTTAGTCACTTTTCATCACTGAGATTGTTTCTCTTACAAAGGTCATTTTCAACTTTTTTGCTCTTTGGTTGAGCAGGGTCAAGTAACACTGGTGAGGGGCATAACACGCCCTCTCCAAAAAATAAAAAAGTATTAAGTAAAAGTAATCTGGTATTCTGACATATTCCAGATTTCCAATATCCAAGACATTTTGCACTGTCTGCAATTAGAATATTGCAGCAGACCATACTGCATTTTCATCTAATGTGTGTATAATGCGATGCCCAGCCCCAGACTCACCTTTATCATCCTTGAGAGCTGTGTCTCCCTCTGCTGCGTTGATCAGCTCAGTGTTTTGTTGCTCTTTGTTGCCCTCCTCGTCTTTGCTTGCTGTAGGTTTGTCTGTGTCCTTCACACCCAAAGACTCTACACCCTCCGCCAGCAAAGAGTCTGTGGCCTCAGCCTGCATCCCTCTTACTGCTGCTGCTGATGATGAATGGTTCACTGTTCGGAATAACATAACAGAGGCACTTAGAAAAATACAGAACATCTCATAGACACTGCAGGGGTTAACTTTAGGTCTTTGAAAGGTGATGACAACAGCTTATACACGGCAGCAAAACCATGGGTGTGAACTGTGTTAGCTGAAAATTAAGCATTCATTGATGCCACTACCTTAACATAACATTACTCTTTTGTAGTGTAACTAGCTAGCAAACATGGACCGCACAGCGAGCTATCCCCGAACAACTAAATACAACAGGATAAAATACCTGCCTTAAGCTGTCATTACCAAATGTCTGGTTGATCGTGGTTCCGTGATGATGTGACTAAACAGAGAGCCAGGTTATATCTTCCAGCGATTGAGGTCACCAAATGTCTTTATAAGTCTTGCTAGGGATAATACACGATCATGTAGGGACGTAAACATAGCGCCATTTTGGATTCAAGAACAGTGACGATAAACTCTGTTCTCCTGAGCTGTGAGTTTTTGCTGATTTTAAACCATATGGATGAATGACCAATGTGACGCTTAAACGGCAGGTTCGAAACGTTTGTCGTAGAGATCTACTCTTGGTGTGACTTCCTGTTGAGAGCGCATGCGCTTAAATCCCTAAACGCATAACCATAGACATTGCGCATAACGGTCAAAATTCCTGCGAGCATGTTTTACTTTGCCAGTAATTAATATTGGGATATTAGAAAACGTAGGTACCAATGTTTGTACGATAAATTACTCATCAAATTTTCAATGTGCGAGTGAATATCACAAACGAGTACCGCAAGACGTCAAACGGGCGCCAGAGCTTCGGATTGGTTAGCAGTTGTTTCCGGTTGAAGCGCACCTCATTTGAAAATGTTCCGTTGGTAGAAGAGGAGCTGTCGCCATTGTTAAAAGTCGCCGTCCGCTATGTTTTGCTAACAGTAACTCGGAGGCTTGGACAACTCTCATTGAAAGTCGATATTTCACGCTTTGAGGTAATCTCGGTAAGATTCACACGCGCATGTAGCCCAGCAACCGACCGTTTAGATGTTCGGAGCAGCTTCACGCGCTTGTAAAGGTTACGTAGTCGGGTGTTTGCTAGCTTGTTGTTAGCCTTAGCTTTTCAGCGATATTGTTCATTAACTAAATGATTACCGCACTGTTATCGTGCTTCGTTTACAAAAACTTAGTCATAAATTTAGCTAATTTTCTATGTTACAGACTCATTTCCACAGCTCCAACCTCGATTTTGTTTTCACTGTCTTTTTTTTATTGTACAGGCTCAAACATGGCTCAGCGTGTGGCAGTGTCAGATGGTGGAAATAAGAAAACATCCAGAGTTCGGGTTGCAGTTCGTCTTAGACCCTACATGTGCAAGCATGATGAGAAAGACGAGGGACCGTGTGTAAGAGGCCTTGATTCCCAGAACCTGGAGGTAGTGAACTGGAGGAACGCCACAGAATCGGTCAAATACCAGTCAGTATTCACAGTGTGACTTCCGCTTTGCTCAATTTTATATTCATCATGTTGTGAAAATATTCCTTTGCTTAACATTGAATACTGCTTGTGTTGTTTCAGTTTTGATGCTTTCCATGGGGAGCAAACAACGCAGCAAGAGGTTTTCCGCTCATCAGTGAAGTCTATTCTGCCACACATACTGTCTGGACAAAATGCCAGTGTCTTTGCCTATGGACCAACAGGAGCTGGTATGGAACGGCATTTGTCAACATGTTCTTTGTTTACTTGGTGCAAGAAGGGTCAGCAATGCCTAGAACAAAAAGTGGTATCAGACATGCCACTTGCAGTTGAGCGGAATATACCAGTTCCATCAGTGGTGTGTTGCTTGTCTGAGACGAGTATATTCATTTTTCTGACTTGCCATTTTTTCATTGACTATAATATAGTTTAGATAGATAAATGGATCTTTTTGTGGTTGTAAACAGCCTCAGTGGTGTTCCAAGAAGGAACAAACAACCTAGCAACAGTGGCGCATTCCATTTTTTCTGTAATGCCAATTTTCATCAGGTGGTAAATTCCATTTCCATTTCATTATATTCCATTCAGTTGCAAGTGGTATGCCTGTTGCCACTTTTTGTTCTTGCTGTCACTTCAGCAGCGCAGAGAAAGAAAAGTGGGGGTTGATATGGTTGATAATAGGGCTGGGCAAGTAATCGCAAATTAGATTAGACAAAGAGATGGCCTGCTGCAGTATTCCAATCACTGACTGTGCTTTATTTATGTAACCTGAAACTTAGACTACCAGATACATTTTTTTTTGCAGGAGATGTTTTATGCTCTACACCAGTTTTACTCAACTTTTGCTCAGCAAAAGAGCAAAATTGTCTGCAAGAGAAACAACCCAGGTGGTAAAAAGTGGAAAAAAACAGCAAGAAGTAGCAATAAAAAAAGTATAAGTTTGCGAAAATGCCCAAAAAGCAGCAAAAATTGGCAGCACAATTGGGAGTAAACTTGGGAAAAAGTCAGAAAGTTGTAAAAAAAAAAAAAAATGTGATGAAAATAGTGAAGAGTTATTTCAAGAAAGTTATTTATTCCTAGATTAATCTATCTAATATGGTACTCCCATGATTCATTGCTTATGTTTATTTCACAACACAGAAGATGGGGAACCTAAAAATAATCACAAATTAAATCGTAAGTGCATTATAGGGAGAAATGATTTCAATTAGATAATTTTTGCAAATCGTTCAGCCCTAGTTGACAATTGCCTTTAATATTTTTCATAACTTAATGTTGACAGTTGAGTTAAACTCTGTAAGAGCTTGTTTTAACTGTTGCATTTTAAAATCCTTATCTCAACGTGTGAGACATTCCTGTTATGTTTATGAACGACATAACCACTGAGTCTTCTTACAGGTAAGACGCACACTATGTTGGGTACTCCAGAGCAGCCAGGCATGATTCCCCGGGCCGTGAGTGAGGTTTTCAATCTGGTCAAGGCTAAAGAAGAGAGTGAAGGATGGAGCTACAGCATTGGCATGTCTTACTTAGAAATATACAATGAGAAGGTATGAATGACTCCCCGTCTATAAATTCTGGCTTGATTACTTATTGGCTTCCTTTTTTAATTCACTTAAAGAGGAGAATCATTTCAGTAGTAAAATAGCATTATTGACAAATATTTCAAATGATGTAGGTCAATCAACAAAACCACTGTTTCTACGTTTTTGGGGTACAGTTTGACAGTTCCTTAACTCAGCTGTGCAGTTACCTGTGACTGTGCCAGAATGTTTTAAAAGCTGCACACCTTTTCACAATATAGACATTTTATTATGATAGCCTTTTTAACCAGCTCCTAGACACAAGCCATCAAAGTTTTCTTTTATCATTTTTCAGGTGCTAGATCTCCTATCACCAGGCTCCCAGGATTTGCCAATCAGAGAGGACAAGGACAAAAACATCATCTTACCGGGTCTCACCCATACACCCATCTCCTCCTTCTCAGATTTTGACAAACACTTTATCCCTGCTAGTCTCAATCGTACCACAGCTTCTACCAAACTGAACCAGCGTTCCAGTCGCAGCCACGCTATCCTCCTAATCAAGGTCTGAGAAAAGCTTGTATTTTTCAACATGTTATTTGCACCGCTACTCTCTGATGCTTTCAATGAAAAAGCCTGTTCCATGCATGATTCCTGGTGTGAGTCACACAGCATCTTAAACAGGTCGTGGCCTCTGAGCAGTAGGCCAGGATTTGGTAGCTGGTGCTAAAATCAATTCTCTCCTCTAATTTTCCTGCTTGCAATTGTGGGCTTTCTGGGACTTTTCTGTGAGAGAAACAAACTGGTGTTTCAGTCTTTTGTGTTTCCCAAGCTTACATTTCTGGGTGTCTGATGATGTCATAATGGGCTATTCCTTCTTCAAACCTTTATTTCTTCATTAATTCAGGTTGTTCGGACCCAACACGCTCCTCCCCACAGACAACAAACAGGAAAGCTATACCTGGTGGACCTTGCCGGGTCAGAGGATAACCGTCGCACCGGCAACCAAGGCATCCGCCTGAAGGAGAGCGGTGCCATCAACCTATCTCTCTTCACACTCAGCAAAGTGGTGGACTCTCTTAACTCTGGCACTGCTGTTCGTGTGCCATACAGAGACAGTAAACTTACAAGGTTGCTGCAAGACTCTCTGGGTGGCTCAGCACATTCAGTCATGATAACCAACATTGCGCCTGAGTATAAATATTACTTTGATACCTTCAGTGCACTGAACTTTGCAGCCAAATCTAAGCTTATTGTGAACAAGCCCTTTACACGTGAAACCATGGCGGTGCCTGTGCTGCCAGGTGAGTGAAACTGTTTTTTTTTTTTTTTTTTTTTTTTTTGTAATTATGTGTTAAGCAAGGAAAGATAAGCCAGACAAAAAAAGTTCCGACAGTGTTCGATCAAAATCCAATAGGGGGCACCAGTATCACATTAAGATTGAGTTGAGTGTTCAGCTGTGTCTGGGCATAATGGTTGATGTTCAGACACCTCTGAAATTTGTGTTGTTTTTTTCTTAAACTATTATCTTAAATAATTTCCCAAACCTAGTCTCGCCTGTACTACAAACTACTGCATTGCAGGCTTGAAAGGATGCTCTGCTGTCTTCAGCTGATAGCTTTAAGCTCTAGAGAACCCCTGGAAACAGTGTTGCCTGACTGTGCTGAATACTAAACTGTTAATTTCTTTCCGCCCTCATCTCTAGTGAAGCGAGGCAGAGAGGACCACGAGGCACAGGGGTCTGGCACCGAGCCACACAAGAAGAGACAAAAAGAAGAGAGAAAAACAGAACAAGATGGCTCCTCACCCTCTGCACATTTCCACAGGTTATTATCACATGCACAAACCAACACACTCATGTTTAGGATTCTGCAACCGTGATGTTTGTCATCTGCCCCGAGCTAGCACATCAGATCTGCTTCATACAGCTGCACCTCAAACAGGCTGTGCCCTCAAAGCATCTCTCTTCAGTGTTCTGATTGGCTACAGCTGCTGTGCCCAGTGGGAGCCTTTTTGGAGGGAGATGCAAGCACGTCTTTTTTTGGGCCATCTGTTATTAGGTGTAAAAGTGTACCTGAGCCTTAAATCTCATCAACTGTTGTTATTGTTCAGCTTTGCCAATGACTTCTGGCTAGACTTAAAAAAGCTGCTTTTCTTTTTGTCTGTTTATATCAAGAGTTTGTTTTATGTGTTTGATTGTCTATTTTAGCTCATCAGACCCATCAGTAATGGACAGACTAATTGCTCTGGAAAAACTGATGATGAGCTGCCAAGAAAAAGACAGACTCGGCATGCTGAAAGATGTGGCCCAGTCTCGCAAGGAGATCCAGGTGATGACACACCCTGACACAACAGCTGACATTTTCTTAGCCAGGTGTCTGAACACCTGGTTAAACCTTAGCACCTTGTGTCTGTGCGAAAAGAACCATGTGCTGATGCTGTTGGATCTTTTTACTGATCGATCAGTCTTTCTCATGGATATTTGATAGCAAGCCATACTGCTCTTTTTGTTTTGGCAGGAGCTCAAAGAGAAGCAGAAGGAGTTTGAAACCAAAGCCATGCTGTTAAGTCGCCTTGCAGGAGAAAAGTCTAATGTGCCCCTGGGGTCTGTCTCTAAGAATATCACAGCTCCTCTACAGAGAAAACAGTCAACTGCAACAAAACCCAGCAAGCAACAGGCTGTGGTCCAACCTCTGCAAGGTCAGTTTAACTGGGAATTAAAGTGAAATAGTTGTTGTTTATGCAGAAGACTTTCACGGTTTGTTCTTCTACAAATTCTTCTTTTTCTTCTGACTTCAAGCTGCTTCTACATCAAATTCCAACCAATTCCAGATTTATGTGTTTCACAAAAAGTAAAAATAAAAAAATTAGGGTTTGAATTTAGTTGTTTTTCCCCCCTTAGTGATCACATTTTCCCATTTTCAGATTATTTAAGCTAACTCGGTAATAATATAATACTTAGTTGTTTGTGACTTTCTAACCACCAGTGTCCCAGCTCCAGCCGTTACAGCAGCTTGCGGTCGTCAGGAAACAGTCCGTCTGCGTCAAGAAGAAGGAGAGGAAGCTTTCAGACCAGGTTGAGGTCAGCATCCACGCCATATAAGCTTGACACATCTGCAGAGTTGCAAGCCTTGCGAACGAGCTGACGTTATGCATTAGCCCCAGCTTGTTGTTGGACGAGACAGGAGCTGCAAGATCTCAAATTTGCTTTGACACAGTTAACCTCCTTTCAAAACCAATAAGAACAATTGAAAGTTGATGCAAATTTCAAACCTTATAAGCCCATCATTTTTTGAAATTGAGTGAGATGTGAATTAAAAATGCAGTCTTACAGACCATCAATGTATGTTTTCTCCTCCCAGGCTCCAGATGGTAAAGAAAACATGCAGTATGGCTGGGAGTCGCAACTTGATGGATCTGTGCTGGAACAGTCAAGACAGAAAATCCTACAGGTTCTTAACACTGGTTCCCTCAAAGACCTAAAAGGTCTGCAGCAGATCGGTGACAAGAAAGCAAAGCTCATCCTGGGCTGGAGGGAGATTCATGGTCATTTCACAAAGGTTGGTGGAAAAAATTTGGTTGAATCTTAACGAAAAGTTTGTTACTACAGAAACCTGCGTGGAAGTGATTTTTTAAACTCAGACATTTTATGCAAGTTTTTTATTCCCCACCACTCATGTTGAGTCAATCAATCATTTGTTATTTTGCAGTTGGAAGACTTAGGGAAGGTTGAAGGTATGACAGAGAAGAGATTTTCCTCCTTCATGAAGGTAAGTTCAACCATGTTGATCCAAATTTTCCTTCCTTTGGGGCCTGTCCACAAGTTTTAAAACATGTTTATCCTGAAAATAGTTATTTGTTGTATTTTAAGTTAATCAATATATGACCCAAACTATGATCTAAGTCATTATGATTTTATTTTTCATTAAGTGATATTGGGAGGATTTCTGTTAGCACTAGTAAACCTGTGGACTTAGAAAATAAATTTATCTAACTAACCTGTAAGATATGTCATGGCTACAAGCTGGCAAACAGAAATGGGTCACTGATGTTTATAATTGAAGCTGTTAAATTGGCTCTTTGAGTTATCTCTATTCATTTAAGGTGCATCCTTCCAACTTACAGGTTTTAACAAAGGTCACATTAGTATATTAACATAAAAAAATGTGTTTAGTGACACAATTCTTGCCTTTTCATTGGGACTGTAAAAATTTTCTGTCAAATTTTAGATATTTTAGTGGATAATATCTTTGCTCATGCATATTATTATGGAGATTAAAGGACTTTTTTTGATTTTAAAATTCTAAAGTCTGTTTTTTTTTTCTTTTTTCTCACAGGCAAACATTCTGAGTGCCAACTGGAATTGAGGATTTTTTAACATGTATACATTTCAAACCTTCTTTTGTGTATATATTATATTTCTGATGCTTGTACTCTTTTATACTTGGATTTATGGTGTTTTTGTAGATACAACTGTACACCAGCTGGTGGCGTATCTTTTCTTTTTAATAAATTCCTCTTGCCTTTTAATGTTGGGGTGTTTATTTTGGGTCATGCATCAATCTTGAGGTCTATTTTTTGCCTTGAATCGTCCCAGAGATTAACCTGGGGGGACGTTTTCTTTTTGTCTTCATTTGGAAACATGTTTTTTCCAATCATAAACAAATAGAGCTGTAATCTCAGCAGCATTGTGTTATAAATATTCATTATTATAGTGGGTCTGGGATGTAGAAGCGGATGCCTCATAGCAGGGTCTCCTCTCTCTCTTCTCTCTCACATCACGTACCCTTCTGGATTTCACTTTCCATTTCACACACACCCCTCCTCTCTGATTCAGCCTGACATCCAGGAGCCTCCCCCTTCATCCATCCATCCTTCCTGGCATACTGCACTGGAGCACGGCGCGAAAACGACCCTTCTCCTGCTTTGTTGCGCGAAAACAACGAGCATTTCACGGATTTTAGAACAACGGTGTAAATTTCCAATAATATTGAGGCAGTAGGGAAGAGATGTGATGGTAATTATTTCTGAGAAAAAACGTTTCCATGATGCCAAATCCAGGGATGCTTCGATTCTAAGACAAGCACGGAAATAAAAAGGTAAATACGGTTTATATTTTTTTTAACCCTGAACATGTGTTATTGTGTATAAGACAACAAATTCATCCATGTAGATCCACTGAATTCAGATCCTGAGCAGCACAAGCTCATTAATGCTCCGTCAATTTTCTGCACTGGTCTCCCCGACTGTTTTTTTTTTCCTTTGTCATCATCCTTTGTCTGTCCTATCCCTTTTTACTCTTTGTGCAAAACAACCAGCCACCACATGCCAGTTTCAGTTTGTGTACACATGATGAAACAATGTTGTGTACACACCTGCATAGAAACCGTCGCTTCCAAGGAGCCTGCCTCCATCTGCCGTGTCTTTGTGCTCCTCGTGTCATTGTGACCTGCTTTTTGTTCCCACCATATAGCTGCTCTGCTAGTTTAATATGAGCTCTGAACACAATGCAGAACCCATTTACTGGACAACATGCTATTATTTCCCTTTATTTACCAATAGATGTATTTAGATATAAGGATGACAAAGGCATTTTTTTTTCAGATGAACGTTTTCTGAAGTCAAAGTGGACCAGGAAGCTGGATCCAAACTTTGAATTATTTAGAGATAACATGAAATGGGTGCTGGGAGACAGTATGACCCTCCATTTTCTTTCTACCTCATCTTGACTTCAGAAAAAACAGGCAGCATTGCACATAAGTAACAAAGTGTCAATATTCAGCCTTGAAATGGCAGTAGGGGAGAGTGAGGTAAATTGAGCCATTTTTTACTTGTGCTGTCCTCCAGGAAAGAGAAAGTGATACAAGAGTCAAACAAAAAAATATTTCAATTTGTTTCCTGTCAGTATCAGACAATCTGGGGATCTGAGTAACATCAACCACTCCACAACAGAACTTTATAGTATGAGAATAGAGAAATCAGTTATTTTAGATTTAACTGACAGTTGATTGACCAAAGTAATAAATTAAAGTCAAGGAGAAATAGCTTGACTTGAAACTAAAAGGAATTGGTTTAATTTTCCTCCTATCACTGTTAAACCTTCTCATAGAGATCCTATCGGTGCAAGTGATTTACAAACATGTTTGTTTGGTTGAAACCTAAACATTTATCTGTCCATCATGGTCCAAAAAAGCTACTCAATGGTAAAAAAAAAAAAAAGAAAAGGGGAGCAACAATGGAATATTTATCATTTATGCGATTGTTAAATGTAAAAAATAAAATCACTCTGGCAAGCAAAAACAAAAAGGTTCCTTGGAAAGACAACATACTTAAAACATTAAAACATGCTTCTCTCAATTACCAGGACAGCAAAACGGAAGGTGCTTGAATAATTTATGTTATACAACAAAAAATGTGTACCATTGCTGTGATACAGGGAGTGGGACAACTTACCCACTGGCTCATTTTGCCCCACTACCCCCATATGAAAGCCAGTTCCCATTCTAGGTACTGCAGGCAGACATTTTCAAGCTTAAATTTTGCACCGTATTTGGGGTGTTCTCAAAGTCTAAACATATATTTTTACAAGTACTTGTATTCAAAGACACATGTCAGAGCGATACAAAAATATTTCCAAACAAGAGGCACAGCTCACCTGACTGACAGGCATGACCCTGCGACTATAAGGGATGTGTAAGGGATGAGATGCAAAGCCCACCTTTTGAGTAAACCAGTGTTTTTTGACTCTGGTGTCAGGGGTCACCTGAAATCCTAGGCACGGCACAATCTTAAAAAAGTGTTTTCTATGCTTTCATTTTCTCGAATATGACTCTAGTTGTGAGCCAAAACGTGCTGAAGTGTCCTCCTGGGAGCCAAATTACGCAAAGGCCCTGTCTCAAGAGCCAAAATATGTTCTAAAGGGCCCTCTTTGGGTCCAAAATGCACACTGTTTTTGTCACTTAAGGATGTAAAAAAATAGAAAAATAAACCCAGAATTTCAGCAACATAACCCATTTGCTAAATGATATACAGGATCCTCTCCCTGTCACATGCTCATTCCCATGACTGTAATTCAGATGAAGTCCCCATCTGTCTGTGAGCACCTTCTGTTTAAGAAATTCTTTTCTGCCCCCCAGGTGTATCTACAGGCAGCACACACAGGACAGGACCACAAACAGGGGCTTGATTTTGCTGTCAGCATGGCCGTGAACATGATGCCAAGTCCTGCCATTTGGCCAGGGGAGGTACAACCGTCTCTGATGGACCAAGAGGCCTCTCTGTCAGACCAAGCCTCTGCCTCGGTGCCGCGCCAACCGGTCGGAAGTGAACAACTCATCCAAAGTAGTCCTGCCAGCACAAGACCCACCCGCAGCAAATCTAAAGGAGAGCTAGTCATAGTGATCAACGAGAAGCTGAAGAACAGTAAGTGACTGAATTTGGCTTCTATTTACTCAGCAGGTTGCTTGTAGGTGGGCTGGTTGCGGAGGGTTGTTCATCTGCTTAGTTAGCTCACTGGGGATGAGTGACAGTGCAGAGCACAAAAAATGCTCTTGGGAGAGACACATTTAGCTGTTTCAAACATTTGCCTGTCCTTTGTGTCCCTCATGTGCAGGTAATGGGATCCACCAAACACCTGCAGAGAGCACCTCTCCTGTCATCTCCTCCCCTCCAAGAAGACAGCACTCTATCTCTTATCCTCATCATGGCAAGACCAGAAAGGGGAGCAGGGCGAGCTCCATAGGCTACACTGCCTTCTCGCCCAGGCCGTCACTTTCTCGCCACTCCAGCATCGCCACCAACCCACCTCTGGACCGCACCAAAGTGAAAGACTACCTTCTCCTGTCCGTGCTGGCCTGCTTCTGTCCTGTATGGCCCATCAACATTGTTGGATTTGTCTACTCAATCATGGTAAGAATATTTCTTGGTTCTAGATCTTGGATGTTTTTTTCTTGGCCTGATGATAATTGAAATGAAACCTGATCAATTTACATAATGGGCAATATTTAATGAATTTTTTAGCAAGAAATTTGTAGGAGGATTTTGTACCTTTATGAATATCCAAGCATACTCAAGCTCTCTTTTATTAAAAAAAACACTTAAATGAAGAATATTATACTCTTAAAACTGTAGTACAATCCAGTGCATGATCAGCTTTAATACTCTTCCACTTGTGCTGCACACTGTGCCGAGTATATTATGGTATAGTATTGAACCATCCCCTGTTACACAAATAACCATGTGGGAATAAGCCAAAGCATTTTCTTCAAAATTTGTGGTCCAAAAATGTAGTTGCACTGGGGATTATTGAAATCATTAGTCATTGGACTGGAAATAAAAACAGTTCAGAGTGGGGGGGTTCTCCAAAATGTACTAGAATAGTCTAGAACATTCGTTTATATAGAATAAATCAGCTGACAGCTCAGTATAATTATGTCAGTGATAACTTTGATAAGGGTTGTTAGACATCCTGAAATGTTAAATGCACTCAAAGTCTCAATTCTAAATATAATTCTCTGGTGAATCTCTGAATTGTCTATCTGAAAATAAACTCCTATGATCAAACAACTCACCACCACAGATAGATTTTATTTCCTCCCTGACATGAGTCTTACACACACACTGAGATCTTGTGTGGGCAAACCCTTTGTTCAGATCCAGACTGATAAATGCTTTCACCACTTATAGTGATTTCATATATAATGCAATTGTCTGATGATATCAGTTGACCTTTATTTCAGTGAGGCTCTGAAAGCTGTACTTGTGGTGAAATTTTATGGCAGAATGAAAGAAAACAGCATCCATGCTAATGCTTTAATGATCTTATCTTTTACTCCAGTCCAAAAACAGTCTTGAGCAGGGGAACCTTGACGGAGCGGTGCGTCTCGGACGTGTTGCCAAGATGCTCTCCATGGTGTCACTAGTTGGAGGGACGGTCATTATCATCGCCTGCATTGTCAACCTGGCCAGTGAGTGTCCCAAATCTGACCTTTAAACTTAAACCTCTCCTTTTTTCCTCCTGTGTAGTTCTGCACAGCTTGTCCTCCTGAACTCTCCTTTTTTGTCATAAATCCTAATCCAGCTGCACCAAAAACCTACTGTCACTGTGTAAATTATCACAACATGGCATGTAGCTGTGTTAGCACAGTTTGACTGTAACCTCTGATATTATTAACATCCATTTTTGCACAATTTTCCACCAGTTCTAAAGCCTGCACAACTCTTTATACACTGTGGCACTTTGGCCTCCAGGAACTATGTTAACGCTGCACAAACATCAGAACATATTAATCACATTTGCACCAGTAAAATCTACATTTACTGACATGTTTCTCTATTTGCACAAGTGGCCTCAAGCTGTAACCAACTGCATGCTCCAGACTGCTGTGAGTGTATCTGTAGTAGGAACTGTGTGTAGTGTTTGTTGTATGCCTTGCTTTGTTTGCCAGTAAAAAATGTCAAGTCATTGTCCCTGAACAATATGTACTCTTATATAATGTGAATGTCAGTGTGTGAGTTGCAGACCTGATCACAGATGTACATTTATTGAACCTGGCAAATAAATGAAATATGATGACAGAACTTCTAAAGAGAAGGAAAAATATTGTCTTTTGCCTCACTGCATAGTACAGTATGTTTTAACCCATTAATCAAGGATCAGCCAGTCAAGTGTTTCTAGCCGTTTCATTCACTACATGCAGTTGTTTTTGTAGCATTTGCACACACATTTAAGTTGAAGTTAAAGGCTCTTTATTTAATTCACTGTCCTCTGTGTAACGTTATACATTAATATAAAGCTTGTCATCTAATGCACTTCCTCTTCTTTTTTTAGTAAATGTGAAAACCTGAGTTTCATCCCAGGGTGAAACTGGATAAGGCTGAGAACTGACTGTACGGCCCACACCTGCACCACCATCTTACCGCCTAGTCATTACCTGGATGTGTGACAAATATGCACCCGATATACAGTGCTTACTTATATTTCTGTAATCTATACCAATCCCTTTTTCTAAATAGAGGAAAATAAAATATTCAGATGCTGCTGCTTGGAGTTAGGTGGGAAGTCAGGGAGGGAGTCGTCCATCTTGTGTGACATGGAGATTGGAGAAAACAATAGTCCCGTCGTGCTCTGGTCAGCATATTCAGAACAAGTCTCAAGAAAGACACGATATTCTCTGAAAACCCTTTCATCACAGATGCAACTCAGAGTTGGACAAGAAAACAAAGAGACCACTGAAGGTGGTTACAGGCCTCCCAGATTACAGCTCCACATCAAAGAACCAACAAAATGTCTGCAACAACTGGAACCATTAGAGACTCAGCTTGGAGCTAAATCCCTGGGGTATGTGGAGAGGCTCCGAAAATGTGGAGTTACGTTGGAGTCAAAGAGCAGAAATTCATTCCTCGCACAGAAGAAACACTCTGAATCACTGCTTGTCCTCTTGTTTTAGACTTTCTGTCCTGATCCCTATGACATTTTTATGTGTGAAATTGACAATACAAGAGGCAAAAGAGCATGAAAAAGAGGCTTACCAAGAACTAGCTATGGGTGCTAGAACAAAAGGGGTTGTGAAAAGTCTTTAACACATGGCACATTTATCACTGCAAGAAACGAAAAAAGATCACGCCGAAAGAAGAATTGAGATTGAAATGTTCTTGCGTTTAAAGACCCAGGTCAGAACAGAGAATTGCTGTTGAAGAGAAGAACATCAAATGTGCTTTCACTCTGCTGCAGCTTTTCTTTCAAACTGCTCCACATTAATGACCACTGTGAGACAAACGCATACGCACACAAATATACATGTTTATATACAAATATATACACAAGACTGGTCAAAAATTTTAGAACACCCCAATTTCTCCAATTTTTTTTCATTGAAATTATGCAGTTAAATGATGCTCTGTACTCTAGTATGAAAGCGTTGAACAAATAATCAGTTGATCAATTTAAACCAAAATTTTTCATGAACCATCGACTCTTAAGGTAGACACCTTTGGAAGTTGTAATAGATGAGCGCACTTGTGGCATTTTTTTCTGGCACCTGTAAGTTGCTCTGCTTTCATCCCAAACCACCTCATTGGGTTTGAGTCTTGAGACTGCGTTGAACGAACCCTTGACTTTGCAGGTGAAAACCATAGGGTACTCCATGATGCTGCAGAATACTGTTGTGGCTGTTTTGGGTTCAGAGAGCCCCTCACCCTGTACAAATCAGCAACCTTGGTTCTAGCAAAATGGCCCCAGACCATCTTGATTCCATTCTCACATTTGATAATAAGGATCACACCCTAAGGAACCATCCTTTCGCTCACTTAACAGCTTAAAAATCCTGTGTGACGTACTGAGGATTTCAAGCTTTGATTCATCAGTTCACTACTCTTTTTTCCAGTCTTCAGTGGTCCACTGGAATTTTGTTGTGGCAAATTCAAGTCACTCCTTCTTATTCTGATGTCTTAAGGATGGTTTTCTTGCTGTACCTTGAGGTATTCTCCTGGGGCTTGCTTATTTGAAGCTGTAGTTCTGTGGGCACCTTTCACACATGCTGGTATCAGAAACTCGTCTTCTGATTCTGTTATAGCTTTGAGTCTGCCAGACCTCTTTCTGTCAGAGCCCCCCCCCCCATTTCTGATGAAGAAAACTATGCTCAGTGACACCTTGACCTTCTTTGCAATGTCTCCGTAACAAAGACATACATCTTAAAATAGCACTCAATATAATGACTGCAAAGGTTGGGTGCCACTGTGTGTTCCAGCCCGGCTTAAACGCAAACAGAGGGGGATGTAAGAAATCAAAAGAAGTTGGGAAACCTATAGGAACTGGTGGCGCCAACTTTCAAGGTGTTTAGACCCATATCTTGTTCCCGACAATAGAAAAAAACCCTGTATATTTTGTAATGTATTTTTTTAGTTTTGGGGGTAACCTCACCTTTTTTATAAGCTCTGTCAGTTCACCACTTTGTACCATTTCAAGCTATTCAATGGACTTTAAATGCTTGAACTTCAATTTTCATAGAATTGAAAAGTTGGGGTGTTCTGAATGTTTTGAGTGTTACACACACACACACACACACACACTCAAATATAAATATATCTTTTTGATAACGTTTGTAATCATTTTGAAACGAGGAAAACATAATGTGAAGCTTTTGAGGAGCTGCACTATAGATGATAGGTGGTGGTAGAATTGTTTGCACATCAGCATTGATATTTGTTAAACAAATGAAATAGTTTGTTATTGCAGTCAACGGAGTGGCTGAAGCCTCGGGTAGGTAGCCTGTGCTTTTAAGGTACATGGGGCAAAAAAAATTAAAAAACAAACAGATAAAAAACTTAAAAGCTGTTGATACTTTATCAATCCCTGTTAATGGATATAGACTAGGATGCTAACTTTGCTTGATGGATTTGTAAAACACTGGTGACTTTATTTTATGGGTGATAATCTGGTTTCTAACAACTGAAATATTTCCTGTGCATCTTTGACTAACCTCTACTCTCTTTTAATCTACCTGTCATTCTCACTGTGAACTGCAAAATCAACAATGGATATCCTTTATCCTGTGTTCTGAATCATGTACAGAAACGCCACAACCTCAAAGCCTTGTTGCACCTGCAGACAATTTTGAAACAATTAATACTGCATTTTTCGCTCTCTGTTAGTACTTGATATGTAAATTTTATTATACTAAACAGTTGATGTATTCTGCAGATACAGATCTTATTATTGTGATACTTCTCTAGTTGACAAGAATTAACATTAAGTAGTTTTTATCCAAAGTAGTCACAGAAACTGTCCTTCTGACAGTCATTGTATCACCACTGGGCTTCTATAAACTTTTTAATTATTGGCATGTTGTGGATTTTTATTCATGTAAAATGATAATAGATGAAAAAGTCAAGGATAAGCTGGCACTTGGAATATTATACTTCTGCAGCACATTCATAATAAAGACACAATGCATGCAACCATTTGTATTTTGTTGTTTTGTTAGTGACAATGATAATCAAGAGTGAGAGTTGTCCTTTGGACTCCGCTAACAAGAAAGGATTTACGTCTGTTGTTTCGTTTTGTTCCACGGTTGAAAAGATAACAGGAAGAGGAATTAAAATGTAAAAGTGTCAGTGTTGTTTGATAGTTGTATCATGTATTCTGGAGGGATTTAAGGACATGCTGTAGCAGGCAGGGGAGTGGAGACAGCAGGAAGAGCAAAATGCTGTGATCACAGGCTCTAAGCCAAAGTCGGCACAGGCACAGCCAAGAACATGCACTGTATGATCAGCAGTAATGAAAGCTCAGCTACGGATGACTCCAGATCAACAAAATCTAACAAAAATGCTCCATACTACATTCTCTTAGGGCTATGTGAAAATTAGTGGTTCTAAAGATTGTACTATTTTGTGTTCATGAAAAAAGCAGTGATGACAAAACATAAAATTTCTTTCTTCAGTAGATATCAGCTTTCAAACTAAAATCTTCCACCATCAAAAATGCTGTGATTTTATATTGGTAGTGTAACAGAAATGTTTTAGATAAACTGGCCTGCTTATTATACATAATGTACAGTATGTTACTACCAAGTAAGTATTCTTAAACAAGTCAGGGCAGGAAAACATTCCAGGTTCAATTACTCTGCAGTAGTTTATACAGGAGCAGGACACAACAGTAGCTTTGTTGTAGTCAAATGAGACTGTTCTCAGAACCATTGATTTGAGCTTGATTGCCTAATATCAACTTAACATCTAAGCATCTAAATGACCTTGGCTGCATTTCCACCTTATATGATCTTTGATTAAAAAAATAGACTCATTTGATTATCTACAGATCTGGATCAGATTCCATATCTATGTCTATCCACCAAGTGACAGGTTAAGTGTCTTGGTTGCTTTTCTTAAAGATAAAGAGATGTGGAGGAGTCATATTTCATATGTGTTATCATTTAGTACTATAATAAGTTATTTTTGAAGGCATTTGGCCAGAATTGGTTAAGACAGGAAATGTGGGACTGTTAGGGGGTGACATGCAGCAAATCTCAATGGCTGGCGGGTCAAACCACTGTAACATGGTCCATAGCTTCTAGAGAGCAGTGCTCTATCATATACAAATTTCAATATACACTTAAATATACTGTACATTCAAACTGGTCATCTCTTTTCCTATATATGAAAATTCAAATTTCCAGAGGTCACATAAAAAAGTTAACAAATTAGCAGAAATATAACAGCAAACACAACACCTGTCAACAGCAAATTCCTCCTCCACAATGTTACCATCCTGACAACTAAAGGTATTTTATTTAGTACTCAGCTAATTTAACGGGAGGTCTACAGTGAGCACAGCTTGGAAAGGGGATCAGCACATCAGACAGGGTCACATCCAACTGCAGTAAGTGGGTCAGGGATAATCTAGCTGGGTCATATAAACACTGAGGCAGTGAGTCAGCCAGGCAATGTTTGCATGCATCCTGACCATCCTGTCAGTTTGAGCAGTAAATAACAGCATAATGAGACACACTGACCTGTGGCCATGCTGCAGTGTTAGGGCCTGTTTCATTTCCGGAGAGAATTAGAGCTAAATATAGATATTACAGAGTGAGAATTGATGCTGAGGTGGATTTATATAACTGAAATCAAGACAATCAAAAACTGGTCCACCATAAATATTGATATACATTTCAAGTTTCAAACAAGAATTGTAGATGTAATAAGAATAATGAGTGTTTTTTAATGAATTTTCAGAATTTGGAAACTCTTAGTCATAATCTAAAGTAGAGCTGTATAAGATGAAAATGTGATCTATATAATAAATCTTTTGATTACATTGAGTTACATCACATGAATAAATAGATCAAAAGAACCCTGTAAGACCTGATTTCACACTGTATGGATTTGAATCTTTACATCTTAAACTTAAACTTTACTATTTCATATCTCCCTGTATGAACTGAATGGTTTTATTTTTACAAAACTATCAATCCAGAATGGAGACTTCACTGAGGTACTTTATCTAATACAGTCAAAGTATCAAAGGAGTAAATCTTCAAGATGTTATTATATTAAGTTCTCTAAACTTTTTAAACAAGTTATACTAAAATCAAAGGTGGTTTGTTTGATATTAAAATTTTCCCCCAGAAGCTGTATTGATATAGAGCTATCAGATTACCACATTAATTTACTCTTTTTTACTGAAACCTTGGCTGTGTGAGAGTGAATACCTTAGTTAAGCTGAATCTTCACATTCCAGTCGTTTTAATACTTCTATCTCTTAAGAAACAGCCTGAGCGGAGGGGAGTGGCAGTTATCTTTAATTCTATCCTTCATATTAAGCTGAGACCAAGACTGACTAATATCTCTTTTGAAAGTTTTGTCCCAAATTTCCCTCATCTAGCTACTAAAATTGAACAGCCAGTTTATATGGTATAGTTCACCTTCCTCCTGAGACAAACACTGAAATTCCATCTGAATCCTTAAATTTCTTATACAACTTTGTTTAATTTAATTTGATGGGATGAGGGCTTTAGGTTGATACTTGTCTCATTATTACAGCTCAGACCTGCTGCCATGCTTTTTTCTTGCTGTTCACTCCTCTTCATAGTCATAGACAGGTGGTTGCATTTCTCTCTCAACTGTCACGATTCATTGTAAACCACTTATTGTTTCAGAGTGGACCAATGGCTTTATCCCTCTGTAGAAATATATATTTTTCATGCAGTTTCAAAGACTGATTCCATATGACAGTGTGTCTCCTCTTTATTTACTCATATACTTTTACTTCAGCTTTTTTCTTTGTGACAAGAAAGTTATGTGAAAAAGACTGGAGTTGAGAAACTATCTGTATTATGTTTAGAAACAAGCAGTTGTTTGATGACAATGACAAGATTGAATCTGGAAATGTCTATGAAATTAAGCACTAGTCAAAATGCAATTCATTGAAGTGTTTAGTTACCAGGAGCAATTATGTAGTTAACCACAAAATGTGATTTTAATCAACAACAGTGCTTCACCTCTCTCCACTGGGATGATGAGGCCTGGATTTCCTGGATGGTAATGATAAAACTCTCTCTGATTCAAACACTCAGTCAACGCTGGAGCTCATGACGTCACTCTCTCTATCTATGGCCTGATACACTGAGCAGCAAAATGTTTGGACAACAACATCCTGATGCTTCACCGAGGATGAACTCTGACCTTTTTCTAATGAACAAAATCTATAAATAGGGCTGAAACCGTCTGGTTATTACAGGGCGGGGAGAGAAAATCAATAAACAATACAGAAGAAAATCAATTTTGTATTAAGTGAACTTTGATCTATGTACCAGAATCATTAAATGACTAATTATCACAGTAGGTAGATTGATAATTAGGTTTAAAAAAGGTTTAAAGACACAAATGGATACAAAAATTTGCTCACTTGAGTTGGAGTCTTTTTTCCCCTCTATATTTGGCTCTCCAAATTCAAGAGAATAATTTTGATAGATTCAAAGACTACAGCATTTACAAGTCTGGCAAAACAGTTTGGTTGCTCACATTTGATGCTAGCAGTTTAAACACAAGAATCTGCTTTTGCCACAATTTATCCAAAGAATTTGATATGAAGCATGAAATTCTTTAAAACTGAGTAAGAAAAACATTATTTTGCTCTTTCCCAGTTTAAAATACTTTAAACAGGTTAAAATGTTGAGTCAATCTCACTTTCTCAGATTGATTTTTAAATGAAATGGTTTTTGTAGTTTCTAAGGCCTAGGGGGCAGTGTTGGCTTTAATGTATTTTATGACCTGAGCTGAACATAATTCACTGATTCAAGGTTCCTTTTTCTCAAGTCACCTTTACCCCTGAATTGCAGCATCATATCAAGTCACACTTGACCAAACCACACACCCATCGTCATGTGAGCATGCCCTCTGACCTTTTCCTCCAAACCTGACATGAGCTTAAAAAGAAAAAGTACCTAAGTGAGCGATTTCTTTAGAGCTACTTTGTTGTTTAAAAGAAAATACAAAAGTGTATGCGAGTGTGAGCCTAACCAACAAATTACCACTGAATCATAACTATTACTTACCATTCTTTACATCTTTAGATCACGGCCAGAACATTAATGTGTGAGCTCAGTGAACTGCATGAACATCTCTTACATCTAGCTACATGCAAAATTGTTTTCTGAACCAGCGATGACCAGCAATACCATGGATCAAGAATGATTTTTGAAAAAATCTGAGTGTATAAAAAAAGATGCCACAGACCATTAACAACTGTTGTGATTTTTTTAATGAAAAAATTAAACATTCATGCACACCGATTTTCCAAAATACAAACATCCAAAGCGAACACAATAGATATATGTACATACAAACACCAGTTGTGTTTTCAGCATGCCTCTTTGACCACATGAGACCCAGCAGAGATAAAACCTGCAGCACAGAATCATCACACAACACTGTGCTCAACACACCATTCATTACAAACTTAGAGACTCACCAGGGGATATTTTATTACCTGTCATCATAACCAACCAAATGCTCTTGTTAATAACATGTTTGTGCTCTTTCACACAGAGAGGGGATTATGATGTGGTGTCATGTCAGGATCACTGTGTCACCAAAAGAGACCGACACCTTTTATACTGGAGCTGACAGGAAAAGATTACGTTGAACGTTGTAAAAAGCAATAATCCTACATTGAATCAAAATACTCTCCTCAGGGACACAAGGAACAATAATTATCTCCTTCTGTAGCACAGTTACATCATTTTATTTGCTTCACTGACACCAAAACATGCAAAAATCACAACCAACTTGGAAGAACCACTTCTCTTATTGGACTATGCTGTCTGCAGACAACCTAGGTGATCCCATCAATGTACAAATGGTCTAAGTTAACTGAGATCACTTACAAATCTTTGGAAGCATTCAGCAAATAATTATTGCAAGACGAAGTGTTTGTGCTGGAAAATGGAGGATAATTTCTACAGGAAATGACAGGGCAATTTAGCTTTTTTCCTTCATTAAATGTCTGTATGATTTCAATTTTTCCTCTTCACTGAGACCAGACCAGTGTGTATGTGCACAGAGGAGCATTTAGATTAAAATCAAATCCACCAGAGTCATGAATCTCTATGAATATAGTTATGCAAATTCTCATACTATTAGCATTATGGTGGGGATCCTCTCATTTGCATCTGGTCTATTCAAATCCAAGATTATGATACTGATCCTTGACCATCACCCCTTTGAATATGTTGTTATGAATTATGATCTCATTTATGGCACACAGTAAGCAGGACACAAGTCCTCTTCACAGTCATGAAGAAAACCCCTCAGAGCATGAGATGAATCATCCCTTATCTTCAGTCTTCAGGTGTCTCTCGGGTGTTCGAGCACAGAGGAAGAAGATCACTTCACTCCTGCAGGGTGGACCCGGGCAGCTCATTGGTCAGCGTGTGCCAGCGCTCTACCTTCTTGCCCTTGTTCTTCAGACAGTCTATCCAGTGCTGCAGAGTCTCTCCTTGTGAGTGACACCCAAAGGACACTCCCCCTAACCAGGGCAGAGGTGAAAAAAAAACGTGTTAATCAACAGACTGTTGGGACTTTGAATTTCATGTGGGAGTCAGCTTATGACACGGTCTAAGTATTATTGTATAAACAGTATTATACAGATGCTTTACTAATGCTAAAAAGTGTGTAGTTAACATAAAGTGTTACCATTAAGAATATTAATGTAAGTTAAGTTTGGTAAAAGTGCATCACATCAGCCGTGGGCAAAGACATACACCTTATCTGTTTTCTGTCAAAATTTAATTCTACTTTCTCATGACTACATGCTATTGAAAATGCGGAAAGATAATTTTATAGGGTGCAACAAATGGGTCTTGTCTGACACTAACCTTTCTCACAGTAGTTCCAGGAAAAAAAGATATAATTTGAAAACAATTCTTGTCCCTCATTTCATTTTATTATTTTTTCAATTTACAGCTATAGTCTAGAATTGCAGGTAAAGTAGAACTAGAGATAGTTGATGTAGAAGCAAGTAATTCTAACATAGAGGTAGGACTGTCCTCCTACTGAGAGGGTAAAACATTATTTCTTATTATCAGGGATCAGAAAAGCACAAAGAGAAAGAAGTGACCAGCTGCTCATGCATCAGTTGACCTCTCACCTATGAAGTCGTTGGACTTTCCCAGGTCGTAGTCCCACACTGTGACCTCCAGGGTCTTGGTGGCTAACTCTGAGAAGGTGATTTCATAAAAAAACTCCTTCAAAAGAATGAAGAGGACAGTAGTGAGCATGTGAGCAAAGGTCAGAAGGTCACATCCAACAAACATGCTTCTCTTTCTCTATAAACCTTGTAAATACTCACTAATGAGACCAAACACTTTCACTCAGTACAGTAATTAGCCATCTAATGAAAGGTTGCAAAATCTTTGAATTTGGTGTGTTGTCTCTGGGGATGCTGGGAGTCCAAATGAGTTGTTGTGCACTAACATTCAAGCCTACCTCATTAAACTCTGGATTGAGAGTCTTTTTTATGACCGCCGTTTTGTGCTTGGATTTCTTATGAACATCTGGCTTGAGGTACCTGAGGGGAAGGAGGAAAGGGACACACATCACATCCTTATTCACAGGTCATACTTCAACTGAAATAAAGATAAAAGTGAAAAAACAAAACAAAACAATAGAAGAGTTCTGAGAAAGGCCAGAACAAGTTAATACAAATACAAAATCATTGTGTTCCTCTAAGAATAACCGTCAGTTACAGACTGATTTTTTTTTCTGCCTCCTGTTTTCACTTTCCATGACTTCTTTACCAGACTTTGTCCTCTAAAACTGATTCTATACAGGAAACAAACTTAGGAATGGACACAATTATTGGCATATCAACCAGAATACTGATATGCAGGTACTTTGTAAAATTTAAGATTCAGCAACAAAGCACACAAGCTGTACGCAAGTTCAATGTGAGATTCAACATCCACCCATACACTAGGTGGCAGTATGCACTTTCCATAAAGAGTTTAAAACAATAATAGCTTTTTTCTTTCCAGATGTCAAGATTTCAGACACGTATGTATAATCTCTATGATATTTCAGAAGCCCTCTCTTCAAGTTTAACACAATTGACTGCTGATATGTCACGGCATGAAGTTTAATTGTCAGATGGGGGGTCAACTCTGTGGATGTAGTTTTCGGGGAGGAGGAACATTTCAGTTTAAAATGGACTTTTATCAAACTTTTCATAGTTCTTAGTTCTTTTTTGCTTACTTTTGAATCCTGGCAAATGTGTTTAACTACTGACTCCATGTAAATGATGATGAGATAGCTGGTTTTAAAAAGGACGTGGTTCAAGAGCTTCCAAATATCTGATCGCAGGGAAATCAGGCTAGTGCATACCATAGCCTTTTGGAGGTGTCAAGCTAGTGATTTAGACCTGATTAAATTTTAGCTACATAGCTCTAATGAAACTTTACCTTACTAGTTGTTGTACAGAATTGACAAAGGTAATAATCCTTTTGTCTGTGAACAGAAATGACTGAACCTATTATGATACATTAATCATTGGACCATTTTCTCAATGGCTTAAACACTAACACTAATAATGTTTGTGAAACCAGCACAGCGTAAACATGATCAGTACAACCTTCATCAAAACAGCACATATTGAAAAGCTTTGCAGGATGTCATTAAATTCTCAAGATATTTTTAAGCCAGCTGGAAGCAGCTTGACAAAATCTGTATTCACACTGCTCTCCACCCACCACCCACAGCCGTACAACGTATGTTCCCACACACTCTCAGATACAAAAAAGCATCTGGGTAAGAAATCACCCGCCAAAGAGCAGAACTGCAAGCACATACATGACATAAAACGACATGTTCAATGTTTGAGAAGCGTGTGAGACATGCTGAGAGGAATGGGAAGGAGATCTATCCTAATATCCACCGGTGAGATTAGGGGAGAACAGTGTGAAGTGAAGGCATGTGTGCGGCGTTTGACTCCGGCCAGAAAAATCCCTCAAGCCAGAACAATCCATCAGGAGACCATCGAGTGAGGAAGGACAGGGTTGTATAGCTCATTTGTTGAGTTCCTGTTAAGATTCATGACTCAACCTTTCTGTCATCCTTTGCACAGACACACACAAACGCATACACAAATACACACACACTGACACGAGGTATTACTTTTCCTCTAACAGTGACTAACGACACTCTGAGGGACCTCAGTGACACCAACCACTCTGTGATACAGCCTGCCCATAACATTACATCATGTCATTGCATCTCTGTCTGTATTGAAGGCTGTCAATAACAGTGCAAACATTATAGGTGTTATTTATCAAAATGTCCACTTGAAGCAAATAAGTCACTGTTTGTCACCATCACTTTACTCTTGTTAGCACCAGACATTTATTGACCACGTATAACAATACTTGTTGGTTTATGAGGTTTATGGGGTCCATGTAACACAACACAGGTTCTTAAGGGGAGGTCACCTTAAAGGTCTTGTGGCAGCCAGTCCCAAATTGATTTTGTAAATTAAATCCATCAGTCCAAAACTTGCTGTGTTTATTATTGAAATGTTTCTTTTATATCGCAGCACAGAAGAAAATAGCTCTAAACGTCATCCTTTTCTCCTGTTTGAGTAATCTTCTAAAAGCTACTGCGCCCTGCTGTTTGAGATTAATACTGAGCAATTTTCGTCACAAAAAGAATAAAAGATTATTCAACAGCCTTCACAGATTTAGACGTCTTGAGCAACAAGATAGATTAGTGTTAAGTTGCCATAAACAGGGAAAGAAATAACTGAGAGACAGACTAATACAGGACCTGTCAGATATAGAAAATAGAGAGAAAAACAGACCTGATATTGACCATGTGACATAAATTTGCCTTAACATTTCCCATAAAAGCTGTGGTGACCACCCTTTATTGCCAAAAGTATCATATTTTATACACGAGTTTGAAAGGCCTCTGTCTCATCAATATGATAAATACTTTCCTTAAAAACCAGTTTAAAAAGGATGTAAAAATGATGTATTGTACCTCCTTGAGTTTTATCTTTCCATTTTGACCCTTTTCAAAATCGCGGCTCACATGAAATCATCCACACATTGTTTTTCTTAGGACAATCTTACAAATTTTTGTGAAATTGTACTAAGAATAACATCTAATTTGTTACTCATTTTAAAACACAAGTATTTTCTGCATTGAAAGAGTTCATGTTTTACCAAAAACTTCACCAAAAGAGTTGCCAAAACCACCCAATTTAGCAATAGCAATACATTTTTGGGGATTTTTTTTTAAAGGGTTAGTACACATCTCAGGTCCAAAAAAGTAGAATTTTCCAGCTATTTTCTGATGGGTTAAGTTGTAGAAATGGAGGACCAACAGTATGACTGATGCGAAGTTCACAGTAAATACAGCAAGGTTGTTCCATGTCAGTGGCAGCGGTGTGTCATACTTACGTTTTAACATAAGGGTCTGAGAAGCCATTGACGTCCATGGCTGCCAGGTGGGCGCAGCGTTTGACGCCCACGCACAGGCCACCACGAGCCCTCTCCTTGGCTTCGCCCTTCAAGTCATCATTGCTGACTGGTGGGAGGAACTGCAGGCAGAGCAGCAGGCGGCCTCTCTCTTCCAGACTTCTATGCTGCTCCGACTCCCACTGTGAAAAAGAGAGGATAGAAGAATGATATTAGAAAAAATGAAGAGGAACTAGGTGTGTGAGTGACAAGATAAGGCTGAGGTTCAAACAGAAGGCGTCATATCTTGAAAATAAAGCACTTGAGGGTTGGAACAAAAAATAATCAGCTCAAATACACTGCAAAAACTGAAATCTGAAAAAACTCTCATTTCAAGACATTTAAAGACAAATGACGTCTGAATTGCTTAAATGAGTAAAAACGACTACATTAGTGGGGTAACAAAAATTTGCTTGTTAAGTTTCTTAACATGAGAATAATGTCTTAATACAAGAAACATTTTTCTTACTTCATTGGCAGATTTTTATGCTCATCGCAAACAATTCAGACACCGATTTTGTCTTTCAATAACTTGACACAAGACTTTTTTCTTGGACTTCTCAGGTAAATGTGGCTTATATTAAGTCTAAAAGGACATTTTTTGCTAAAACTGGAAAATCACCACATGCATAGATTTTCAGTTTTTTTGTTTTTTTGAGTGTAAAAGTGAAGCATGCTACCTGCTCATCACCTTACAGATACTTATTCTCTTCATTTATCATTAGTTGGGGACAAAAGTAGCAAGTAAGCAGGTAAATATCCAAGGTTGATGAAAAACAGCACACAGCAACATGTGCAGACTCAAAATTGGACATATTGAGCGAGACACAGCTCAACATGAATGCTAATGTTGCTCCATGTCAGTTAAATGTGTAAATTAGCTTTAGCTTATTTCTAACAACCTCCATATACTGTCTGGACAAAGTGATTTTGTGTCACTGTTGTTTACTGAGACCCTCAAGAAATCAATAGGTGTGGATTTAAAGTGGAGAAAATGAACCTTTTGTATTCAGTGACTGTCTTTCTCCAGTATCACAGCAGAAAACACGGTTGTGACTATTGTTAATCTTTGGAAAACAACAACTCAAGCGACAAACAGCAAACTTAATGCTTGATTCTTAAACCCAGCTCTGCACTGGTTTCAGGTTCAATTTAATTCATACATTTTCTGTTCTCCTGGTAAGAAAATTCTGGTGCCTGGAAATAAATTTAATATCATTCACTTTGCATAGTTCTGCTCTGTATTCCTTCCAGCAGACGCACTCAGGGAGCACACTTGCATTCATTATAGCTCATCTGCCACAGCTCAGACACCAGCCACAACTACCATCACAATAGAGAGTTGATCTGACGGCAAAGACCCATCTCAGACGACCCTCAGAGTCATATTATCGCACTTGCTAGCTCCTGGCTGAAGTATTTTTTTCTTAGACATCATCAAGCTGTTGCCGAATCCTCTGACAACAACAAAATCAACAGAGCAGATCCAAAGTGACACATGAAAGAAAGCGAAGAAGCAGGAGTAGAGGGTGAGGAATGGGAGGATGGCTCTCCTACAGAAACATGACTCACTCTCACAGCCAACAGCAGCAATACCTTTATCTTATTTATAGAAAAAAACATCACGTTGGCAGTTTTTGGAGTCTCAGGTACATCTTTTTTAAGCTTTGTTTCCCAAGAGAAATGGGTAAAGAGCTGCTTGTTGCCTGTGCTTGATGTCATTAGCGTTGAAAATGTGTTTCATTATTCTTCAGATGCGTTTTTTGCCAAATGTTCTTTCATCTCTTTTAAGTGGTTTCGTCTTTCATTAAGTGTTATCTTCAGGAGAGTGGTGGACACAGCCAGGGTCATCGATAGCTCATTCTCCTCCCTCATCTCACTAATTGTCCCAACAGCTTGCCCCTTTCCTTTTTGCTAATTCTGACTCCCCGCCCCCTCGACTTGTTCTGCCCCCCTCCTCCACTTGTTTGGAGTGGGGTGAGGTGGTGAGGTGGAGGGGGAGAATCATCATTTGTGCCGGCAGCCAGCTCACCATCTGCCGTGACTGAGTGGCTGACTTTAAAACTCGCAATTAGAGGGGATAAATTTGCAGCAGGTATCTGGTAATGAAACAGCTCAACCCTTCACAGATCGATAGAGAGCAACTCATTACGAGGGAGGAAATAGACGTGCGCCAGCCAGGAGAAACAAAACACATGCAAAGACAGACAGGTGGGAAACAAATTCATTTGTGGGTGGATTTGTAAGACTAAAGAAAAGAAAAACACCTCAAACAACCTTGACACCTGACTGTAAAAACATGAGGCAACTGTTTCACTGTTGCTGTCTTAATGGATTCAAAGGTTTACATTTCCCCTCTGGCTGTTTTCCACGGCTCAAAAGTAATTTTTTTTTACAAGAAATAAATAAATAAAGGCTAAATAAATAAATAAAGGAGCACTGAGCCATTAAGTATACGGAACTTTCAAATGAAAAGAAAATCAAACTCAATTCTTCACTTTGACCCTCAGATTGACCTGCATGGATTGCACTTGATTACATCAGCCATTGTAACAACATTTAAAGGAAGCTTGAGTGTTGATCTTTATTCCTTCGAGAAATGATTGGAAACTGTTAGTTGCCTGAAAAGTTAAGGGAATAAATTCATTTAAACAGAGCGAAAATAATAAGTTCTTTGAAAGTTTGTGTCAAAGGTTTTCTTCTTTTTTACATGGTTAATTATTGAACAATTAAGACTTTCAAGAATCTACAAACTATTGTGTGAAACAACAAAAACTACAATTAAACTCATTTGATTGGGCTGTTTGTCAAATGTGAAACAGAACAGAACAAACAAAAGAAGCCGCACGTTGACACCTGAGCAAATCATTTGCTGGGTTAATTATCAAGATATTTAATAATTTGAAAGTCAACAATGTGTGACAGCAGTTGCTAAGCATTAATGAGAATAAAACATGTGCAGTGTTTTTCATAATAAGGAGTGAACTCTGATAGAAAATGTGTGAAAACTTCAGGTTTAAGATTGGACAGACACACAGACACACAGACACACAGACAGAAACAGGGAGTGAGATTTTGACTCAGAGAAGCTGCGCTCACCTCTCTCAGGTAGCAGGAGATTCCTCTCAGGGCTGTGCTCATGGCTGAAGGTGACGGCAGCTGGAAGGAGGCAGAAGACAAAATCAATAACTATGACTATGAATGACAGAGGAGGTGTACATACTGGTTTGATTATCAGTGAAAAATATTAATGGGTCAGAAGTGTTGAGTCGAGGGTGAAACCACTTAAAAGAATAACAGGCCAGTCTGCAGGATGACAGAAAGGCCTAAGAGTTCGATCCCTCAGTGGCCACCAGCCTTTGAGAACCAATTTAATACCAACAAAAGGGAACAAACCCCACCATCTTCTGCCACTTTTCACACACATACACCCTGCTGCGCCACTTTCATCTTTTAATCCATTTGTCTCTCATCTCTCCCTTGCTTCCTGTCTATTGATGCCCCCCTCCTCCTGCTCTGTCTCCACTCCTTTTATTCTCCAAGTTTCTACAGTATGTACCCTTTCACATGCTGACATTTAGCCTGGACAGAAAGCAACTTGTGGGCTACAAGAATAGACACTCTGCCCTCCTGTTTACATAATAATTTTTCTTCTGGAGGAAGAATCCTTTCCACCGAGTCAGTGGATGTTATTACTGACAAAAAGAAAATGAATTATTTGGCTTGAAGCATTTGGACATCACTGACCTTTAGGTACTTTCAGTCTTGAGCTGTTTCTCCTGTTTTAGTATTTACAATTAATTTCTGCAGCACTGTGAATGATTGGTGTGGAAGGTCTTGACGAGATTATTTTTGAATCACTAACCTTTGAACAACTTTTTTTCCCAATTCAATATGAAGAGATATGAAGAGAAAATCATTTCAATATAACTTGAGCCAATAGAATTGCTGACCTTTAAAGTAATTACATAAGAGCGGTTTAATAATCAGTTGCTTTTTTAAAATTTATTGTTAACGTCTGAACTTCAGAGGATAATCAAGAGTTATTACACTTATACTGGCAAAGTAAAATTGGATTATTTCAGTTTCTTAACATGTTGGCTTGGCTTGACTTTAACTTCTTTGAGGAAGTACAGTCACATAAGTCAATGAGTATGAGTAAAAAAAAAAAAAAATTCAAAATTTTGACTTTTTATCTCACAATTTCAAGTATTCATCTTAAAATTTTGACTCGATATAGGCCAAGTTTTCCTTTTTAATTTTTTGACTGCTGGAAATGGCCGTCTATAGGTATCAGTTGGCATGTGCACTCTGAAACAAAAGGGACAATCATTTCATTCGACAGGTGTGTGTTAGTTTAACTGAGACATTCCTGTTTTATTTTATCTCTGAAACCCAGTTGTGTGGTCATTATTGTAGTTCATTGGTATTTCGACTAACTTATGGCCTATATTTCTGAGTAAAATGCAAATACTTTATATTTCTGCTTAAAGTTGCATTTTATGATATATGATACTCATATTTCGTACCTTTTCCCTGTATTTTAACATTTTTTGTGAATGGTAGTAAACTAAAAATCCATTTTCTGCTGGGGATCAGTTAAGTATTTCTGCTTCTTTTGATACTGATTAAATATCATCATTATAAAGCCTGCCTGCTGGCCTGCATGAAATTTACTGCATCTTTTCTTCCACCCTCCAAAAGTCTTTTTCCCCTTATATTTTTAAGTCTAAAATATATCAAGTTACGACTCGTAGAGGAAGCCTTAATGTTCTGTGATATCATTGCACCCTCTGGTCATTCATCTCCCTGATAAACTCTCAAAATTGTTTCCTTTTCGGTTTGTATTTTCCCCTCTTTCTTTCTTATCTGCTCACAGGAGGCGGATGCTCTAGACAGATGTTATAGTGTTTGGTCTGGTCAGGTTTCAAGCGACGGAGGGCCACCCGCGACTCCCCGATGAACTCATTATGTGTCAGTTTGTCTTCGTCACACACAGACACCCTGAGAGTGAAAGACAGGAAAAGAGGGGGCGGAGTGGGAGGGCAAGATGAGAGTCGGACACATGGGAAATCAAGAGAGCAAAAACGGGGTTAAAAGATTTATTTTAAAAGTTATATGTTGGATAAACATCAAATAGTACAACTCTTTTAATTATCCCTGATGACCTGGCAGCAAAAAAATAAGAGAGAGATGTTACTGATGAAACCTGACCTGAAAAATCCCATAGTCAAGAGCCAGTATCTTTCCATGGACACTGCACAAGCAATTATCATTTCCTCTCCCCTGGGAGTTCAGACGGGGCAAGAGTGCATTATGCAAGATTCAGTCAACCCATATTTATGGGCCTGGCAAACTTTTACACCTGCTGGTAAGTCAGCAGAGACACATAGGTGGGTGGAAGGAGCGGAGAGAAGTGAAGGGGATGGACGGATGCTGAAATCAAAAGCCACAAAGTGAGGGATGTGACGTGAGTGGGAGGAAGAGATAAAAAACCCCAAGAATTTATTCAAATGTAAGTGCATGTGAGGAGTCATTTATGCATGCAAATGTGCACGCATAAATATGCTATAAGCAGAGAAAGAACATCAGTATGCTACAAAGGATTGATTTGGTCTCCACTGTCTCATCTAAATGTGAGTGAGAGACATGCCAAGGGAAAATTTAAAAGAAACCCATCTAAAGGGAAATACAGATCTATAAAGGAGCTTATGGTGCTCAGCCTTCTCCAATCATCGCCCAAGGTCATGATTACCTGCTGCATTCAAGTCACTGTTATAAAACAAAACCATGGGAATGTAGCTGATATAAGAGACCAGTCGCCTGCGGAAACTAGATACGTGTTGGCATCAGTGGAGATCAATTCTACTGTAGCAGCGAATTTGAAAAATAAAGACCCTCAACATCAGTGATTGTAAGACAGACTGTTGGCGCAGATGGAAGACAGAATGATGGCATTTGGAAAAATGTGCACAGGAGATTAAGGAAAGGAGAGAGGTGAGACGTAGTGAAAAGGGATGAATGAGTAAAGATCTTTGGTAAACCGAAGGACTAAAGGACAGAGCAGTGATTGGAAATGCAACAAGTCATGAAGAAGAGCAAAGAATGAACACTGTTATATGAGACTGATGTATAGACACCAAATATTTTTCTCTTTTTTTGTGTGAATTTATCACTATCAGAGTGCTTCATTGGTTAACTTTCAACAGCAGAGTTAACTTTCTGGAGCAGAGTTCCTAATGTCAGTTATTCTACTTGACATAATGTGAGATTCATGTGTCTATTTATATGAATGGCTTGAGGGCATCCTCTCTGAGATGGCAGCTGTAAAGCTACGCCCCTATATGAGACACATGCCTAAGGTATGTAGCAGAGAGCAGCTCTGTGTTCAGGCTCTGTGTCTGTCTGCATCACACATGAGCGACACAGGCACTAATATATGGGGATTTTGTTTTGAATGTCCAAGAGTGGGTTTCTGTTACTTATGTGCTACATTAATTTTGAAAACACTGTGCATTCTTTAGCAGACTAACTAGCTGCAGTGCTCATAGGTCATCGCTTGCAGTCTCTATAGTTTGCTGCATGAGTTATTCTGAAGAGCCAGCTGTGTGACTAAAGAATACTTGTTCTGTTCCTGTGCAGAGATCAAATGGCAGCATAAACAAAGAGACAAGCCTCCTGCTCATCATGCTGCTCACAATGTGGAGTCAAGGGATTTATTTCACCAGCCAACGGCAGCAAGGGGCAACGAAGAGGTTACATATGTAATACAGCTTCTTTTCTTCACTGACAATGAGAACATTTGTGCTCACACTATAAATTACTGTCTGCTGGCACTTCCTCTTTTGTTCTGTTAATGAACTGTTGATGTCTCCTGTTTGCAAAAGGCTAAAATTGCGATGTGTGGTTTGCAGTTGCAGTCCATCATATTGTCACTGGAACTAGGGTTGAATGATTTGCAAACATAATGTAATTTGGATCATTTTACCCTATATATATTTCAGTTTATTGTGTGTTGTTGATTTCAATTGTTATACTGAAGGGGATGATATATTTTCTATTATCCTCGTTTTCAATAGGAAAAACACACAAAAGTGAGGAAAGTAGGACTGTTGAAAAAAGAACATTAAAACTGAGAACATCTTCAAAGAAACTCTGAACATCATGAAAAAGTTAAATACTATTGGTCATTATGTTCAAAAGGTGAAACCAAATATTAAATAGACTTTTTATGCATAGAGTGAACTATTTCAAGTCATTATGTCTTGAAAAGTCAATGATTATGGCTCACAGATAATGAAAACCCAGAATTTAGTGACTCATTTACATAGGAACAATAAAAAATGGGGATATTTTAAACAGAAATGTCAGACCTCTGAAAAGTTTTTCCACTTTCTGAACATTTTCTAAATTTTCACCCAGTTTTGCCACTTTTTGACAGTTTCTGCCTCTTTAAATTATTTTATTGCTACCTCTTGCTGTTTTGCCACTTTTCACCACTTAATTTTGCTGCTCTTAGAAAGGTAGTTTTTTATTATTTGGCACTTTGATTGAATGGTTTAGTTCAAGAATGTATAGCAAAAACATCTACAGCGGAAAAGTTTTTTATCTGGTATTCTTACACATTTGAGGTTGAAGAAATATTGCACCGTCTGGGATTAGAAAATTGCCGTATGTCATAATCTAATTTGCAATTAATCACCCAGTCTTCCATAAAACTTATCATCAGTTGTCAAGTGAAGCTTTAATTTGACCCCCAAACAAATATCTGTATGAAAGTGCAGCTTTTATTACTTTTCCACAAAAAAGAATCCTCAATGCTAATTGTACTGCCTCTCCACATTAATAGCAATCATACCATTGAAACACACCTTTTTTGGGGGGGTGTTTCTTTCTTTTTTTTTTTTTGTAAACAAAGATGAATGGAGATCTGACTCACAGTATTTGGTGCCAGTGCAGTATGTTAAACATCCTGCCTCCTGTTCTTTAAACACCTCTGCCAAATCATCACAGCATCAGAGGCCAGTTGTAGAGACAGTTTCTCTAATTTCCCTTGAGAAATTAACCATCATACTATTCAAATTCCTCTCCCATGTGAGCTGCAGCAAAGTTTAGTCACAGGGAGTCACAATTTGCAGCTTTCTTCACCCCTGGAGTGGGTCAATGAAATTAAAATACCCTGCAGTATTTAGTCTGACCTCAATCTGTCACTCGGAATGAAAGAGGAAGACAGAGGGAGGACAGAAGGAAAGACAAAGAGAATAGGTTTGTTTAGTAAAAGATAGGAGATATTGTTTTATCATTGTGGATAGAATAGATGGGAGGACAAGGGACTAAAAGGTGAAGTGATGGAGGAGGATCAAAGTATCTATGGGTGAAGTAGGAGAAAGCAAATACACTGAAAACAGGATGACAACAGTTTACAGACAGAGAGCTAAAACACTCTAAGATTGAGATGGATGATAAGAAACTCTTTGTCAGGAAGAGTCCACCTTCTGATAGGAGAGACAGGTCGAAGAGGGAGGAGTGGAGGAGCTAGAAATAGCATGTGAAGCCTCTAGACCAAACATTTACCGGAGTGTTTTGCGGTACATGTCTTCCTCTGTGATGCCACAGTAGGTGAGCGTCTCATTCCACACGGGGTTCAGTGTGTTGCGGACTGTCTTGGTTTTCAGTTTATTGGCCTGTGAATCAAAAGGAAAGGAAATCATCTATGAAATGTAGCAGCCTTCCCAAAGCTCTGAAAACAGCAAACAACCTTGGCAAAAATATATATAGATATTTATATTCTGCAAAGTACAAGGACATTTTAGTGTTGCTCGACTGGTATTTCTTTTTTTTTAAGTTGTGAAAAGCAAATCAATGTTGAGTCAAAAAGTCCAACTTGTTAGTGAAGGACTTCCCTCACTGGCAGAAAAGTATTTGATCCAAATCATTATCTGATAATAACACCAAACCTTGCAGGCTCCCGGGAGTAAGTGCAGCTTAACGTAAGGATCAGCCAAACCGTTAAAATCCATCGGCTTCAGACCCTAATTAAGACAGAGACAGAAGATTTCAGGGAGGGATGAAATTTAAAAAGCAGAAGTGGAGGTAATGAATACTAAAAACATTTCCCTAGAGAGATGATGGGTTCATTTACAAGTTGAATCAACCATGCTAAACTCAAGAAGAGTTGAGAAGATTTTTGTTTGGTAGATTGTTCACAAATGCTACCACTACTGCTTCTACTATGGATAGCAATAGTGATCATTTGATTTGAGCACAAGGAACTCGTGCTTGTAGAAAGAGTATTAAATTTAGTGATATACCACATGGTTCCTCAAGCTCCATCAAACCTGAGACCAATAAGACAGGTGAGCAGTGGGGGCCAGCACACCAGGGTTTTCAAATAAGACACTTTCCTTCACTGACGTTTCCTTAAGTTGGGTCCTTGACACCCCAGGGAGGATTAACAGTCAGTTGTGACATCGTAGAAGCATAGAGGGGGGTTCCTTCATGTCAGCTTCAACCATTAATCAAATCTACCAGCAGGAAGCTTTGATTTAATAACCCAACTCGAACAGTGCTGCCACCGACCAGACTCTGTGTGTGCCAGCTGACAACACTGATACAACCTGCTCTACATAGTGGTCACCAACACCTCAAACAAGGAAACGCATTGGAAAAAAAGTGAAGAAGAATTCTTGTCATTACTATTTTTTTTCTGATTTCATCGTGAGATTTTTTTCTTACATTTACAAAATTAGTCTCCCTCAAACCTGTGTTGTATTTGCTGCCCTTAAACATTAATAATTCAAAGATGAAAACATGCACATATCCACAGACACTAAAACACCCATGTTTTGTTGAATGCGTAGTCATTTTGAGAATTACATATCAATAGTCATGAAAAAGACTTTGGAATAGAATAAAAGTTCATTTATAGAGCACATTTCATCATAAGTAAGTTCAATGTGCTTTACATAGAGGATTTAGGGACAAAACAATATAGAAACAAAAATATACAAACCCATAAAATCCCACAGAACAATCATCTGCATGCTTGAGAGAATAGATATCTTGAGTTTGGCTGTGAAAGTTGAGACAGTCATGATGGACCTCAGATCAGCAGGACAAGAGTAACTAAAGACCCCAGGAGCCACAAAATCCAAAAGTTCCTCACTGATTTGAAACCCTCTTCTGTAGCAAGGTTATTGTTAGTACTCACCAAAATGTTGCGAGGATTAAAAAATGAACAAGTTTTATCTCTTTAACCACTTAATTGGGCCTTGTTAACATGGCAGATTAGGTTTGAATGAGATCTCTCTGGCTCCACACATAACATGTGACAGCCAGAGTAGTAAACAAAGCACTAAACCATTTGACTGAATCAGAATCAGAAAGAAGAGCCCATTCATCTTATGTTCTCAATAATAAACGATAATTTAAGAACCAACTCCATCAGCTCTTCACAAAACCAGCCCCCTGCCAAAAATGTAACAACACCTTCCCAAACTCAGCTGTTTGCTATTTAGGACTAATAGATGCAAGGCAATTTTGCATCACCAAGCACCATGTTGTTGCTGTTCAAGATCAACAGCTGGCAAAAATAAACAGCTTGGGTCAACACCCAAAGTCTGAGGCTGTCAGTTTTCTGAGGCTCCTGTTTTGTGTAAACACTTTGACTATGCCTGTGCGGTGCCAAATATCTGCCATAAAACTGCTCAGAGAGTTTGTTTGCTGTGCTGATAGCAATTTTCCAAACAGGTTTTTAATCTGGCAATGCCAAAGATATACTCACAATCTGGAAAATTAGCAAAGCATTGATTTATTTTAATTCCAACTTTGCTTGTTAGATCCAGTGTTCAACAAATAACATAAAATATTGTCAGTGCACCAATGTTTTAGGTTGAATGATGCTGTATTTGCAATTTTAGTATGTAAAATCATTGTTAAGTGCAAAATTTGACACCAAGCTTAAATGAAAAAAGTGGTGAGTCTTTTGGTGGAGAAAGAGGTAAACCAGACTGATTAAAAGGCAGAAGCCAACGTGTTTGTTGTAGGAATGGTTCTTTGTTGGCATCGGACAAATTTCTTCTTTTAAATGAATTTTCATAAATGATGTTTACCTTCGCTCTCAGGACTGTACAGTGTAGGGAGTTAGTGGCTCTCTCATACAGGAGATCAAACTGTAACGTCCCCAAAGAGGCTGAAAAAGAGAAAAAGAGAAACTCAAGTGGATCAGATGTTACAGTAAATCTTGAAATTTCTTTCAGAAATACTTCATTACTTCTATAGAACTCAAAGGCCTGAGGAGACACAAATATGGGATATAATTCTAGTTGTCTCTCCTCAGTACAGAATGGGATAGTTGATATAAGATTTGGGGAAACCGGGGAGGGGTGACTTTTTTTGGCAAATCTTTATTTTGAAGTTCTTAAACTTGAAGTTGAGTTTTGAAGGACAGGTGAGCAACCTGTGGCTGGAGCAGAGAGGCTGAAACCAGGATTGGTCAGAAAAGAAAACTGTTAACCACAAAGTGATAGGAATCTTCACATCATGCTTTTGCTTGGTGTAAATTCTGTATTTGGGAACCACAAGATCAACACCTCATGACATTGCCCAACAAGGCAGAGGTCTATTTTAGACGCTGTTCAAAACCACAAGTTGACTTGTTTAAAGCTTTGTTTTTGTGTAACAGATTAATCAGTCATTAATCAGTGGACTAATGAGGGACTGAAGATATTTCATCAGACTTTAAATGGTTTGTTGGTCCCCGCTGTTTATAGGTTTACTTGATGATTAGAAATCAGAGCCGTGACCATTGTTTAATCTACCTCCTGACAAAAAGAAAGTGCCAAGTTAACTTAGGTATCAGACTTTTGATACGTTTATTATTCACTGGTTGCTGAAAAAAGTAAAGGGGTAAAATCTCTTCAACAGAAGTTTGTATAGAAACCACAGATTTGTTGACTTCACTTTCTTCAGCTAAAATACAGAAGAGACAGGTTATCAAATGTGATTAGACTTGTTCGAGTGGAATTAAGACTTTTTTCTTTAGGAGGTATAGTATAATAAGAGTTTAGTTTTTGCTCAATAAAAGAAAAAGGAAGCTATTCAGACTAATCAAAGTAGATTACCCCTAAACCAAGAGATCTGCAGATATATGATTTATATTTCCCCTCAGGCGAGCTGCTGGCCTCCATAAATCTCAATTTAAATATAACAGGATTATACAGTTGGTACTTTATAATCACTGATACCCAACACAAGGAATCATATCTGCAACTGAAGGACAAAATTGTATCCATGCATACCAAACCAAACCAGAACAGGTGCAGCAATGATCACTTTGCAAAGTGTTAACTCTAATTTCTTTGGCACATTCTTGACCTTTTCTCCAAAACTCACACCTGTGTTGATTAATTTTATTCTTTTTCTGAAGCAGCTTAAGTGAAACCAGATCATTATTTCCAGGTGACTCACTGCTATCATCGCTGTCACAGCTGTCGATCTCGATAGAGGTATCCATACTGCTCATGGCTGAGAGTGACCCCCCTCCACCGCCTGCTCCTGGTAACAGTGGTGACAGCAGGCTGCTGCTCCCTCCTCCTCCTCCTCCAGCAGTGCCACCACCTTGAACTGTGCCACCAGGGCTAAATGAAGAGGGAGCTGACATCTGATTGGGTGAAAGTGGTTCTGAGAAGGAGGAAGTTGGGGACAGACGAGGGAAGTAGGCAGAGATTTGACGGATGGGGCGGATTGGACCCGGGCACACGTCGATGGCCATGTTCTCCTGGATGGAGATGGCCAAAGGTTTTCCTTTCCGCACTGTCATTGGGCTAAAGAAGACAGAGCAAAATGAGATGGAGGCAAAGTCAGAGAAACATCAGTGATACAAAGAACAACACCTCCATGATCAGATCATTTTGCTCTAAAATTGATTCTCAAATCAAAGTGTTGATACTTTTGATATCTGTTATCATTATGATTTTAAAAGAGTAAACACAGTTGTTTGTAAATAAATGGCTTCACCCAACCACTAATCATGAGTGACAGAAAAGTTTCTGTTATCATTCATACTCTCTGAAAAATGGCAAACAAATCATAAATTCTGCTGGGATATGTAAACTTATGAGCACAGCTGTAAGTGCAAAATGTGAAACTGCAGAATGCGTGTGTGTGGAAGACACGGTTTGTGATGTTTGTGAAAAAAATGTGAAAGAATATGGGTGGTATTGAACATCACTAATCACCGATCACTAATGCATTTTTTGAATGAGTTCAAACATCTATCACATATTTTCGACTGTTTACCTCAATCCCACCTCGGCTCTTCCAAGTGAAGTGAGGTGTGTTTAATTAGATGATTACTCTTTATAGGTTTTTTTAATGTGTCTATCTTTCTCTGAGACATAATTGCTCAAGTTAGTTGCGTTTAATTTGCTGTAAAAAGTAGAAATGGCTGGATTGGAAACATTTTTCTCAAGCAGATTCCTTGATCACATAGACTAATTGAGACCCCTATAGAGAATAATGGAAAGCACATTAAAATAAAGCAGTGGATGTGTTCAAATTTGCATTTCAATTGACTATATCTGAATTAAATCAGGCCTGTTGGGAATGATTGAAGATAATAGATTGTAGGGCTCCCCCTCTAATCCTTATCATTCCTAATAAAATTGAAGTGTGTGAGCCACAAAAGGGCACAGGATCTAAAGTGCTCCACAATCTTCCACAGACAGACAAGTAATTACAGGATGAAGTATTAACAGACTCTTCAGCACAATTAGAGGGAGTGAAGAGTTCAAGTGATTTTATAGTTGTGTTATCAGATCGTGGAGTTGACCACAAAGCTGATGTGTCTGCTCTCTTCCCGAAATAAAAACCAAGAGGTTGGATTACAAAAATTACACAGCTTTTGTTTTTCTAAAGACAGCAGGCCCTGAGGGGGCGGTCTGTCCTCAATACTGAACAAATCCCCTCTCGGACTACCTTCTGCTCTCTCTGCAGTCATCGATTTGATACTGAGAAGTGAGTATTTGGGCTGTGAATGTTTGCACTTGACTGTTGTTGTCTGTGAGATGAGCGTCTGTGAATCAGGAAATCAAAATGAAGACTCAGAGAGAGAGAGGTTTTGAAAACAGTTTGGACATATCCATTATGGAACAAAACAGAAATAAATGAATCTATGAATAGACTTCTGTGTGCGAGGGGGAAATAGTTCACCATACTTTTATCTCACTTAAAAAACTTTAGAGAGAGAACAATAATGATAGTCCTTCTTAGGGGGAAGAAACACTTCAGAAACTATTGTAGATCCACTTATAAAACTATTTCACAAAGATAGTAGAAAGATGATACCAGAAAAAAACCACTTTATCTTCAGGTGTCTAAGCACTTTGTCCTGACCAGATTCTGTAATGTGATGGTGTCTGGTTTTGATTTTATTTTGTCTGGTTGTCCCTGTGAACTTTTTTAATTATGTTCCTTTTAATTATGTTGCTTTTAATTATGTTGCTTTTAATTATGCTGTAATGCCAAGTCTCCCAACTACACCACCAATCTCCCCCCTTTGTACTAATCAAGAGACGTATAACCAATGACAGACTCACTTTCTACTTTAATGACAAAATCACAGTATAAATCAGAGTATCTACCATATTTATCAGTGATGATGAAGGGAAGAGGTTTCATTGGGAAGTGAAGTTAACCTCTGAGACATAGCCGTACCATGTTAACTGATAAATCTTGGTTATGTCCTACCAGTGCTCATCTACCAAGCAGAGCAAGCATAATCTGGATCTTCATTTTATTGATAGACTCAAGTTTGAAAAGATCACTGTTGGATGTGGGCTGGAATTAACATTGTCACAAACAGCTTAACCCGTTTTTTAGCTTTTGGCCAGTGCTCTATCACTCTCCTATTTAGCTTTCCCCTTATCTGCTGTCCTTTTTATGGCGGACAGTTCAGCTCATATTTCCATAATTATGAGTAAATAAATTCAAGAAATCATTTTCAGCGGAGAAAAACATAGATTTCTCTTCTCACTGTTAAACTTTGTCAGCTAGCGTGAAATTGTCATAGAGACTTCAGGTTGGTGTAAATTAATCTGGTCCAGTCAGACCCAATCAGGAAGCAATAAACTAGCATTTAGAAATAACTTATTTCAGTGTTGATAATCTCATTTTAAATTAGGGATTACGATCTGACTTTTTCAAGATGACTTCAAAAGTCTGAGTCCACAAAGAACTTGTGACTGAATATGGACTCAGAAGATGGAACGGAAATACTGTGACTTATTTACTGAGAGAAAATACTTTTTTAGTTCTGTTTTTGGTGTGTTAATAACTAATTCCGTTTTAAGCAAGGGCTGATATTTGTTTCCTCCATGAATGTTCATTAGTCATTTTTTCAGCAGCAGCTTAAGCCATGATGCTCGACCATATATTATAAGATTTTACTGCAAATGTGCACAAGAGCAGAAAAACCTGTTCTTTCTGAGATGTGCTCAGGAAAGTGAGATGATGAAGTGTGTTGCAAGAGTTGCTGGAGTATATTGAACATGAACAGCAATCCCACCTCATAGAAAATGATGAGTGTGTCTTCCTTTTGAGAAGGCTGCAGTGCATAATGATGCACAGAACAGTGCTGTGACGTCAATGATCATTTAAACTTCCAGACAGAGTCTTATGCATTTGTATAAAATGTATTTTTGTACACATTTTTTCTGTACAGTGTAAAATTTATATTTCTACATTTCTAGTTTTTAGTGCTACTTTTCGGTTTATAATTGCACTTTTTTTTTCTTGGTTTTTCTCAAACAACATAAATTCCCTCAATGGCAAACAACAAGGAAGTATTCTATTCTTTTCTATTTTCTCCACATCCAAAGGGTCCTACACAGTCAGTCAAGGTTTGTACAGTACATGAGTCTGCAGCAAAATCAAAAACTTAATTTTAAATGCAAGTTACAGTTTGTCCTCTCCTCAAATTAGGTATTGAATGTTGGAGGTCATAACACTACTTACTCCTCCATTCTCTCTGACATCTGCTAGTGTCATTCAAGTGAGTAAACAGATTAATTTGAGATGTTTCAGTCATCAGGATAAAGTGGTCCCAATAGCAGTTACACCATGGCAGAAAGTGAAATCAAAACTCCAGCGTCTGACTGTTGACCTTCAGCAAGTTTACAGGCAGCGAGCGTCGTTTATTATGTGTGGTCCAGCCTCTCTGCTGTGAGGGCTGCACCCACCGCAGCTCATCCAGCTTTCTGTTGGCTGCAGATGAAAACAAACTCATGCAACATGCTGTTGCCTGCCTGCCAGCAAACTTCCTCGACTCATGTGGCTGAAAAACTCTGATAAACCACTCGCTGTTGCTTCTTGAAGCTGCTATAAACTCAGGAATATAATGGCAAATTCAAGGACTCCTGAAGAGGTCAGAGCCATCCAATTAAGCTTTGTGGAGACAACACTACTGGCAGGTACGCTGTGAGTCCTGTTAAAACGGCATTTTAAAAATGGGCGTTGATCACAGCTACAGCCCAGACATTGAAATGAAACAAGAGCAAAGCTGCAGACAGATGAAATAATATTAGGCCTAATGCAATACTGCAAAACATTAAATAGAGGAATAAAACAAGTTAATGAAACTCCCTTTAATGAAAAAAGCTGGCAAAAATTGATTAGAAATTAACGATAAGTCGATAGTAATGATTGTTCCTTTAAAAAGCAATAATCTTTCAAAGCACACAAACAAAGACAGTTCTAACACAATATGCTTCCTTTGGATCATTAATTCATCTCTCTTTACATGCATGCACACTCACACACATACACACACTAGCAAACACACATACACCATCATTTCCAGACTTGCAAGAGTACATCTGCTTCCATACTGTGCAGAGCAGGTCGCCTCTCATTCCTGGCAGATGTGTCTATAAGCTGAAGAACCAGCAGCACCAGCACAAACCAGAGCCTGGAGACCTGGAGCTTTAGGGGAAGCAGAAGCTCACAGAGAGATCATGATTGATCGCTCTCATGCTGCCAGCTGGATTCTCTCTCTCATCTTCTCTTTTCATCATCCCCTTGTTGCTGACGAGAGTTTCAATGCAAGCTCGCACAGTAACAAGGTGCAGCTTCCACTTCACACTCTACAGATTTAAATGCACAGAAGCTTGTGCACGACTTGTAGCCTCAGAGCAAAAAGGAAGAGGAACTTTGCATAATTCCTACAGACCAACTTGTCCAGAACAGCGATGTACAGTATACAGTAGCCTTTGGCTTTGAATTATGCAACAACATACGGTACATTGTGGCATGCTTTGCAAGCATGTTCATAATTTAGATTCATGAGTGTTAAGCTTTGGGGTGAGAAATTAAGCTGCCTATGAGGTTTTTCTTTTTTTGTGCAACATTGAACTTCCCCTCCTCCGCTTCCTCCTCTTTTTTCAGCTCCTTCACTTTAAATTAGAGTCACATCACAGCATGGACATCCCCTCCCCTAAATCCACTCCTCTGCTTCTCATTTCCACGTTTATAATCCACCTCCTCTTCCTTCTGTCTTTAAATCTGCAGTTTCTTCTTTTGGAGTGTTACTCAGGCATCATTATTCCACCTGTAGGTAAAGGACAATTTCCCCTTCCCTCGCTCTTTCTCTCACTCCCCCTTGGCTGGTCCTCTTCTTCTTCTCTCTTGTCCTACATACAATGGGGCCCCTGCGGCGGTCTCCGTTCACCTTTAAATAACAAGCTGGTTGACAGGCAGATGGTATAGTACACTTGCTGCATGCTGCACACTGTAGATACTCATTAGGATTTGACAGTCAGCCCATCATTTATGGTGAAGCACAGTAACTGTGAGCAGTTGTCAATTAGAGCCAAGTTATTTTCAGACAGCTCAGGGATGAGTAAACTTCAATGGGTGTGAGTGAGTGCCTCTCACGTTTCAGCATTTGGAGGCGTGAAAGAAAAAGTGAAGGAGCAGGTAAGAAGACACATTATTGCGCCCAGGTGCTGAGAAAATAATTAATTAATGCGTGCATCAAAAGTCTGAGCTTGCTGCTATTGCTATGGGAAAAACAAAAATATATACACCTAAGAACTGGCAAAGAGAGGATACTGTGACTCAGACTTTTAAACATAAAAATAGTGATGAAGTCCCATGGATGTATCTGTCAGAAAATATAAAATTAAAACCTGTCAACAGTTTTGGAAATGAAAGAATGAAAGTGATGACTTACCTCACAGATAGTGCGAGTGTGAAACTCCTCATAAAAAAGGGAATTCCAGTGCGACAAGGAGAGGGAGACTAACTAACAGGTGGCGAAGAGAGGGGCAGAAAATAGAGGGAGAGAGAGAGAGAAAGAGAGAGAGATGGGGAAGAGAAGGACAGAGAGAGTGACAGGGAGAGAAAGAGGGGAAAGCTGTACGCATAACATTAAAAATTAACTGCACGAATAGTTCAAGTGGAGATGAAAAAGAGGAGCGGAAGGGGGGTGAAGAGCGTGGATCGCTGGAAAAAGAAGATGAGGGCTGAGAGAGAGAGAGAGAGAGAGAGAGAGAGAGAGAGAGAGAGAGAGAGAGAGAGAGAGAGGGAGAGAGAGAGAGAGAGAGAGAGAGAGAGAGAGAGAGAGAGAGAGAGAGAGAAAGAGAGGGAAGGAGAGTGAGAGAGATAGAGAGTGAGAGAGTTGGAGATGGAGAGAAAGGGAGGGAAGGGGAGAGAGAGGAGGAGGAGGAGGAGGGCAGGGGGAGATATTCCTTGACATTCTGTTGTTCATGTGACTGTTTCTCCGCACCCCCCCCCCATCACCACCCTCCAGTACACACACACACACACACACACACACACACACTAATAAGTGTAATATTTGTTTTATGAAAGGTAGAGAGAGGGAGAAAGAAGGGTAGAAAAAGACTAAGAAAGAGGAGAGGGGCAGCACATGAAGGAAAGGAGTATGAAAGGAGGAAAGAAAAAAGAAGGATGGAGAAAGGAGAAAAGGAGGAAGGAAAGGAGGGATAATGATGGAGGAAGAAGGCTGGAAACAGAGGGGTGAAGGGGAGCCCCCTGCTGCAAGTATTTTGGTTTCTGTAGTGGATGCTGTAACATAAACCTCTTTCCCATGTGTGACTCCCCACTGTCACCTGGTTATTTTCACTGCTAAATTTAGATCAAAATAAGTTATTGTGATTAAATAATGTGTCTTGTGTCAACCCTTGTCTTAGATTGGTTGATCTATATCTTTTGGTTAAATTAACTTCTTCAGGTATTTTTTTGAAGAAACAACTTATTCTTGTCTTAATTGAACTCTTCAGTTTTGAAACCATGAAGCTCGGACAGCCTGTGCTGGTTTCGTATCCACTGCTTTTCCCTCCTGACTTATGGTGTCAGTGTTAGGTTACAATTCACAAATAATAATAGACGCTCTGGATATAACTTGAAAGCTGTAGCTTTACCAAACAGCTGGGAAGGGCTAAAGTGGTTGTCAAGGTGAAATGAATTACTGATTATTTTAACAGAATGTATGAAATGTATTCTGCAGTTGAGACGATGCTAACTTTTAATTCAACGTTATGACCAAAAGTTTCGTAATCTTTTGTTATATTGACTTTATAATATGCTGGAATAACAAATATGCAACACTGCATTTCACGGTGTGGATTTTTGGTGATAAATATTGAATGTCTGTCAAAACAAGGTATTTTTGCATTACAAATACAAAGCACTTTCATAGCTGTCAGCTCTACCTAATGTGCCGTTCTTTAGGCAAGCTTTATATGGTGCCCCCTTGATGGGTAATTGGAGCAAAGTTTAATCTTGACTATGGAAAATAAAAACACTTAAAGGAGCGACTTCACCTCCCAATTAGTTTTTCATTTCATCCCTAGATTTTGCCATTTGGTTTAATCATGTTAATCATTTCCAGTTATATTAATGAGGGGTTTGGGTAAAACACTCACGAAAGTGTAAGACACAAGTACTTGAATGTTNGAAAGCTGTACGCATAACATTAAAAATTAACTGCACGAATAGTTCAAGTGGAGATGAAAAAGAGGAGCGGAAGGGGGGTGAAGAGCGTGGATCGCTGGAAAAAGAAGATGAGGGCTGAGAGAGAGAGAGAGAGAGAGAGAGAGAGAGAGAGAGAGAGAGAGAGAGAGAGAGAGAGGGAGAGAGAGAG